>CM059198.1:76752094-76791730 GCA_030323885.1 Branchipolynoe longqiensis
GGACAGGGGGACAGAGGGGCAGAATGTACTATGTGGAGTACTAACAAGTGTGGCAGCCTCAGGACAGGGTAGCAGGACAGGGGGACAGAGGGGCAGAATGTACTATGTGGAGTACTAACAAGTGTGGCAGCCTCAGGACAGGGTAGCAGGACAAGGGGACAGAGGGCCAGAATGTACTATGTGGAGTACTAACAAGTGTGGCAGCCTCAGGACAGGGTAGCAGGACAGGGGGACAGGGGGGCAGAATGTACTATGTGGAGTACTAACAAGTATGGCAGCCTCAGGACAGGGTCACAGGACAGGGGGACAGAGGGGCAGAATGTACTACGTGGAGTACTAACAAGTGTGGCAGCCTCAGGACAGGGCAGCAGGACAGGGGGACAGAGGGACAGAAGGTACTATGTGGAGTACTAACAAGTGTGGCAGCCTCAGGACAGGACAGCAGGACAGGCAGACAGAGAGACAGAAGGTACTATGTGGAGTACTAACAAGTGTGGCAGCCTCAGGACAGGGCAGCAGGACAGGGGGACAGAGAGACAAAAGGTACTATGTGGAGTACTAACAAGTGTGGCAGCCTCAGGACAGGACAGCAGGACAGGGGGACGGGGCAGCAGGAGCAGAAGGTCAGAGGGGAGAAGGGCAGAATGCCAATAGGGCAGAGGGACAGAAGGGCACTGGGCAAGGTCAGCAGGAACAGAAGGACAGTAGGTCAGAAGGACAGAAGGGCAGATGGATAGAAGGGTAGAGGGACAAAGGTATATAGGGATGGAAGGACAAAAGGGCAGATGAATAGAAAGACAGGGGAACAGGAGGGCAAAGGGACGGAGAGACAGAAGGTCAGCAATGACAGAAGGTCATCATGGGCGAAATTACAGAAGAACAACAGGGACTGTGGACTTGTTTACCAGTAGGCCTATAGGACAACTTCCATGTTCTTGGATTTACCAAATCAGGGCGGGCGGCGGGCATTTTACAAGTAACATTTTTGTTAGTTGTGTATTTTTTGTTTGCTGTTTGTAATGCGTGTCCTTTAAGTGTGTGCGTGTTTGTGTGTATATGTATGTGTGTGTGTGTGGGAGGTGGGGTGGAGCCAGTTTGAGGAGGCGGGCGGCAGGTGAGCTTTTCTGTCTGCCACTCTATGGGAAGCCTCACTGTCTACATGAAACCCCCTGTCTACAGGAAGCCCACTGTCTATAGAAGCCTCACTGTCTACAGGAAGCCCCACTGTCTACGGGAAACCTCACTGTCTACATGAAGCCTCACTGTATATGTGTCTACAGGAAGCCTCACTGTCTACAGGAAGCTCCACTGTCTACAGGAAGCCCCACTGTCTACAGGAAGCCTCACTGTATACAGGAAGACTCACTATCTACAGGAAGCCTCGCTCTCTACAGGAAGCCCCACTGTTTACAGGAAGCCCCTGTCTATAGGAAGCCTCACTGTCTACAGGAAGCCCCACTATCTACAGGAAACCCCACTGTCTACAAGAAGCTCCACTATATACAGGAAGCCCCACTATATACAGGAAACCCCACTATCTACAAGAAGCTCCACTATCTACAGGAAGCCCCACTGTCCACAAGAACCTCCACTATCTACAGGAAGCCCCACTATATACAGGAAGACCCACTGTCTACAAGAAGCTCCACTATATACAGGAAGCCCCCCTGTCTACAGGAAGCCCCATTGTCTATGCATCTACTACAGTAGCACTTGTCTTTAGCGACCAGTGATCGGCGACCACCTCACTTGAGGGGACAATTGTTCACTGTACGAGAACATGTACTTTGTCTCAGTTGACTGTCTCTCTGGTGACCTCAGGCTATATCAGGACGACATGGGTGTGGGTGCTGAGTTATCTACTGTACTACTGTAGCTTTTTCTCTCCCTGTCCCTTACCAACCCCTTCTTCCCCCCCTCTCTCCCTCTCTCTCCCTCTCTCTACCTCTCTCGTCCTCCCTCTCCCTCCCTACCTATCCCCCCCCCTCCCTCTCCCTCCCCCTCTCTCCCTCCCCTCCCTCCCCCTCTCTCCCCCTCTCCCCCCCTCTCTCTCCCCCTCCCTCTCCCCCTCCCTGCCTCTCTCTCCCTCCCCTCTTCCTCTCTCCCCCTTCCCCCCTCTCCCTCCCTCCCCATCCTTCTCCCTTCCCCTCCCACTCCCCCCCTACCCTCTCCCTCCCTGCCCCCCCATCCCCTCCCCCTCCCCCTCCCTCTCTCCTCCTATTCCCCTCCCTCCCTCTCCCCCTCCTTCTCTCCCCCCTTCTTCCCCCCCTTCCTCTCTCCCCCCTCTCCCCCATCTCTTCTCTTATCTATCCATCAATATAACTGTCCAACAGTCTGTAATATTGCCCAATTACGCCATATCTAGCTGTCTAGCTGTCCAGCTGTCTAGCTGTCCAGCTGTCTACCTGTCTACCTGTCTACATGTCTACCTGTCTACCTGTCTACCTGTCTACCTGCGCCGGTCTGTGTATCCTACCATCGCTCCATTTGTCTACGCTCGGATAATATCGTCGTGAAATACCAACAAAGCTTAGGACTCTGCTTGATATTTTGTTTTATTTTATTTCCAAGAACTGAGCAATACTTCACATGTACAATACCAGACAATACAATACAAGACAGACAACTCAATTCCCCTCTCTTCAACCAATACTAATACAAAGTCTCTCTCACCTGTGTGATCCTGCTCCTTCTTCCCTGCTCTGGTCTCAGTCTCCAACTGTACTCTCTCCCCCCTCCTCCCACCAGTCCAGCCTTATACCTAGCTTGACCACCCTCCAAGCACCAGCCTACCTTGACCACTGTCCAGCTGCAGACCAGCCTCTCCTTGGCCTGCCTCCATGCTCTACCGCCCGGCAGCTCCTCTTACACACAATTCACCTGCCGATGCACTACCTGGTTTTACAGTGTGGTCTACATTATTTCTACATTTTTTCTCATTGCTACACACATACCGTTACTGGTTCTTGACCCCTTAATATTTACCCAGCTTAATCTACCTTTTATTTTCCTTTCCGATATACTAGAATTATACCTCCTGCTCCATAACCTTTAATGTTACATCCATATTTGATAACTGTCGACTCTAAGCCTAAAACCCGCATAATTTTACAGTCGTGTGTATTTAAAATCTTCTTCTTTTTTTTTCTTTGAGTGATTCTTTATTCTGCTCATAATGGTTAAGTGCACACACTTGTTTTCGCCGCTGTGCAGTAGTGGTCATACCCCATACGGATTGATTTGCTGATGCAGGCTTTATAACTATATAGCCTTCCAGCGGTAAATACGTGTGCAACTCAGTCGATGCGTCCGCTGCGGCCTGGAAGAGTAGTAGACTTGGAAGATCGCACCCGGAAGTGGAATATTACGTCTTGTCGGAGCGGAGACAATGTACTAAGGCACCAACTTAAATAGCATTTACCTACACTCATGTCTATCTGCAAATCAGCCACCTTTAGGGCCTTTGCGGCCTTTGTGGCCTTTGCTGCCTTCGCCCAGAGCTAATGCTGGAGTGGGCACTTCGTAGTGAGGTCAGCCAGTGACAGTTGACCTCTGTATCACGCTATGTCACGAATAGGATGCTATGTCACGCCTAGGAGGCTATGTCATGACTGGGATGCTACGTCACAACTAGGATGCTACATCATGACTAGGATGCTACCTCATGACTAGGACGCTACATCATGACTAGGACGCTATGTCACAACTAGGATGCTATCTCATGACTAGGATGCTACATCATGACTAGGACGCTATGTCACAACTAGGATGCTATCTCATGACTAGGACGCTACATCATGACTAGGATGCTACATCATGACTAGGATCCTATGTCATGACTAGGATGCTATGTCACGAATAGGATGCTATGTCATGAATAGGATGCTACATCACGACTAGGACGTTATGTCATGACTAGGATGCTATTTCATGACTAGGGTGCTACATCATGACTAAGATGCTATGTCATGACTAGGATGCTACATCATGACTAGGCCGCTATGTCATGACTAGGATGCTACATCATGACTAGGACGCTACATCATGACTAGGATGCTATCTCATGACTAGGATGCTATGTCACGACTAGGATGCTGCGTCAGGACTAGGATGACATGTCATGACTAGGGTGCTACATCATGACTAGGATGCTACATCACGACTAGGATGCTACGTCACAACTAGGATGCTATGTCACGAAGAGGATGATATGTCATGACTAGGACACTATGTCATTACTAGGATGCTACTTCATTACTAGGATGCTATGTCACAACTAGGCTGCTATGTCATGCCTAGGATGCTACGTCATTACAAGGATGCTACATCATTACTAGGATGCTACGTCATGACTAGGACACTATGTCATGACTAGGATGCTACATCATGACTAGGATGCTACGTCATGACCAGGACGCTATGTCATGACTAGGATGCTACATCATGACTACGATGCTATGTCATTACTAGGATGCTACATCATTACTAGGATGGTACGTCATGTCTAGGATGGTACGTCATTACTAGGGCGCTACTTCATGACTAGGATGCTACATCATGACTAGGACACTACGTCATGACTAGGACACTACATCATTACTAGGATGCTATGTCATGACTAGGACACTACGTCACGGGTAGGATGCTACATCATTACTAGGACACTCCTGGATCCCAAGGACCAACATTCATGGACGAAAGGTTGTAAAGGACTGGTGTGCTTTGAACCAGCACCTTCCCCATTGCGCCAACATACGCGTATTGAATTAACTGCTACTTGGTACCTGACTGTGTGGCCAGCAATGGAGTGTCAGCAGCAGCGTCCAGGGGGCGCTGACCTGAGCTGGGGTGAGGCGGACTGGCAGCAGCAGAACCCCACCCTCATGGACCACTACGACTGGAGATGCTACTACGAGGCTGAATACAGGTAGGGGCTACTCACAGCTGAACAGCAGCAAATATTGGTATGCACTGCTCACAGCTTAACAGCGGCAAATATTGGTATGCACTGCTCACAGCTGAACAGTGCTCACAGCTGAACAGTGCTCACAGCTGAACAGTGCTCACAGCTGAACAGCGGCAAATACAGGTATGCAGTGCCGCACAGCTAAACAGCGGCAAATATTGGAATGCACTGCTCACAGCCAGACAGCCTCACGACGATACGGTTGCAAGTAGGGAAATTGGGCATGTACAGCGCGGCAAATATTGGTATGCACTGCTCACAGCGAAACAGTGGCAAATATTGGTATGCACTGCTCACAGCTGAACAGCAGCAAATATTGGTATGCACTGCTCACAGCAAAAACAGTGGCAAATATTGGTATGCAGTGCTCACAGCTGAACAGAGGCAAATACAGGTATGCAGTGCCGCACAGCTAGACAGCGGCAAATATTGGAATGCACTGCTCACAGCTGAACAGCGGCAAATATTGGTATGCACTGCTCACAGCTGAACAGCGGCAAATATTGGTATGCACTGCTCACAGCCAAACAGTGGCAAATATTGGTATGCAGTGCTCACAGCTGAACAGTGGCAAATACCGGTATCCACTGCTCACCACTGAACAGTGGCAAATACAGGTATGCACTGCTCATAGCTGAACAGTGGCAAATATTGGTATGCACTGATCACAGCTGAACAGTGGTAAATACAGGTATGCATTGCTCACAGCCGAACAGTGGAAAATACAGGTATGCACTGCTCACAACCAAACAGTGGCAAATACTGGTATGCACTGCTCACAGCCAAACAGTGGCAAATACAAGTATGCATTGCTCACAGCCGAACAGTGGAAAATACAGGTATGCACTGCTCACATCCAAACAGTGTCAAATACAGGTATACAATGGTCACAGCCGAACAGTGGCATATACAGGTATGCACTGCTCACAGCTGAACAGTGGCAAGTACAGGTGTGCACTGCTCACAGCCAAACAGTGGCAAATACAGGTCGACACTGCTCACAGCCAAACAGTGGCAAATACTGGTATGCACTGCTCACAGCTGAACAGTGGCAAATACAAGTATCCATTGCTCACAGCCAAACAGTGGCAAATACAGGTATGCATTGCTCACAGCCGAACAGTGGAAAATAAAGGTATGCACTGCTCACAGCTGAACAGTGGCAATACAGGTATGCACTGCTCACAGCCAAACAGTGGAAAATACAAGTATGCACTGCTCCCAGCCGAACAGTGGCTAATACTGGTATGCACTGCTCACAGCCAAACAGTGGCAAATACAGGTATGCATTGCTCACAGCCGAACAGTGGAAAATACAGGTATACACTGCTCACAGCTGAAAAGTGGCACATACAGCTATGCACTGCTCACAGCCAAACAGTGGCAAATACTGGTATGCACTGCTCACAGCCGAACAGTGGCATAGACACACAAGTACAGCCCTTGTATAACAAACACTCTTATGTCTGCCAGTATTGTCAGTGGACAGCCAAACAGCGGCACATAAACATACAGGCCTTGTAAAACATTCTCTCATATCTGCCAGTATTATCAGCGAACAGATGCACAATTCTCTTTTCTGTTCTCTTCATCTTCTCGATTATTTCCTGGTCACTTCTTCTTCTTGCTTCCTTTCCTCTTCACTTCTTTTTCTCCTTTTTCCTTTTATTATTATTGATATTTTTCTCATCTCTTGGTTTTCTGTTCTCCTCTTTCTCCTCCTCCTCATTCTTCTTCTTTTTCTTCTTCTTCTCCCTTTGCTTCTCTTTTTTCTCTTCTATTATTTTTATTATTTGTCTTATCTCTTCTTTCTCTTCTTCTTTCTCTTCTTCAACTTCTTCTTCTCCTCCTCCTTCGCCTTTTCTTCTTCTCATTATTATCATTATGATAAGCCGTCATTGCACAATGTGGGGTTTGAGGTCCGAGGCCCTTTCAAATTTGAGGTTGGCTCAGCTCCTTGTGCAGTCCACTTCCCACATGTCCCAGAGAACCTCAGCCCACAGTTTGACATCATTTCGACATCGCTCCAGCATTAGCTCCTGTCTCAGTCCGACATCAGCTCCTGTGTCAGTCCGACATTAGCTCCTGTGCCAGTCAGCCATCAGCTCCTGTGTCAGTCCGACATTAGCTCCTGTGTCAGTCCGACATCAGCTCCTGTGTCAGTCCGACATCAGCTCCTGTGTCTGTTCAACATCAGCTCCTGTCTCAGTCCCATATCAGCGCCCGTATCAGTCCCACATCTGCTCCTGTCTCAGGCCCACATCAGCTCCTATATCAATCCGACATCATCTTCTGTACCAATCCAACATCAGCTCCTTATCAATCCGACATCAGCTCCTTATCAATCCAACATCAGCTCCTGTATCAAACCAACATTAGCTTCTTATCAATCCGGCATCAGCTGCTGTATCAATCCGAAATCAGCTGCTGTATCAATCCGGCATCAGCTGCTGTATCAATCCAATATCAGCTCCTTATCAATCCGACATGAGCTCCTTATAAATCCGACATCAGCTCATGTATCAGTCCAACAGTAGGTTCTTATCAGTCCGACATCAGCTGCTGTATCAATCCGACATCAGCTGCTGTATCAATCCGACATCAGCTCCTTATCAATCCGACATCAGCTCCTGTATCAATCCGACATTAGCTCTTGTATCAATCCGACATCAGCTCCTGTATCAATCCGACATCAGCTCCTGTATCAATCCGACATCAGCTCCTGTATCAATCCTACATCAGCTGCTGTATCAATCCGACATCAGCTCCTGTATCAATCCGACATCAACTCCTGTGTCAGCGACCAGACAGGATGGCCGAATGAGGAGAGCTCCTGTTTTGAGAGATCGGGGGATCCGAACCCACTGGTTCGTTGGTTTGTATCCTGGTCGAGTCAAACCAATGACTTCAAAAGTTATACTTGCCGCTTCCTAGTCAGTCACTCGGCATTACTAGGATAGGGCAAGGATTGGTTGGCTCAGTCTCAGGATAATGCAAATGAGTGGGATATCAGGTCACGGTGCTGGCGGCCTGGAATCCCAGTGGGGAAGCACTATAAAGTCGCCACCCACCACACCATACCCACTCACCACACACCCTTACACCCCCAGCACACATCCACGACCCAAACATACGCCCCCACCACACACCCACCATACACACCTACACCCCAACCACACCCATGGGTGGGGGTGTGAGTGGTGTGAGGGGGTGAGTGGTGTGAGGGTGTGAGTGGTGTGAGTGGTGTGAGTGGTGTGATGGTGTGAGTGGTGTGAGTGGTGTGAGGTGTGAGGTGTGAGGTGTGAGGTAAGCTAAATTATAACGATCAACCTAAAATATTGATCTAAACAAAGCCAACAGAAACTCAAAAGCACCGGACTATGCAACTTTAATTTGGCATGTTTTTACTTCAGAATAAAAGTTACTTCTAACCCCGCCCCGCCCCGCCCCGCCCCGCCCGCCCCGCCCCGCCCCGCCCCGCCCCGCCCCGCCCGCCCCGCCCGCCCCGCCCGCCCCCCCCGCCCCCGCCCCGCCCCGCCCCGCCCCGCCCCGCCCCGCCCCGCCCCGCTCCGCCCCGCTCCGCCCCGCTCCGCCCCGCCCCGCCCACTCATGTGTCTACGTTAGCGCGAGTTTCTATCAACAAATTACGTAACGCAGCTGCGGTTACCATGGATACGCAGCGACATGAACACATCCACCGGGCACCACTGAACCTTTGACCCCTGCGCATACCCGTAACAAGTAGCACTTTTCACTACCCACCTCTCCCTCCCCCTCCACCCTCCCCTCCCGCCACTCCACCCTCCCCCTACCATCCTCTCCTTTCCCCTCCGCTCTCCTCCCATCCATCCTCTCCCCTCCTCTCCCCCTCCTCTTCCCCTCCTCTCTCCCCTCCTCTCCCCTCCCCTTCCCCTTCCCTCCTCTCCCCTCCCCTTCCCCGCCCTCCCCTTGTCCCTCCCCTTCCCTCCCCGCTTCTCCCCGTCCCCTTTCCTCGCCCCTTCTTCCCCCTCCCCTCCCCTCCCTCCCCTCCTTCCCTTCCCCCTGCCCCTCCCCTCCTCCCCTCCCCTCCCCTCCCCTCCCCCTCCCCCCCCACCCCTCCCCTCCCCTCCCCTTCCCCCTCCCTTCCCTCCCCCCCCTCCCCTCCCCTCCCCCCTCCCCTCCCCCTCCACTCCCCTCCCTTGATTTCGCAGAGAGATCGACCACATTGCACTCTGCTGGGTTATGTGAGCTCCGACCGGTAAGTAGAGCCAGCCCTGACCAGCACCGTCAGACAACTACCCGACTGTATTCTTCGTAGTTCTGTGACGTCATACTAGAGAGAGTATAATCAGTATAAATATTAGTGACAGTATGGTAGGGTTTGCACTAATTTCTGTGACTTATGATGCAATGAACTCGTGCTTACAGGCATTGTGTATAATTATTAGTGATATGGTAAGTCCATTGAGGATTTGCGTGTGACGTAGGCATCACACTACTCCTGCTTCGTGGTTGGATAGAAGCAGTTCCTTCTACTATCAAGTGTATGTAAATAAAACAAAAAGCACAAATCTATTCACTGCTATGATCTAATTCTGTTATTTAGAACCATGAATATTCAATTGGGGGGTTGAAATGATGTTATTTATGAGAATAGCTTACTCAATAAGTGAAATTTGGTCAATTTAAACCCCAAATCCCAGTGAAATTAACTCTGCTGCCACACTGGCAGCGATATTGTAGAAAGTAAGCAAAACAAAAAGCACAAATCTATTCACTGCTATGATCTAATTCTGTTATTTAGAACCATCAATATTCAATTGGCGGTTGAAATGATGTTATTTATGAGAATAGCTTACTCAAAAAGTGAAATTTGGTCAAATTAAACCTCAAATCCAAGTGATATTAACGCTGTCGCCACACCAGCGGTGTTATGCTGTACTTTCTATCCAACCATGATGGCCGACGAGGCACTGGTCACGTCGTGTTAATCATTAGATGCAAATCCGGAATAAACATTTTGTGTGGGCTTTTTTTTGCACGGTATTTATTTAAAGCTGCACAGTCTGATGAAAACATCAAATTTTCAAAAGATACTGGGCACTTATTAAAAATGAATTATTGAGAAACTATTGAGGGAGTGCACGTGATGTCATTATTTAGCAATCAGCGGTTAGTGGGCTGCCATCTTGGATTACGAGCACCCTCCCTAGCCATGTTGTGAATGCATGCAAATGTAGTAAAACAGAGTTTTCTTGTGTTCTGGGAGGTTCTGGGCAGTTTACATCCAATGTGTTTACTTACAGCACTTTAGCAACAACTTCTGAGGCCAAAATGTTCAAAACAGGGACAAATAAACCAACAAATCAGTAAATAAGCACAGTGTAGGCAGTTGCAAGCCTTCTGTATATCATCCAATATGGCCACCGAAAGTTGCCTCGTGACGTCATTACACCCCCTCTATGGCGTTAGAATTTTGGCGTGCTTGCCAACAAATTAATTTGACATGTTTACACTTCAAATATCTCAAAGGTCACCACTTAAAATAAAAGTTACTTCAAGTAACAGTCAACCCAGCTTCTAACTAAGTTGGGAGTCGGAGTTTTTACACCCTAGCAACATCTCAGGTCATATCAGAATGCGTACCGACTTGTGATAGTGCACATCGATGCTGACATTATAGTGCTGCCCCACTGAGATACCACGCCGTTGGTATCACGACCTGATATCCCACTCAGTCACATCATCCAGCGATGCCTGTTATAACATTATAACGATCAACCGACTGTATTTTTCTCAGAAAATGTTAGAAAATCAAAACCATCGGAATATGCAGGTTTAAAAGTAGGGAAAGTTTCAATCACAGACGAGCGGTCTTCCACTTTCCACTGCTCCTTGCCGTCTCATTCCACTGCTCCTTGCCCTATCATAATATTGCAAAGTGCCAGACGAGGTAACAACAAGTACACATTTTTAAGTCATTGATTTGACTCGATCAGGGTTCGAACCCACCTGTTTCACTTCTATTTAAGAGAAAGCCTATACAACTGGACTTGGTGTTCCCTGCCCTGCGTCACTAGGGTTGTTTGTTGGAGTTTTACGTCCTGGCAACATCTAAGGTCATCAGAACGGGGACTGGACTAGGGCTAAACGACATTAATAAAAGTAACAGCTACCCCCCCCCCGCCCCCCCATTGTCCTGCCCCTTCCCCTCCCCCCCCCCTCACACACACAATTTTCCTCCCACCAGCAATCAAACGCAAACATCCATCGGGCCGGCCTTGTATTGACCTAGGCGTGATAGCGTCGGTTGCCATGGTAACGCTGGAGGCGATTTGTAAACGCCTTGTGTGACGTGTGAGTGGTCAGTGATATAAAGCAGGGGTTGTGGTCACTGGTTGCCATGGTTACTGAGTACGGCCACGTCATAGCACGGCGTCCATGTCGGGAGTGTGTAACGATGTGTGTATGTGTGTATATGTATGTATGTGTGTACGTATGTGTGTATGTAGGTATCGTGGGGGGGGTGATGAAAATGGGAAATATTGAGCCTAGAGCGGGACTCGAACCCACATTTCTTTGCATTCTGGGCTAGTGTATTAACCATTACACCACCTAGGCTCTGTGATATCAATACACTACCCATGCCTACCTGTCTATGCGGCTCCTTGCCTGAGAGGTCAGTGCAGACCACTACACTCGTCCCCCTGGAATTGTAAGTCTTTTATTCTTAAAATTACATACATACAGGAAGTGCACTTACACTTACATATATACATACACAGGGTAGGTTCAACAGCCATACAGCGCGTAGCATGTATAGGATCATGGTCACGGCACCAGTGTTGTGGGGGGTGATGAAAATGGGAAATATTGTACCTAGAGCGGGACTCCAACCCACATCTCTTTGCATTCCGGGCCAGTGTACTAACCATTACACCATCTAGGCTCCCTGATGTCACCACACTAGCCACACCTACCTGACTATGCGGCTCCTTGCCTGAGAGATCAGTGCAGACTACTACATATTTATGTATGTGTGTATGTATGTGTATGTATGTATTTAT
Organism: Branchipolynoe longqiensis; assembly: GCA_030323885.1. Taxonomy (NCBI): domain Eukaryota; kingdom Metazoa; phylum Annelida; class Polychaeta; order Phyllodocida; family Polynoidae; genus Branchipolynoe; species Branchipolynoe longqiensis. The sequence continues at coordinate 76,764,107 of CM059198.1, forward strand.
GTGTGCATGTATGTGTGTATGTGTGCGTGTATGTGTGTATCTGTTGGGTTTGTTCATTGTTGTTGTTTTACGTCCTAGCAACATCTACGGTCATATCAGGATGGGTACCTACTTGTGACAGTGCGCACTCATGGCGACTTTAAAGTGCTGCCCCACTGGGAGATCAGGCCGCCAGCACCATGACCTGATACCCCACTCAGTCACATTATCCTGACACTGATGCAACCAGTCCTTGCTCTATCCTAATAATGCTGAGCACCTGACTAGGAAGCGACAAGTATCAATTTATAAGTCATCAGTTTGAATAGACCAGGGTTCGAACCCACGATCCCATGGGTTCGGATCCCCCGATCTCCCAAAACAGGAGACGGACGCTCAATTCATTCGGCCATTCCGTCTGGTCGTGAGCGTTGGGTCTTCTTCTTTTGTGACAAGGATATCAGGAATGCAATCTTCCCTACCAACAGAACCAGCCATCATCAAAATAAAAATGAATAGTTTGTTGGGGCTTTACATCCTACCAACCCGTCCTGATATGACCTTAGATGTTGCTAGGACGTAAAACAACAACAAACAAACAAACAAACATCCTACCAACATCTCAGGTCATGTCAGATCACGTCAAACAGTACGCACTGAAAGACTGGGCCGCCGGCACTATGACCCAATATCACACTCAGTCACATTATCCTGATACCGAACACACCAGTTCGGCATTATCTTAATAATGCCCAGGTCCTGGCTAGGTATCAATATTGTATTCATTGGTTTGACTCGGTCTGAGTTTGAACCCATGATATATCATACAGGGCCATGGTATATAAAGAATGCTAGTGATAGTTCAGGTTATGACATTTATATGTGAGCTGAATATGTTCAAAAGCATACTTCAAATCTCGGCTGAGTCAAACCGATGACTTACAAAATTGATACTCGTCACTAGCCTGGCACTGAACATTACTAGGATAGGAAAAGGACTGGGTAGCTCAGTATCAGGATAATGTGACAGTGGTATATATGGTTATCTTGCCGGCAGCCTGATATCCCAGTGGGGCAGCACTATAAAGGTGCCATGAGCGCACACTGTCACAAGCCAGTACCCGTCCTGATATGACCATATATATTGCCAGGACGTAAAACCCCAAGAAACTTGTCTTGAGACCAACGATGAGTGTCGCCATCTAACAATATCAGCACCACAGTAATCTAAGTGGATCACCGCCCACCGCCCCCCGCCCCCGCCCCCCGCCCCCGCCCCCATCCCCGCCCCATCCCACCCCGCCCACCGCCCACCGCCCCCGGCCCCCGCCCCCGCCCCCATCCCCGCCCCATCCCCCGTCCATCCCCCCTCCCACCCCCCCCGCCCCCCCCCCCCCCCCCCCCCCCCACCACCACCACCACCACCACCACCACCACCACCACCACCACCACCACCACCACCCACCGCCCCCCGCCCCCCACCGCCCCACCCCCCCCCCCGCCCCCCCCGCCCCGGCCCCCGCCCCCCGCATCACCACCGCCACAACCCAACACCCATATCACCAGGTTTGCCTTTTCTAAGATAAGGGTTGATATCAAAACAACTCCTTGTCTTCTGATTGGTCAACCAAAGGTCACGCTCGAGGTCAAAGTTCACGAACCCTTGAGAAATTTCATGGAATCGCCCAGAGCTGTGCCTTACTGCTAGTTCGCCAACAAGGCTCGCCAATCACCTTCATTTGAGGTTTTCTTTCAAGTAACAGTTGTCATTGTTCTCTAAACTTGTTTTACAAATGGATTTATTTAGTATCTGAATATTGGTGTGTGTTATATTAACAAACACATACCTACCTACATACATTCATACATACATTCATACACACATTCATACATACATACATATATACATTCATACATATATTTATACATTCATGCATACATACATTCATGCATATATACATACATACATCCATACATCCATACATCCATACATTCAAGCATCCATACATTCAGGCATACATACATACATATATACATACATACATACATGCATGCATACATCCATACATTCATACATACATTCATGCATACACACATACATAACCACATACCCACATACATACATAGATTCATATATTCATACATACATACATACATTCATGCATACATACATTCATTCATACATAAATACATACATTAATACCCACATAATACATTCATACATACATTCATACATACATATACATACATGCGTGCATACATACACATATAATATATACACACATACACAAATACATACACACACTCATACATACATTCATACATACACATACATACACATGCCTACACATACATACACATACATACATGCACACGTACATACACACATACACACATACATACATGCATACACATACACATACATACATACACACATACATACACATACATACACATAAATACACACATACATTATACATACACACATACATACATACATATACACATACATACATACACATACACACATACATAACATACACACATATATACATAGATACACATACATAGATACACATACATGCATACATGCATACATACATACACATACATACACATACACACCTACTCATAGTCATACATACTCACATACACGCATACATACTCACATACACATTCATGCACACACAAGCACATATATGTATGCATGCATACCCACATACACCAGGATCTGATGCAATAGAAAAACATCAGGAACCTCCCGGAAAAAGAATCACAAACTGTAAAATGTCATACCTTATAACTTATGCTGTTCTGCCCCGCCATTCCTTGTCTAGTGTTACGTAATTCAGTAGTTCCTGTCTTCGTAGAACAATTTTGCATCTAGCTTTAGTCTAAAATACGAACCAGTCATTAAAACGTGCCATAATATATCAACAGAAACAGGTTCACAAAGCATCACTTTAGTCTAATATAGAAACCGGTCATTAAAACCTGCCATAATATATCAACAGAAACAGGTTCACAAAGCGTCACTTTAGTCTAATATAGAAACCGGTCATTAAAACCTGCCGTAATATATCAACAGAAACAGGTTCACAAAGCGTCACTTTAGTCTAATATAGAAACCGGTCATTAAAACCTGCCGTAGTATATCAACAGAAACAGGTTCACAAAGCGTCACTTTAGTCTAATATAGAAACCAGTCATTAAAACCTGCCATAATATATCAACAGAAACAGGTTCACAAAGCATCACTTTAGTCTAATATAGAAACCGGTCATTAAAACCTGCCATAATATATCAACAGAAACAGGTTCACAAAGCGTCACTTTAGTCTAATATAGAACCAGTCATTAAAACCTGCCATAATATATCAACAGAAACAGGTTCACAAAGCATCACTTTAGTCTAATATAGAAACCGGTCATTAAAACCTGCCGTAATATATCAACAGAAACAGGTTCACAAAGCATCGCTTTAGTCTAATATAGAAACCGGTCATTAAAACCTGCCGTAATATATCAACAGAAACAGGTTCACAAAGCATCACTTTAGTCTAATATAGAAACCGGTCATTAAAACCTGCCATAATATATCAACAGAAACAGGTTCACAAAGCATCGCTTTAGTCTAATATAGAAACCGGTCATTAAAACCTGCCGTAATATATCAACAGAAACAGGTTCACAAAGCATCACTTTAGTCTAATATAGAAACCGGTCATTACACCCGCCGTTCTTAGCAAATATGTGACCGCTATAGAAACTGAATATCTCTGTTCTATTGTATGCACCTTGTTTTCGTGTCAGTAAAAATGCCAAGTTAGAATCGCGTGACTGGATCTTCAATGGGGAATACTTAGACTGTTCTGTTCAATCAATCAATCAATCAATCAATCAATCAGTAGGATACAGCTATAATAGGCCCCCTGTTAGCCACTCTTACGCCAGAGCAACATCTAACATCTAACATCTGGGAGACCAGGCTCCCAGCACCATGACCTGATATCCCACTCAGTCACATTATCCTGCCACTGAACCAACCAGTCATTGCCCTATCCTAATAATGCCGAGCGCCTGACTAGGAAGCGACACGTATACATTTTTAAGTCATTGGTTTAACTCGACCAGCTTTTGAACCTTTAGCTTTGAATTCCCCGATCTACCAAAACAGGAGACGGACGCTCAACTCATTCGGCCGTCCTGTCTGGTGCCCACATTCTGTTAAAAGACATGAAAGGGGATGAGGCTATTTGCAGAGCTGCTTTTCTCAGCGAATTAGCACCAGAATGATTATTCTTTGCAGAGCTGCTTTGTCTTAAATATATTCATTATATTCATTATATTATTATATCGCATGCCTTCATCCATGTTTACGCCAAATGGTTCTGTATTTCTATTAATTTAGAATAAATTCAAAGTTTTGCACTACGCGTATCTCGGCAAACTCAATGTCGCCGGGCATTTGTTTTGCTGTTGATGCCGTTTTCAGCGCATGTGCAGCTCTGCGAATAACAGTATTGGTGGCTATTATTCGCAGAGCAGCTCTGCGAATAGCCAGTGTGAAACAGGACATACTGTTCCCTCCAATGCAAGCCAATGCTTAACCAGTGTGCAGCATCTCAGTTGCAGATGTAAGATCAACTCTAGGTCAGTGTTTTGGATTTGATTTAGAATATTTGATGTTTGATCGAATTAATGCAGTTTTAAGTTACACAAAGCAGGAACACGAGGGAACCAGCAACGAGAGATTAAACGTGATATTAATTCAACTGGAATACACATTTTGAACATTTTCCTCTATTTTTAATGGCGGCCTGAGTGGGAGGGACGCCGGTGACCAGGTCTCGGGTCGGTAAAAACACTGTCCCTACACCGGTAATCAGGGGTCGTTATCAATCCGACCTCGACATTCCTTCCAGTGAAATCGAACCTTGTACCCTCCCGCCCCAAACTGCCAGCTCCGCCGTCTGCCTTCACTGAAATGTTGTCTGCTATCACGGCGACAAATGCTCGCTTCTCTTTCTTTCTTTCTTTTTTTCTTTCTTTCTTTCTTTCTTTCTTTCTTTCTTTCTGTCTTTTTTTTTTTTTTTTTTTTTTCTGTCTTCCTTTCTTTCTTTCTTTCTCTCTCTTTCTTTCTTTCTTTCTTTCTTTCTCGCTTTCTTTCTCTCTCTCTTTCTCTTTGTTTCTTTGTTTCTTTATTTTCTTTGTTTCTTTGTTTCTTTCTATCTTTCTCTTGGTTTCTTTCTTGGTTTCTTTCTTGGTTTCTTTATAGCTTTATTTTTATTTATTTATTTCCTTATGTTTTCTCTGTACGTTTGTTTGTCTTTCTCTTTCCTTTCTTTGAAAATCTATGAAACTGCATGAAAAGTGGTACACTCGATGCGCTTAAAGTTGCATAGTCCGATGGTTTTGAGTTTCTGTCATTTCTTGAGATAAATATATTAGGTTGATCATTATAATCTACATTACCTTAGTTTAAAGTGAATTTGCTTCAATATAATTAACTTAGGAGATATTTGAAGTGGAAACATGTACAATTAATTTTGGCCTGCTTGTCAAAACTCTGACCCGATAGGTTTCAGCAATATCGGGTTCTATTAAATTGACTTAGTATTTCCTTCTAAGTAATATCAGATGTGTAGTAAGTGCATTTCAGCTGAAATACAGAGGAGGATGGCCAAGGCTAGCGCATCTTTCGGCCGACTATGCCAGAGAATCTGGAACAACCACCACATGTCCATGCGGGTTAAAGGCAAGATCTACCATGCAATCGCGCTATCCACCCTACTATACGGAGCCGAGGCCTGGACAGTGTACAGACGACAGGTGAAAAAGCTGCATGGTTTCGTGATGCGATATCTGCGTTCAATCATGAGGCTAACCTGGAAGGACAAAGTGACAAATAAGGAAATACTCGAACGGACGGGGCTGCCCTCTATGGAAGATCTTCTGATCAAAAAGAATCTCTGGTGGACTGGACACCTCATGAGGATGTCATCAGACAGGCTACCAAAGCAGATCCTCTATTCTCAACTGTCTTCTGGTTACAGAAAGAGAGGGCGCCCTCGTCTTTGGTTCAAGGATACCATCAAGAGAAACCTGAAGCTGCGAGACATTAAGACTGACTCATGGACATCACTCTCAGAGCAGAGAGCTAAATGGAGAGCGGCAGTCAAGTAATGAAAGCAGTCTTTGTCGCATCGCGACCGGCAGCATGATGATGATGATGATGATGATGATGAATAAGTGCACCAGTATCTAAGTTGTATATGTAGGTTCAAATCTAGATAAGTGTTTTGTTTTTGAAAACTTGATGCTTTTATTGGACTATGCAACTTTAAGGTTGCATAATCCGATGGTTTTGAGCTTCTACCAGTTATTTTAGATAAACATAGTAGGCTGATCGTTATTGTCTACTCCACTTAGATTTATTTTTATTTTAAGGTGTTAACTTATTATTAAGACAAAATTCAGAAGATTTAAATCGAATTGGACTACGGCTGCCCAGCGGCGAAAACAAGTAACAATAACACACTTAGCCGTTATGATGAGGGTAAATAAACTCATCGCCAAAAACTAAATAAAAAATATTTAAAGTGAAAAGATCCCGAATTAAAGTTGCATAGTCCGATGGTTTTGAATTTTTGTCATTTTCTTACATTTATTAGGTTGATCATCGTAATGTACCCACCCAGTGGTCCACAACTGGTTCATTAAAGGCTGCGGTATGTGCTGTCCTGTCTGTGGGAAAGTGCATATAAAAGACCCTTTACTGCTTATCGGAAAGTGTAGCCTATGTGGTGGCAGCAGGTTTCATCCAAAGAAATATGTCAGAATGAACATATGGTTGACATCCAATAGCCGATGATAACAATCAATGTGCTCTAGAGGCATCATTAAATAAAACAAGATTTACTTCTTTAATATTTGTAAGACCTCCTCTTGAACTTGAAGTAAAAGGACTGTAGTCTGAAATAAGGAATTGAGGTCAATTTAATGTAGTGTGAATCGGCTAGACTGTAGATTGCAGGCCAGCCTCTTGGCTGAGCAATTTTAAGCACAAATTTAATTCAGGATTGCTGCATTCGACACACAGCACTACCAACATTTCATTCTCAGCCGAGAGACGGAATATAAATAGTTACTGTGCTCGTTGTATTTGTATATCCCATAACTGTACATAATATATGTATATATGTATAATAATATATAGTATAACAATATAGATATAATTAATATATAATATACTAAATATGTCAGTGGTACAGTATGTGGCGGTTACAGTGTGCAGGGGTGGTGGCGCCACCATCGGAGCTGGGGTTGGGGAGGCTGGGGCAGTAGATGACTAGGACAGACTCCATCAGGGCATGAAACTGAGTGCGTTATGGGGGAAAGGAGGGATATTCTGGGTTATTATACTCATATAATTCTTATACAGAATATATATATATAATATATACATAATATATGATATATATATATGATATATATATAATATATATAATATATATAATATATATAATATATATAGTATATATAATATATATAATACATATAATACATATATAACATATAATATTTTAATATATATAATATGCATAGAATATGGATAGAATTTGCATACAATATATATGGAATATATATGGAATATATATTTAATATATGACAGTAGAATATATAGAATATATAGAATATGTAGAATGTGTAGAGAATGTATAGAGACTGTATATAGAATGTATATAGAATGTATATAGAATGTATATAGAATGTATATAGAATGTATATAGAATGTATACAGATTGTATACAGAATGTATATAGAATGTATACAGAATATATACAGAATATATACAGAATATAAATATGTAATATACCTGTATATAGTAATTGACCCAGACTGACAGCGTCTGACGCTGGTTAGTTAACAGGAAATCCTCCAGGTGTCGGTAATCGTTCAAATAGTCGGAACGGGACAAATGCAGCGTATGGCCCACATATATTATTTTAATTATAACCTAATAAACTAGAATCCCCATGAATCCCGATCCCTGATAAACGGGATTCAGGCGAGACTGTTGGCTAGTGTGCGGCGGGTATAGCGCGACAAGCACGTCCACACCGAACTCTAATCTATTTTGGTCCGTCTCCCATGTTGGTAGATCGTGGGGTCGTGGGTTCGAACCCTGGTCGAGTCAAACCAATGACTTAAAAATTGATACTTGTCACTTATTAGCCTGGTGCTCGGCATTATTAGGATAGGGCAATGACTGGTTGGCTCAGTGTCAGGATAATGTGACTGAGTGGGCTATCAGGTCATGGTGCTGGCAGCCTAGTCTTCCAGTGGAGCAACACTATAACATCCCCATGAGTGCACACTGCCACAAGTCGGCACCCGTCCTGATATGACCTTAGATGTTGCTAGGACGTAACAAAACAAACAAACAAACAAACTAATCTATTTTGACGCTGATCGTCGGCGAGTCTATAGTACGCCGGGTCCAATCCTTAACGGCACTTGAACCATATTTCTGGTGCGGGTGTGAACCACTTACCAACTAATCGCCGACTGTTTTCGCCAAGTTGACCCATCTCCATCTGTGACGTAAACAGTGTCTGCAGTTTGGTGCAGTTGTGGTTATTGCTTTTTGTTGTTGTTGGTAAAACAGTTTATTCATCAGAACATACAATCTTTTCAGCGCCGAGGCACTGGTCGTCCGGCCGTTTACATTACATTGTAAATAGGTAGATCAGTGTGTGATTAGCTTCATGTTGACGGTAATGGTCAGTGAACCGTCTTCATGACACCACACAACGCCCCCCCCCCCCCCACAACCCCCCTGAACCCCGATCTTTGCTCCTCGCTTTGTGAGTCGAGTGGATCCGTTTGAACATGCTGAATTTGATTGATAACAATCTCCTGAATATTCATGTGTTTTGATTTCTTTACATATTCTCCTTTGAAAATAACAAGAACAACAAAACAATTCCTGAGTCAATCTGCGGTCACCAGCGGACAAACCTGCGTACAGACCAATGTTGTCCTGATATAGCGAGTGTCCGCCATTGTCCTCCCATTGCAGGGACAACCAACTGTTGGTTGGTTGCTGGCGTTTTACGTCCTGGCAACATCTAAGGTCATATCAGGATGGGTACCAACCTGTGACAGTGCACATTCATGGTGAATTTATAGTGCTGCCCCACTGGGAAATCAGGCCATCAGCACTATGACCCAATATCCCACTAGGTAACATTATCCTGACCCTGACCCAACCAGTCATTTCCGTATTCTATTAATGCTGAGTGCCAGGCGAGGAAGCGACAAGTATCAATTTTAAAGTCATTGATTTGGCTCGACCGGAAACCGAACTCTCGATTTTCCGCATGTGAGGCCCGCGCTCTACCGATTCAGCCACCGTGCCCGGTCAACAACCAAATGAAACGAAGGCAGTTTACGCATTTAAAGACTGTCACACATCACTGGATTGGGCAAACGGAAAGAAACCGAACAAAGTCTGTTGATATCCGGCAAAGTCCGGTTTTTGTCCGTTGCATATCCGTTGATATCCGTTGATATCCGTTGATATCCGTTGATATCCGTTGATATCCGTTGATATCCGTTTGTAAAGTCTACTGCTCGAATCTGTGGTTGTGTAGGAAGGCTATAGTGAAATCAATACAGGCAAAGAGAAAGGAAGAGTATAATGTGTGAAAGAAGAGAGAGAGTCAAGCCCTCTGGTTTATTATTTATATGGTACATGGATTCAGTGCAGAGTATCACCCCCACCCTATCCTCCCAATGAGAAACAAGCATTCTTAGGTCTGCCAATAGGGATCCAGCATTCCTGGTCCCCATGGTTACCAGTGATCTGCCCACCACCACCAAGCTGTGTGGCTCCCCTGGCCACCACCTGCCTTGAGCCTGAGTGTGGTAATCCTCACTAGCAGAGGGGGGGAGGGGGTAGGCTCTGAGTCTATTTACCTCTCAATCAAGCACCACCAGCACCTACATATACACATACATGCACCTGGTCACGTATACCCGATCAATAATAGAACATTTGCATTAAATCGGAATAGTTTACACGTTGATATCCGGCCTGATCCTTTACAAGTTTTGAGCATGCACAAAACTTGTAACGGATTGTGCCGGACTGACCTACAGTTATTATCCGTTACCGTCCGTTCCCCGTCCGTTCCCCGTCCGTTCCCCGCCCGTTCCTCTCCGTTCCTGTCCGTTCCAGTCCGTTCCCGTCCGTTCCCGTCCATTACATATCCATTACCCGTCCGTTACCCGTCCGTTGCCCTCCGTTACCCGTCCGTTACCCGTCAGTTACCCGTCCGTTACATAATCGATACATTTCAAGTCCGAATAACACCGGACTAGAATATTCTTTGTCGGGTTCCTGTCTGTTGCTCAATCCGCCATAGTGTGACAGACACTTAAGCTTTGCGCGGGGGGTCGACGACCAGATGCGCCGTTGAAGACAGGTTCCTCTTGACTTGGCTTGACTTGACTTGTTCCTCTATAGATATTAAGACTGACAGAATAGATACCAACCGATATGCCGACACCACGTTAAACCATCAACAATCATTCAATCATCCAATCAATAACGTACGTATGTAAATATATTGATTTACTCCTGAAATATTATAAATACACATGCCGTGAGGGTGATGAAAAGTGGAAATATTTCGCCTAGAGCGGGGATCGAACCCACTTCTCTACTCATATTCCAGGTTGGTGTGCTAACCATTACACCATCTAATAGCCCTGTCACACTATGACATATCTCGCCGGCAGGCCGCCAACGTGCAAAATCACTTTTAATCGTCGAGAAATGTCCAACTTTTCGGCGCCAGTGCAACCTGTTGGTTGCGTGCAGCCAACGTTGTGGTAACGTATATCGATGCGTGCAAAAAAAACCACAAAAAGGTTTTGGCGTGCCATCCTGATATGACCTGCTATGACCTTAGATGTAGCTAGGACCTAAAACAACAAAGCATTATTTTGGCGCAATGTGTGGGCACGACCCTAACCCGCGCGCGATGTGTACTTGGCATTCGCATTACGTTTGCATTACGTTATTCCAGCGATGTCGATATGCTTCTGATGTCGCCATAATATTGGCACCCGCGCGTTGTCGCGCATTGTCGCACGTCGAAAATTGTGTGCAAGCACAAAACTTTGCAGATACCCTGATGTGTGTCACCGACCGTCGCTGTCCATCAACGATTACCAACTCGCGCCTAACGTGTGCGTAACGCTTCTAGACGTCTCCCTACATTTCGTCATAAAGTTTACGCGCATTGGCAAGAAACGTCGTAATGTGACAGCACCATTAACTCCCTGCTGCCACCAGCCTAAACATGCCTACCTGTCTATGAGAGGTCAGTGCAAACCACTACAATCGTCCCCCTGGAATTGTAAGTCTTTTAATGCTTGCAATTACATGTATACAGGCAATGCACCCATTTAATGACATCAATGATCATATTCATATTATGCCCCTTTCATCAATAACTATATTAATATATGCATTTACCACTGAACTAACTTATTTATTTATACCGTATAAATATGTCAATGTATAAATATATGTATTAATCCCTTAGATATATTCACATATTTACTCATAGTTAAATAACCATATTCAACTTCCCCTTAAATATATCGATATATCGCTATTTAATCATATGTATTGTCCCTTGAATGTGGAGATAAGTATGCTATCAATGAATAATAACTATATATTTATATTCATATTTGAAGTAAAATAATTAATTTGACCCCTTAAATATATAACTATGAACATTGTACATATATTACTCCCCCCCCCCCCCCATTCTTTGTTTAAAGCCCCACAACAAACACTCTAGAGGTAGTGCAGGCCTTGGAGTTAGGGTGTGGGGTGTGGGGTGTGGGGTGTGGTGTGTGTGTGTTAGGGGTCGTTCAAGTGTGAATCATCAAAAATACACCCCTCTGGTCAACGCCCCCCCCCCCCATCCCCCATCTCCCATCCCCCATCTCCGTGCGCGTGCGCAGCCCCGATGTGGGGAGGGCACGTCCGGTGGGAATGATCTATCAATGTGCACTGACCACTCACTGACCAATGTCCACTGCAGCTGCCGTCCGAGCCACCCCCACACACGCCCACATGTACACACTCACACTCATACACACACCCACACACGCCCACATTTACACACTCACACCCACACACTCACACTCACTCACACTCATACACACACCCACACACACTCATACGCACACTCACACGCACTCACACTGACACCCACACTCACACATACTCACACACACTCAGACTCATACACACACTCACACTCACACTCACTCACACACACTCACACTCATACACACCCACTTACACACACCCACTCACACCCACTCACACTTACACTGACACCCACACTCACACATACTCACACACACTCAGTCTCACACTCACACTCACACTCACACTCACTCACACACACTCACACTCATACACACACTCATACACACACTCACACACTCACACCCGCCCACTCACATACACTCACACTCATACACACTCACACACACTCATACACACACTCACACACACTCACACACACTCACACCCACCCACTCACACACTCACACACACTTACACACACCCACTCACACATAAACATATTCACACACACTCACACTCATGCACACGCTAACACTCACTCACACACACTCATACACACACTCATACACACACTCACACACGCTCACACCCGCCCACTCACACACACTCACACTCATGCACACACTCACACACATATGCACACTCACACACATTCTTACACACTTACACACTTTAACACACCCTACACTCACACACTTTCACACACCCTACACTCACACACCCCACACTCACACTCAGTCACACTCACACACCACACTGACACCCACTGACACCCACTGACACCCTTACACACCCTCACACATACACTTACACCCACCCACATACACTTACACCCACCCACACACACTCTCACACCCTGACACGCACACCCAAAGCCACACACACCCTCCCATGTAGATGCAATACCCGTGCCCACGACCCTCACATCGGGTAGATCGTCACTGAATGCCCGAAACCACTTCAAGCTGACAAATATGTCTATGCACATTTACACTAGATGTTATTCCATCATCACAGCAACACGCGACCAACATTGTAAACTGACTTAACGCCAGATCATCATGTGTACATTTACACTAGATGTTATTCTGTTATCACAGCAACACGCGACCAACATTGTAAACTGACTTAACGCCAGATCATCATGTGCACATTTACACTAGATGATATTCTGTTATCACAGCAACATGCGACCAACATTGTAAACTGACTTAACGCCAGATCATCATGTGTACATTTACACTAGATGTTATTCTGTTATCACAGCAACACGCGACCAACATTGTAAACTGACTTAACGCCAGATCATCATGTGTACATTTACACTAGATGTTATTCCATTATCACAGCAACACGCGACCAACATTGTAAACTGACTTAACGCCAGATCATCATGTGTACATTTACACTAGATGTTATTCTGTTATCACAGCAACACGCGACCAACATTTTAAACTGACTTAGCGCCAGATCATCATGTGTACATTTACACTAGATGTTATTCCGTTATCACAGCAACACGCGACCAACATTGTAAACTGAATTAACGCCAGATCATCATGTGCACATTTACACCAGATGTTATTCTGTTATCACAGCAACACGCGACCAACATTGTAAACTGAATTAATGCCAGATCATCATGTGTACATTTACACTAGATGTTATTCTGTTATCAAAGCAACACGCGACCAACATTGTAAACTGACTTAACGCCAGATCATCATGTGTACATTTACACTAGATGTTATTCTGTTATCACAGCAACACGCGACCAACATTGTAAACTGACTTAACACCAGATCATCATGTGTACATTTACACTAGATGTTATTCTGTTATCACAGCAACACGCGACCAACATTGTAAACTGACTTAGCGCCAGATCATCATGTGTACATTTACACTAGATGTTATTCTGTTATCACAGAAACACGCGACCAACTTTGTAAACTGACTTAACGCCAGATCATCATGTGTACATTTACACTAGATGTTATTCTGTTATCACAGCAACACGCGACCAACATTTTAAACTGACTTAACACCAGATCATCATGTGTACATTTACACTAGATGTTATTCCATCATCACAGCAACACGCGACCAACATTGTAAACTGACTTAACGCAAGATCATCATGTGTACATTTACACTAGATGTTATTCTGTCATCACAGCAACACGCGACCAACATTGTAAACTGAATTAACGCCAGATCATCATGTGTCGATTTCTTTTTTAAATAAAAGAAAACTGTCTGGACAAAAACCATAGTGCCTCCACCTGCCCTCCCTTCTCGTTCCTACCATACACCTCCCTCCATCCTCCTCCCCCCCCCATCTGCCTCCCCCCTCTCCCCCTCCCCTTCCCCCTCCATCCTCCCATCCCCATATCTCCTTCCCTCCTCCGCTGCTTCCTCCGTCCTCCCTCCCCCTCCTCCCGACCCCCTCTCCCTCCTCCCTCCCCCTCCTCCCTCCCTCCTCCCCCTCTGCCTCCCTCCTCCCTCCCCCCTCCCTCCCTCCTCCCTCCTCCCTCCTCCCTCCCTCCTCCATCCTCCCCCGACCCATCTCCCTCCATTCCCCCTCTTGCCAGCTCTCTCCTCTCCCTCGCTATCCCCCTCCCCCTCCTCCCTCCATCCTACCCTCCCTCCTCCCTCTCTCCCTTCCCCCTCCCTTCCCTCCCACCTCTCTCCTCTCCCCTCCCCATCCCCCACCTGCCTCCCCTCCCCCTCCCCTCTCCTCCCCCCCCCCTCCCTCCCCTGTCCCTCCCCCTCCCCCCCCTACTCCCACCTCCCCTCTCCCACCTCCCCTCTCCCCTGCCTCCTGCCTCCTCTATAACCTATCTCTGACGCAGCCCCCCCCCCCCCCGGCTCCCCCTGACGCCCCCGCCTCCCCTCCCACTGACCCACCCCCACCCCCACCCCCACTGTTCCACACTTCCATTCTTGAGACGTGCCTGAATAAAAATAATAATATAAAAACGCCCCCACCCGGCGCGCACCCGGAATGATCGATGGCGATCCAAGACAAAACGTGGCACCCCCACCCAGGCCTGAATCACCCGGCAGGGCTTGACCAGTGGTCAGTTGACCTCTGACCTAGGTCACGTGGGGCGGTGGGGAAGGAGGTGAGGGCGCCCCGGGGGTCAAAAAGGTCAGTGATGGGGAAAAAATCCGCATCTCCATATTTCTGCTGCGGATGGTGATGGTTGTGTGTGTGTGTGTGGGGGGGGGGGGTGTTACTAAAGATCCACCTATCGGTTTCCTCTGCCTCTTTTATGATTGTAATTTTTTAGTATACCCAAGGTTCTCTGTAATTGTCTAGTATATATGTTTGTGTAATCGCCATTATCACCTCTCATAAGTGGGAGTGTATATAATTGGCCACCCACCACCACCCCCTCTCTGTGAATGGACTCTTCCACTTCGCCTGTCACTCCTCAGTACTTGTATATTATTATATCTGTAAAGAAAATTTGTTTTATTTACCGACGCCTCTAGAGCACATAGAATTTTATCATCGGCTATTGGACATCAAACATATGGGCATTTTGACCTATTTCTTGGGAGGGAACCCGCTCCCGCCACATAGGCTACTCTTTCCGATAAGCGGCAATGGATCTTTTCTATGCACTTCCCCACAGCTAGGACAGCACATACCACAACCTTTGATGAACCAGTTGTGGACCACTGGTTGGAACGGAAAATAGCCTGAACTGCAAATGACTGAGCAGGATCGATAGGATGAACCAAACCTTCACAGGTGGACACTCTACCGCCTGAGCTACGTCCCGCTCCCCTTGCATATTATATCTGTGTCCATGTGTGTGCATATATGTGATGTATAAGTATTATGCGAGTATAAAGGCATGGAAGGGAATTCCATTATTATTATTGTTATTATTTTATGTACCCATTTGCTACTCTGTGCATTCTGACCAGCATGATCGGACCGGCGGCACCGGTGGCGCCACCACTGGCCCTCCTCGTCCCTAACGGAAGCCCGCATCTGTTCATTCATACCGAGGAATTTTTTTTTTAGACATTTATAAATTAGACATTTCTTATTCACAATTTCCATACATTATTCTACAAACGTAAACTAACCTGTTAACAATGGAAATTGCAGGAACAATGTAATCATTAATGGCTGTCTTCCCACTGCCCCTTATAAACAAAATAATCTATATATATATATATATATATTTATATATATATATATATATATATATATATCTAGTTAGCATCAGAACGGCAGATATCGACAATAATCAGATATGTGCTACTATCTGGGGATTGTGGGACAAAATGTTCAATTTACATTCATTATTATTATTTAGTGCAGGTTATTTGTTAGTGATACCCGGTACTAGGGTGCCTCTGATTGGCAGGCAGCCGTTGTCAGTGAACAGTGATGGGTTGTGGTCAGTCCTGTGAGGGGTGTTTCACTGTGTAGAACAATAACCACTCCACATAGTCCGATGAAACATCAAATATTCAAAACAAAAAACTCACCTAGATTTAATTCTACATATCTAACTTACATACTGATGCACTTATTAAGCATTTATCGCAACGCAGAAGGGAATACTGGGGCAATTTAATAGATCCCGTTACTGCAGAAGGCTATGGTATCAGAGTTTTGGCGTGCTTGCCAAAATTAATTTTGCATGGTTGCACTTCAAATATCTCAAAGGTTAGCCACGTAAAATAAAAGTTACATCAAGCTAAAGTAAGGTGGATTGTAACGATCAACCTAATGTAGTTATCTCAGAAAATGTCAGAAACTCAAAACCATCGGACTATGCAACTTTAAGCAGTAGCCAGGGGAGCGGGACGTAGTTCAGGCGGTAGAGTGTCCACCTGTGAAGGTGTCGGTCATCCTATTGATCATGCTCAGGTGACCCATTTGCAGTTTGGGCTATTTTCCGTCCAACCAGTGGTTCACATCTGGTTCATCAAAGGATGTGGTAATTTGCTGTCCTGTCTGTGGGAAAGTGCATATAAAAGACCCCTTGCTGCTTCACAGAAAGAGTAGCGGGGTTTCTCCAAAGAAATATGTCAGAATGGCCAAATTTGACGTCCAATAGCCGATGATAAAAATCAAGGCGCTCTAGAGGTGTTGTTATATAAAACAAGCTATTTTAAGCAGTAGCCAACTCAATATTTCACATTTCACAATTTCAAAAGATTATGTTGAACAATGGCGCACTAAGGAATGATATATTTTTTAATGAAAAGAAAATGTCTCTGGACATATTATATCTAGTCTCATAATTCCTATAATGCATTATTCCGAGTTCCGCTGGTCCCTTAAGGCCCTGTCACACTATGACATAACGACGTCAGCGTAGGGAGAACGTGAAGAACATTGAACTTCTCGGCGTAGTATGCAAATTTGGGCACAAGTTGAACGTGGATGCAGCGTAGTTGACGAGAGCGTAATGTTGGTAAAGCGTAGTGATACCATCATTCAATGAGAGAGGACAACGTCATTACGCTCACGGAATGTTATGAACGTTATTCCATCGCCAGAACTACGTTACGTGACGTTACATACATCATGACACAGTGGCGAAACGTTGAACGTACGTTCTCCTGACGTTCCCATTACGCCGCATGGACGTTTCCACCGGGTTTAATGTGGGTCAACATAGTGGAACGTAGTTGAACATAGCGAGCAGCGTTTGACTAACGTCCGTTTAACATCACTGGCGTTTGCCGAACGTGTACAGAATGTAGGGCAAACGTAAACCCTTACGTTCGATTTATGTCGAAAGTTTTGAACAGGTTCAAAGCTTTGACACGCGCTGACGTAACA
Organism: Branchipolynoe longqiensis; assembly: GCA_030323885.1. Lineage (NCBI taxonomy): Eukaryota > Metazoa > Annelida > Polychaeta > Phyllodocida > Polynoidae > Branchipolynoe > Branchipolynoe longqiensis. Next base: position 76,782,090 of record CM059198.1, read on the forward strand.
CGACGTAATGTGACGTAGCTCGACGTCAGTCTAGCGTCATTCTGACGTCATCATAACATAATTATGTCAACGTAATGACAAAACGTGATCACGTCAGGCTTACGTTTGCTCGTTATGTCGTAGTGTGACAGGGGTATAAGTAGGAGCTGAAGCTGCGACCCAGCAGGGCGTGTCAAACCTTCAGCTTCCACAGTGGACGTTGGGGGGTGGCAGCCCCTGTCCCCTTCCCCGGTCCTATCTTTCAGTATTGAGGATTTGTGTCAAACGATTAACACCACGTGATCAGTGCCTCGTCGGCCATCATGGCTGGATAGAAAGTACAGCATAACATTGGGTATGGTAGTGTAGTAGTCTGCACTGACCTCTCAGGCAAGGAGCCGCATATAGAGGTAGCAGTGGGTAGTATGGTGATATCAGGGAGCCTATTTCAACCCCCCAGTGAATATTCATGATTCTAAATAACAGAATTAGATCGTAGCAGTGAATAGATTTGCGCCTCTTGTCTTATTTACACACACTTGATAGTAGGATGAACTGCTTTTATCCAACCACGAAGCAGGAGTAGTGTGATGCCTACGTCACACAGAAAACCTCAATTGAACCAGCCTGCACTTTAAGCGCCCTTTCCACCTATACTCATATGCCTCTCGATAGTCGGCTTCTTGCCATACATTTGTTTCTAATGTAGATTGGAGTAAAATTGTGCTAGCAAATATTTTCCAGTCGATAACATACTACTGTGTGGATAAAGGTATCCGTGTATTCACCACCTTCCGCCTGTCAGCTGAAGCTGTGACCCGGCGTGCTGGGTCACAGCTTCAGTCCTTCCTGAGGGACCAGCGGAACTCAAACTACCCAGCGCGCTGGATCCCAGCTTCAGTCCTTCCTGAGGGACCAGCGGAACTCAGACTACCCGGGATGCTGGGTCCCAGCTTCAATCCTTCCTGAGGGACCAGCAGAACTCAGACTACCCGGCATGCTGGGTCACAGCTTCAGTCCTTACTGAGGGACCAGCGGAACTCAAACTACCCGGCGTGCTGGATCCCAGCTTCAGTCCTTCCTGAGGGACCAGCGGAACTCAGAACACCCGTATTATTAGTGGACGGCACAATTTGATGACGTCGCCTTATGAAACCTCACTCTATTAATCACTCCTCAGAACAAGGTCAAGGTCAGTGCCAAGGTCACCATGACTTGTTCCACTGAAGATCAGCATGGACATTGTTTGTAAAAGTGCCGCACGTGATTGTAAGTCAGACTTTCAAACAAACACTTCTGTCCGCTAACATTTTCATTTCATATGTATTGGCGTCTTATTCTGTTGGAGTTGGAAGGTGAGAGTAATTAGTGTCTTCGTCTTGTATTATACTAATAGGGTCTAAGCAGGTAATTGGCGCTTCTAGTCGAGGGGATGACTTTATACATGGTGCGTGGGTGTGTGGGTGTGTGGGTGTGTGGATGTGTGTAGCTGTTTGTTTGATGGAGTTTTAAGTCCTGGCAACATCTAGTACACATGGCAGGTTCGACACCACCCAGCTCTCAGCGTGTACAGAATCTTGGTCACCGAACCAGAGTTGTGAGGATGTAGCAAATGAGACCACTGCGCCTACATTGGGACTCAAACCCACGTTATTGACATTCTGGGGTGGGCGCCCTAACCATTAGTCACCCTGGTGTCATCAACCTACCCACACCTATCTGTGTGTGTGCAACTTCACGTGAGAAGTCAGTGCAACTTATATATATATATATATGTATATATATATATTTATATATATATATAAATATATATATATATATTTGTGTATTGCGTCCTAGCAACATCTAAGGTCATATTAGGACAGATACCGACTTGCTACAGTCCACACTCATGGTGACTTTATAGTGCTGTCCCACTAGGAGATCAGTTCAAAGGCACCAATATCTAATATCCCACACAGTCACATTATCCTGATTGTCCTATCCTATTAATGCTGAGAGCCAGGCTAGGTAGTGACAAGTAACAATTTGATAAGTCATTGGTTTGACTCGACCAATTTTTGACCCCTCGATTTTCCACACAGGAAGCCAGCGCTCTTGCACATTCGGCCGCCACGATATAGAAATATATATTTATTTACACCCTATATATATATATAATTTATTCACTAGCTAACACACAGTGAAGGGCGTTCAGTGTGATGACCTGGATTATGTCACATGGGAGTGCGATAACCTTTTTGTAATCCATGATAACATGATAACAAAACAAACAAAACACACACTCACTATAGTTTGCATGAAGCTGCATGAAGCCAATCCCCACTTCGACTGTCTGTGGAGCCTTTCGAAGGACCGCATGCGGTAGCTGAATCAGTAGAGCGCAGGCTTCCCATGTGGAAGGTCGGGAGTTTGAATCCTAGTCGAGTCAAACCAATGACTTGCAAAATTGATACTTTTCGCTACCTAGCCTGGCGCTCGGCATTAACAGGGTAGGGCAAGGACTAGATAAAAGAGGGGTGAAAACCCGCCTTATATAAAAAAACGGTCGAAAGATCGGGCTAATGAATTGAGCCTTTATGAGAGCCTAATTTCACAATCTAAGAAGCAACATTTATTATTTGTATATGTCTTCATGTTTACCCACTACTTTTGAGTTGGAAAATATAATAAAACATATACTTTAATGCAATTTAAAAGTGAAATCAATGGCGTTCTCTGGCCGCCATCTTGTCTTTTTGCATTCTCTCTCATTCACCAACTCTGTGCTGATATAAGTAACCATTTGACACTGGTGCCAAGCATTCTACTTGTTGTTCCATACTAACGCTATTTTCGCCCGTATTTAGACTACGTTGTCGTTCACCCGTGTACTATAAGTATCGGGTGAATCTTTTATCTAGGCAAGGACTGGTTCACTCTGTATCAGGATAATGTGACTGAGTAGGATATAGTGTCATGGCACCAGCGGCCTGATCTCCCAGTGGGCCAGCATTGTAAACTCACCATGAATGCACACTATCAGTGTCACAAGTCGGTACCTGGTGTGACCATATATGTTGATAGGACATAAAACCCCAACAAACAAAAGAAACAAAGCATCTGGAAGTGGAACAGAGATGCTGTATCACTTCCCCTCTCTTCAGGTGCGTAATAAACCACAGGTTGAAGTTTGAATGTGAATCTCACAAACCAACCCGGTGTGGCGTTTTCAGCTCACTGTCATTTTCAGCCGTGCGCATAGACTCAAACTCAAAGCATTGTCAATGGTCGTGAGTCACTAACCTTATAAATTTAATATGATGTTTTTGGTAAAGATGTTTTCTGTATGTGTACCAAGTGATTTGTTTCTAGGTGGTGTGGTTTTAGAGAAATTTCACTTTTCCTGGATTTTCTGTATGAAGATTGCTCACCACCATTGACAATGCCTTGAGTTTGACGGTACACGCAGTGCAAAACATTAGTTTTATTCAAAATTAATTGGAATCAAAAACCCTAACCTTATAAATGTAATATAATCTTTTTGGTAAAGATGTTTTGTATATGTGTACCAAGCGATTTGTTAATAGGTGGTGTGGTTTTAGAGATATTTCACTACTTCTGTATTTTCTGTATGAAGATTGCTAACGACCATTGACAATGCCTTGAGTTTGAGTCTATGCGCGCGGCTGAAAATGACAGTGAGCTGAAAACGCCACACCGGGAACACAATGAAAGGAGGGAAGTGTGTGGGGGGGGGGGGGGGGGGCTCTTCTTGGTTGTCCATCGGTGGCGATGATGACAACAGCTCATCATTTGTTATGAACTCGTCAATGACTGATGATTCCAATTCGTGCTCGGAATGTGCGGTGGCACGTTGGACATGTGTGTGTAGCTGCAGTCGGAGAGTCTGGTGGATGAAGGAGATGATTTTTCTTCTGCTGATGTTTTCTTTATTGATGATAGTGATAACATTCACAGTGAGCACTGATAATGGGTACAAGGATAACAGTGGTAGCAATGATAATACTGATAATACTGGTAATGGTGATAACGATGCTGACGATAACGATAATAATGATAATGATAACGATGTACATCTAACGCTAGTAACGGAACACCGGGCCCCATTCTAAAGCGGTGCACCATAGCAGCACACTATCACACATGTACAATCTGGTTTTAAAATGTTGAAAGAAGCACAATTTTACTTAATGTTAAAAGAAAGCAACAAATACAAGAACCAATGAAACAATTACAGAGCAAAAACCAAAATCTTAATTAGAAAAGAAAACGACTAAACACGGTTACAAATACGACGTACGAGCCTGGAGAGGGACCGGCGTGGAGGGCGGTCAGAGGCGGCGGGGGGGGGGGGGGGGGGGGGGGGAGGAGAGAGGGAGGGGGGAGGAGGGCGTGGTCAAGCACTCTCATCTACATGAGTGGTCAATGACTCGTTCACATCCACTACTCGGCACTCACACAGGCCCCGGGGCCTTGACCGGACACTACCCTCCTATCCGCCTCACCTCGCCTCACCTCGCCTCACATCCACTTCTCGGCACTCACACAGGGCTTGACCAGGACACTACCCTCCTCACCTCACCTCACCTCGCCCCACCTAGCCCCACCTCGCATCACATCGCATCACCTCGCCTCACCTCGCCCCTCCTCACCTCACCTCGCCTTTCGACCTCGATTCCCAGGTGAGTTCCCCTTTAACGTCTTATGGTGTCATGCTCCACACGTGGTGGGGTTTGCGGGCCGACCACCACGCAGTACTAGGTCCATATTTCTGATGGTTAGAATCGCTCAGGAGCTCCGGAATGATGGCGGACATCTGATGTCGCGCTGATAACCCAGCTGACGTCAATTCGATATCGAGATGACGTCACATTGTGACCGAGATGGCCGAATGAGTTGAGCGTCTGCTCCCGTTTTGGTGGATCATGGGATTCGAACCCACGACAATATTAGGATCGGGTAAGGACTGGTTGGCGCAGTGTCAGGATAATGTGTCTGAGTATGATATCAGGTCATGGTGCTGGTGGCCAGGTCTCCCAGTGGGGCAGCACCACAAAGTCACCATGAGTGCGCACTGTCACAAGTCGGTACCCATCCTGACATGACCTTAGATGTGACAATGTCTGAAGGCCGTGTTATGGAGATAACCACATGAATTAGTGGCGGAGTGGTTAGAGTGTCTGACTTTTTTCTAGGTCGGACTCCTAATCTGAAGGTCAGTGGTTCGATTCCCCATGCCCCCACCTCTGCCAATTTGGATTTCCACCGCTGTGTATAACTTACAGTGACATCAAAGGCCAGTTGCTCTCATACCATGTCTATGTGGTGTGGGAGGTTAAAAATCCCATGGGTCAGTAAAAGTGTAGGCTTGGGCTTTCTATCGACAAATTGTCTAATGGTGAAAACAAGTCTATTCAGACTTATCCATGATAGGCAGTATAAATCTTCAAGAACAAAAAAATTAGCAATCTAATATGTCAAACACATTGTTCATATGATTATCTATCAGAGCCTGCTATCTTTGGAGCGACGACTTTATGAAATCATGTAGATTAACCGATATCAAAAATCAAATTGAGAGCATCCAGTGGCCCCCATCTTGTGTTGTTTTGTTCATTCTCATCCATTTCATAAACTCTCAGCTAATATAGATCAACAGTGCATGCTGGAATCAGGTGTTCCATATCTTGTTTACACGGACCTCTCACCCCCCCCCCCTGTAATAAAACAAAGCAAAACAAAATGAAGGCAGACACCTGCCAATACAAACCAATACACACAAAATAGAGAACCTTGTTAACCACCCACATATACAGAAACAGAACACACTCACTACCGACACAAATCTAACCAAAAACAAAACAAGAGCACCAAACAACCGCAAACTACAAACCCAACACACAGACATAATAAACCCAAAAAGCACATTAGCGATGGGAAATGACTGCAATATCAAGTACATAGTCAAATAGTCACCTGAGACTGACAAGAATAGTGACTGATGCTGCACATAATGCAGGATGAGTCACGCACACCCATACTACAAAGTGTCCTGTGCTGCACAGAAACAGAACAGGATACGCTCCCAAACCATGTGTAAAATTCCAGAGTGCATGTAAAACGGCTGGAAGACCAGTGCTCCAGCGCTGATACAGTACTATACTTGTTGTGATGAATAAACACTTTTGAAAAAACACACCAAAAAACCCGATTTGCAACAAAAAGCAATTTTTGTTCGGATTTAGACACGGTTGTTATTCACCCCTCGGTCTGTGGGCATCCATCCTGGTGCGACCTTAGGTGTTGCTAGGGCGAAAACCCCATAAAACAACGATGAGGTGGCCGTCTGAGTTCAACAGTCGCTTCCCATGCGGCAGATCGTGGTTCGAAAACCGGCCACATGTTGTTTGATGTTTGTTGGAGTTTTACGTCCTGGCAACATCTAACATCATATCAGGACGATACCGACATGTGACAGTGCGCACTCATGGATACCTTATAGTGCTGCTCCACTGGCAGACCAGACAGCCATCACCATGACCTGATATCCCACTCAGACACATTATCGTGACACTGTCCTTAACCAATCCTTGCCCTATCCTAGTAATGCTGAATGCCAGGCTAGGAAGTGACAAGTATCAACTTTGTAAGTCAGTTGGGAATCGAACTCTCGACCTCCCGCACGGGAAGCCTGAGGGCTACTTATCACTAACTATCCTAGCATTCGGCATCGCTAGGATAGGGTAAGGAATAGTGGACTGGGGAAGACTAATTGCCGCAGTTTAATGGAATTTCTCCTGTTTAAAGTTGCAAAATCCAGTGGCTTAGTTAAAGTTTCTAGCCCCCCCCCTTTTTTTGTTGTTGTTGTTGTTGTTGTTGGTCCATTAGTTGTTTAAGCAGGGGAAATTTCAGTCATAGACGACTGGTCTTCCTCATTCCACTGCCTGTCGATAGAAAGCCTGAGCCTACACTTTTACTGACCCAAGGGATTTTTAACCTCCCACACCACATAGACATGGTATGAGAGCAACTGGCCTTTGATGACACTGTAAGTTATACACAGCAGTGGAAATCCAAATTGGCAGAGGTGGGGGCACGGGGAATCGAACCGCCGACCCTCAGATTAGGAGTCTGACCTAGAAAAAAGTCAGACACTCTAACCACTCCGCCAATTTGTGTTTGTAGAAAAATAGATTAGATTGATCATTTTAATCTACTTTTCTTTAGTTTGAAATAATGTCATTTTAATAGGATAACTTGAGAGATATTTGAAGTGAAAAGGACCAAAGCCAACTGTTGCTTATGTAGTAGTCCATACATGAGCTCCACTCTCATACGGTGGTAGCAAGGACTGCTCCGTCACCGTCGCAGTTTACAGTGATATGTGGCAGTACGGTAGCCGCTGGGCAGTGCCACGACAGGGCTGCCACCTACTCCGTGCAGCTAGTGTAATGTCCCCCCAAGGAAGTTGCCGTGGGACCCAGCAGGGCAGGGGCGGGTCACTTGATCGTGGATGCCGCAGTGAGCGGAGATTAAAGACGTAAGAAGCAAACATACTCGTTCTCCAGCTTGCTTGCGGGGTCTACAGCATGAGGGTCAAGTCCCGGGCGGCCTACAAAGGGCCCCCCACCACACTTACAAATAGAAATGATGGACCCCATAGACTTCCGCAGTAACAGTTATTTAAACAAAAATTAAATTGACTTAATTAATATTCCCTTCTATGCAACAATACAAGTTTAATGAGTAATAATGAGTACACCATTATCTCCATTGGACATGAAGAGTTCAGGCACAAAACCCCATCCAGAAATTGAGCTAACAATATAGGGTATTCACGTGACGACACGAACCGGATGCGCGGCCATTGTGGCGATATCAACCAGTAAACATCCCATAGAGTTTGGCTGTACGCGCAGTGGAAAACGTGTATTTCATTCAAAATTAATAGAATTCCGGAACCCTAACCTTATAAATTTTATATAATCTATTCGTTGAATATGTTTTCTATATGTGTACCAAGCAGTTTGTTTCTAAGTGGTGTAGTTTTAGAGATATTTCACTTTTTCTGTATGAAGATTGCTCACGGCCATTGACAATGCACTGGCACTGACACTCAGAATATCCCAACTTTCACTATTATCTCTTGTTTTTAATACTTTCAGCGTAAATTGCTCTTAGGTTACATTAAATACTTCAGATCTTCCTCTTCAATCGCGCATTAAGATATTTTTAATCGATCCAATGAAAGCTTTTAAATTTATTTTACAAAAATAAATGCTCCACATAGACATAGCATTGCCGTATTTTACCCTTCGCGGGCAGTTTGCCGGTACGCGCAGTGCAAAACGTCGATTTTATTCAAAATTTATAGAAATCCAGAACCCTAACCTTAAAAATTTAATATAGTCTTATTGGTAAACATGTTTTCTATATGTGTACCAACCGATTTGTTTCTAGGTGGGTTAGTTTTATAGATATTTCACTTTTTCTGTATGAAGATTGCTCATAGCCATTGAGTTTGCAGTGTGACAGTGTGTTATTATTGTGGTTACTATCGCCACAATGGCCGCGCTTCCGGTTTGCGTGACGTGAGTGCATACCCTATATATACATTGGAATTCCTACTTCTTTTTTTGCATAATCATGACATCACAAGAAAAGTGAAATTAGTGAGAATTAAAATTATTTTCTGGTGAAAATCTTTTATTTTAATTATATTTCTGGATTGGCGTTTGTTTACAAGGTCAATGACTCGCTCACATCCATTACCCGACACTCACACAGAGACCGGGGCCCTTGACCAGGACACTGCCCTTCTCTGGGTCTCCGCGCCTGAACTCGTCACATGTAGGATGAAATCTAGGTATTTGTTTCTGACAATTTGATATTTTCCTTCTAAAATGCATCTTTATTATAAACGAATACACCCCCCCCCCCACACACACAGCAACCCCTCCCCTCCCCCCCCCCACACATCCCCCTCCTCCTACCCTGTGTCCAGCACTGAGCAGCCATCGCACCGGAAAGCAAACGATGAATGAAGCCCGACCCACAGTGCTGGTGTTACTACAGCGGACGTCACTAGTTACGTTACACGCCACCGGGAGGCGCTGTCAGCTGCACCAAAGGGCACGCCGTATGTGGGTCAGACCCAGGCCCCCCCCGGCCCCGCGGCAGCCCCCACCCCCCCCCCCCCCCCCCCCCCCCCCCTGGCCCCCCCCCCCCCCTCCCCTCCCATCGACGAGAACTCCGCCACCGCCCCGCCGTTCCCCGCCCGGCCTTCCCCGCCCGCCGTCCCCCGGCCCCCGCCCGTCCCCCGCCCGTCCCCCGCCCGCACCGGTTTGCCCCAGTGACTGACTGGGTCGGCGTGAGCTGCTCCCGTATCACAACAAACCGCCCCGCACCCGCACTCAGCGCACACTGCGCCACTCGAGCACCCTGCGGCACGCGGACCACACTACACCACTCGGGCCACACTGCGCCGCTCAGACAACCCGTCTTGGTGGTGGGAGGTTCACCGTTGCGCTGTTTTAGAAATTAGAATAAAGGTCCCGCCCCTCTACCACTGGACACTCCTCCTCCCTACTTCCACCGGAACTCACTTGCACCTGCCTCTCCCCTCTCCCCTCTCCCCTCTCCCCTCTCCGCTCTCCTCT
>CM059198.1:76792230-76852920 GCA_030323885.1 Branchipolynoe longqiensis
GACACCTTCATATATGGTGTCTGAGTCTGAGTCCGTAGAAGTAGACTCAGTGGACGAATCAGAAGAAGAATATTTCCTCTTCCTCTTCTTCTTTTTGGACTTAGTCTTCCGCTTTTTGCGAAAACCAGTCTCTGCCCGCTCCTTGGTGAATTCATCACCCGAAGAAATCACCTGTTTCTTCTTCTTCCTCCGTTTAGGAGAAGGAGGAGGAGGAGCCTTAAGCTCCACCGCCGAGTCTGTGTCCAAGAAATCCTCAAAAGAATCCTCTTGGACACTCGGCCTACGCCGCTTCCGAGACACAGGCGATTTGGCAGTCAAGATGTGGCTTTCCAATCGTGCAAAGCGAGCCTCCCAATCTGGAGGCGCAGGCACATCAGGCACTGCGTCCTCGTCCGGGTCGGAGAGGATATGCGCCCGGGGCTGTGTCGACGGCCCTGCCGACAACACAGGTGAGGAGTCGTACTCCTCGTCCACTCCACTCGGAACACGCCCCTCGGCTGCTGCTGCACCGCGCTTACTCCGCTTCGTGGCCATCGGGAGCTGAAACAAAGATTTTTGGTCAGTCCCGGTATATATATATGTCACAATATGGTTGTTTCAAACTCATTTGGACATCTATTGGTGTTAGAGAACGTGTTTATACCGTTATAACACAGGCGTAATAAGCTAAATTTGTGCGTGGGTTGTGGGTCAAGCCCAAACCTTACGCGGGGTCGGGACCAGTGTATCGGCCCGCCCATCCCTCTGTTCCGCACACTTCTCCCACCTGTGACTACTACGTCAACAAGTTGGAGAAAATGCTACGAAACTCGGAGAAACGCCTGAAAAAGTTTTGTCTAGGGGAGTCTATAAAAGAAACCCAGGAGCATCTCCAACATTACTCTCTATTAGAGTACGAGAGAATTTCCACATGAGATAGGGCGAAACCCACATCTCTACCCATAGTCACACGGTGACCCGGGTGTTGACATAACCGCTAATGACCGGTTTGGTTCCTTCGAGAAACCCACTCGAGTGTTCTATCCTTGGTTGTTTATAACCAAATAACTCGTCCAAATTGGACCAACGAAAGTCTAAACTTTCCATATTGATGCTCTAATGCATCATAATTTAAGCTAACCACAGTTTTTATTATACTTACTGCGTATTTGCTTGTATGTAGACTAATTTTGCCGGAGCAACCCAACGACACGTTATCCAGTCGTGAGTTGTATATGCTAATTGCTGGTACCGGACGTGCTTACCTCTCCCTAGCCTGAGGCTAGCCTGAGGCTGTTTACCGAGGTAAAATATATGTACAATAATATATGTATGCATAAGGGATATCGTATAAATATGCAAGATAGATATGTATTATAATATATTATCTAAGGGTTATCATATAAATATGTAAGATATATATATGTACAATAATATATGTATAAGGAATATCGTATAAATATGTCAGATATATATATATATATGTACAAAAATATATGTATCTAAGGGATATCCTATAAATATGTAAGATATATAATTGTATAATAATATAGGTATCTAAGGGATGTAGTATAAATATGTAAGATATATATATGTACAATAATATATATGTACAATGACATAGGTATCTAAGGGATATCATGTAAATATGTAAGATATATAATTGTATAATAATATAGGTATCTAAGGGATGTAGTATAAATATGTAAGATATATATATGTACAATAATATAGGTATCTAAGGGATATCATATAAATATGCAAGATATATATATGTATAATAATATATGTATCTAAGGGATATCGTACAAATATGTAAGATATATATATGTACAATAATATATGCATAAGGGATATTGTATAAAGGTCAGATATATATACGTACAATAATATATTATCTAAGGGATATCGTATAAATATGTAAGATATATATGTACAATAATATAGGTATCTAAGGGATATCATATAATTAAGTAAGATATATATGTATAACAATATGTATCTAAGGGATATTGTATAATTATGCAAGATATATATGTTCAATAATATATGTATTTAAGCAATATCATATAAATATGTAAGATATATATATATGTATAATAAGATTGATCCAAGGGATATCGCATAAATATGTGATATATATATATGTACAATAATATATGTATCTAAGGGATATAGTATAAATATGTGATATATATATATGTGCAATAATATATTATCTAAGGGATTTCGTATATATATGTAAGATATATATATGTATAATAATATATGTATCTAAGGTGTATTGTATAAATATGTAAGATGTAAATATCTATAATAATATATGTATCTAAGGTATATTATATATGTAAGATATATATGTGCATAATAATATGTATCTAAAGATACAGTGGAAACTCAAAACCACCGGACTGTGTAACTTTAAATGGCTGGCAGATGAGTTGTTTTGCAGAAATCCGTCAGGGGGCGTGCTGTATGCGGTGAGGTCAGGTCACACGAGGTCATAGTTAATAAATGTGATCCCCACAAAGACATACTTTATATGTGAGTGTGTGTGCTAAGTAATAGATCACGGCGCTCTGAACATGTTCGGGGACGCTTCGATAATATCTTGGGTTCTTACTGTGTTTTACTAAATCACGCAATGGTCGGTTATTTTTTAGTCCCTTCTTAAAGGCCCTGTCACATTACGGCGTATGGTGGGAGCGTATGGCGGCGTAGCGGCATTACGTCATATACGTCGGCATACGCCGCATACGCTACTCATACGCTACTCATACGCTACTCATACGCTACTCATACGCCGCCAGTGCCGCAACATGCCGGCGTATGTGAAGCGTATGAGGCATACGCCGCCATACGCTTTCATAAATTCGTCCATCCAATTTTTTTTGTGCATGCTAAAAAAAACACGACCTATGAGGGCGTATGGCCCATAATGTCAAAAAATGTCACAGCACGCTCCCATACGCTCCCATACGCTCCTCATACGCTCCTCGTAGGTCCCCCATACGCTCAAACACACCCGAAAGTGGCACCAGCACGGCGTACATAGGTTTTCAATACGCTCCCGCCATACGCCGTAATGTGACAGCCCCTTAATGCGGGCCTTCGACCAGGCCGGTCACGGCCGACTGAGTCCGAGTTGGTTGGTTGGTGGAGTTTTACGTCCTGGCAACATCTAAGGTCATATCACGGCCGACTGAGCTCGAGTAGTCCTATATGGTCCCTTTGAATGTCAGATGGACTAGTGCTTAGAACGTCCGCTTGGCGGGATCGCGTCCTCACTGAGTCAATGCAGACATTTATATATGAAATACAGATATAAATAACTAAATATAGATATTTTTAATAATTTAAAATTAATTTGTGTTGTCTTTAAATGTATCTGTTGCTACTTCCTCTGGCGCTTGACATTAACGTTGCATAGTCCGATGGTTTCGAGTTTATGCCATTTTTCTGAGATAAATATATTTAATTGGTTGTTATAACCTACCTTACTTTAGTTTGAAGTAACTTTCAGTTTAAATGGCTAACTTTTGAGATATTTGAAGTGCAAACATCCTAAATTGATTTTGGCAAGCATGGCAAACCTCTAACACCATAGGCTTATGCAGTAACAGGTTCTGTTAAATTGACTCAGTATTGCCTGCTATGTGGCAACAAATGTTTAATAAGTGCACCAATATCTAAGTTAGACATGTAGAATAAACTCTAGGTGAGTGTTTGGGTTTTGAATTTGATGCTTCATCGGACTATGCAGCTTTAATAAGATAAGACAAGGACTGGATGGGTCAGTGGTAGGATAATGTTACTGAGTCGGATATTGTGCCATACTTTTGGCGACATATTATTTCAGACGCAAAGCATAACCGGTGTAACATCCAAGTGGAGGCGAAGGACGGCCATGTTTACATCCACACAAAAACTGCTTCGGTGGGAATTAAATGTCGATTTCAATCCCACTCTCACATGATGTTTTTACGTTATTTGATACCTCTCCCTCACCACACTGGTTCCATGACCAGGATACATTACATGCTGCGACCTGCATGTACCTGAATCGTCGCTGTCTGTGTACTGTCCGTTAGCTACCTGGCTAATTGTAAACACGAGAATTACAATTCCAGGAAAAGTTAGGCCAAATAAAAAAACAAGTTGGTGATCATACTTTAGATCACACAAAGCTGGGTCGAGCGCGCAGTTTTTATTTTTATTTTTTATCAGTTTTTCAGGTTATCATACAGTTCTGGAAGTTTCAATTTTGGAAGTCTAATATTTTAATTAACAGTTGTAATCCTCTTTTTCCATAATATTTTCATTTATCTCACAGCAAATACAGATTGATTCTTATCTTGCTGAGTAATATGTAAATTCTATGCTAGCCTGATCCATTTTAAACAGGGTTTTTTTAAATCAGTGGCGGGCGATTTTTTCAGGCATGGGCGGGGGCAGTCAACCTTTTTGGGGGGGGGGGGGCCCTTAGTGGCACATGAGTCACATGCACAGTAGGCAAGGGTAGGTTGATTGCACCAGGGTGCGAAGATAGTCTAATGGTTAGGACGCTAGCCCTGGAATGACAGAAGGGTGGGTTCGAATCCCGCTCTAGGCGCAATGTTTCCCATTTGAAAAAAACACCTGAGTTGAATTTCAATGAATCTGATCGATATCACTTTACCAGGGTATAATTGACTTGGTAGGAACGGGACGTAGCTCAGGCGGTAGCGCGTCAACCAGTGAATTGTGGATCATCCTAGCGATCCTGCTCAGTGGACCCATTTGCAGTTTGGGCTATTTTCCGTTCCAACCAGTGGTCCACAACTGTGTTATGTGATTCCTGTCTGAGGGAATGTGCAAATAAAAGACCCTTAGCTGCTTATCGGAAAGAGTAGTCTATGTGCTGGCAGCGGGTTTCCTCCAAAGAAATATGTCAGAATGACCAGATGTTTGACGTCCAATAGCCTATGATATGAAAATCAATGCGTTCGAGAGGCGTCGTTAAATAAAACATTGAGATTCAAACCCAATCTATCAGGTCAACGCCGGGCATTGACAGGGCGTTACCTTCGGTACACAACGTGCACAGACGTATCATCCAGAAGCGCGAAAAGATTCCAAACACGGCCAGCACCCGCGTCCATTCCACCGGGCGCGGTCGCCTAATCGGTAGAGCGCGGGCCTCACGTGCGGAAGGTCGAGAGTTCGGTTCCCGGTAGAGTCAAACCAATGGGGCAGCACTATGAAGTCACCATGAGTGCGCATTGTCACAAGTCAGTTCCCATCCTGATATGGCCTTAGATGTTGCTAGGACGCAAAACAGCAAACAACAACTGCAGCCAACTGACGATTGGTTATTCGTATGGATCCTTAGCAAAGTGGCATGCCTGACTGGTTTAGGCACTATTTATTGCTATTATTTTGCATTAATATACGTTTGAAAATACATAGTGTGTTTTGTTGTTGCTAAATACGCTCTTTTTAGGTGTCTTTTAGTTGTAGCAGATTCTGCGGCATGCACAGAGCCTCAGTCCCTTTATTGCCAACTTACCGATATTGAGATAATTAATATTCATTACCCCAGTTTGCCATCTTACTGATATTGAGATAATTAATATTCATTACCCCAGTTTGCCATCTTACTGATATTGAGATAATTAATATTCATTACCTAAGTTTGCCATCTTACTGATATTGAGATAATTAATATTCATTACCTAAGTTTGCCATCATACTGATATTGAGATAATTAATATTCATTACCCCAGTTTGCCAACTTTACTGATATTGAGATAATTAATATTCATTACCCAGTTTGCCATCTTACTGATATTGAGATAATTAATATTCATTACCCCAGTTTGCCACCTTACCAATATTGAGATAATTAATATTTATTACCCCAGTTTGCCATATACTGATAGAGATAATTAATATTCATTACCCAGTTTGCCATCTTACCGATATTGAGATAATTAATATTCATTACCCAGTTTGCCATCTTACTGATATTGAGATAATTAATATTCATTACCCCAGTTTGCCATCTTACTGATATTGAGATAATTAATATTCATTACCCCAGTTTGTCATCATACTGATATTGAGATAATTAATATTCATTACCCCAGTTTGCCATCTTAATAATATTGAGATAATTAATATTCATTACACCATTTGAAGTGTGCATGTGTCAAATTAACCGAAAATAAGTACGTCATATTTGGGAGATTCCAAGAATAAGCTACATTGTTTATAGCCTATATCTTGTTTTACAGGTTAATGTGAAATACAATCAATGGATGCACTATAAAATAACAATATAATTACTTGTTATTTTTCAACCCAAAACGATAATCATCTATAACAACTTTAAACAATATACAATAACTGACTTTTTTACTGAATCCTATTACTCACTATCAATTTGAATACAGTGTCTACATAACCAATTCGTGCACAATTCCACATTTTAAAATATTGCATTTAGAATGGATAGATAGGCCTGATAAAACCTAGATAAAAGATTCACCCCTTACTGACAGTACAGGGGTGAAAATCAACCCATTAGAAAAGCTGGCGAAGAATTTCGACATGCTGGGGAAATTAATTGAGAGAATAATGTCTTCATTTAAGAAGCACAATATATTCTTTCTATATGTTTTTATATTTACCCGCTACTTTTGAGTTGAAAAATATAATAAAACATCTAGTTTAATCAGATTTAAAAGTGAAATCGACGGCGTTCTATGGCCGCCATCTTGTCTTTTTGTCTTTACACACCGACTTTGTTTGTTGTTGTTTTACATCCTAGCAACATCTAAGGTCATATCAGGACGGGTACCGACTTGTGACAGTGCGCAGTCATGGCGACTTTATAGTGTTGCCCCACTGGAAAACCAGGCCGCCAGCACCATGACCTGATATCCCACTCAGTCACATTATCCTGACACTGAGCTAACCAGTCCGTGTCCTATCCTATTAATTCCGAGCGCCAGGCTAGGAAGCGACAAGTATCAATTTTTAAGTCATTGGTTTGAATCGACCAGGATTCGAACCCACGAACTCATGGGTTCGGATCTCCCGATCTAAAAAAACAGGAGACGGACGCTCTACTCATTCGGCCATCCTGCCTGGTCCACCGACTTTTTAGATTGTATTATGTGTTGTTCTAATTGTATGCCTCAAGAGCACATTGATTTTCACGTATATATTTTTTAATGGTCTATCTAGGCTTGCATAAGTTGCACAATCCGATGGCTCTGAATATCTGCCATATTTAAAAATTAGGGTCGTATGAATTTCCGAGGTGACATGCTTTACTGAATTGATTAAATATCTATTGTGTGGAGCAATACATGTCTAACTGGTTCACCAGTATCTAGATTGAAGATGAAGGATCAATTCTAGTACTTGTCTTGGTTTAGAAAATTGCAAGGATCTCTCGGGTTATGTAACTTTAATTAAGATCTACACCTAAAGAAAACACAGAATCCTATTCAGTATTGTCACAATGAATACAACAAAACAAGTTTGGCCCGTACTTAAATACTCCAAGTTGCAGAGTCCGATGGTTTTGAGTTTCTGTCATTTTTGTTAAATAAATATATTGAATTTATTGTCATGATCTACATCACTTCAGTTTGAAGTAACTTTGATCTTAAATGGCTATATATTTTTTTAGATATTTGAATTAGCTATTTCGCAAGCACGTCAAAACTCTGATGCCATAGGCTTTAGCAGTAACTGATTATATAAAATTGCCTCAGTGCTCCCTTCTATTTGGCAAAATAAAAGCTTAATCATTGCACAGTATTTAGGTGAAGTTAGAGATGTAGAAGTCATTCTAGATTCATGTAATTGCTTTGGTTTTGGAAATGTGTGCTTCATCGGACTGCAGTATTAAGACTTGACTTAAACGGGTGCGAGTGTCAGGGTGGGTTCGCGTAATTGAGCTGTGATTTACTGGTAACCCCCCCCCCCCGCCACACACACGTACACACACACGCACACACACACCGGCCCGTGCTCAAAGGGCTCGATCCGGAACCCCTGACTTACTATTTTAGGCTCGATCCGTCGTAGCGTGGCCGTCAGCCGGCCGATATCTTACACCTAAAACACAGTACTCCCCCCCCCCTCCACCCCCACCCCACACACACCACCACCACCACCACCACCCCTCACCACCACCACCAACCTCACCCCACCACTCCCACCCTCACCCCCACCACCCCTCACCCCCACCACCCCTCACCCCCACCACCACCAACCCTCACCCCCACCACCCCCACCTCCACCACCCACCACCCCTCACCTCCACCACCCCTCACCCCCAAACCCCCCACCACCAACCCTCACCCCCACCACCACCACCTCTAACCCCCACCACCACTAATAGTAATACCACCCTCTCCCCCCACCACTCACAGTACCCCCCACCCACCCCCACCACCACACCCCTCACCCCCACCCCACCCCACCCCACCACCCACAACACACGGCCCGCGGGATCCAACAGCGGTGGGTTGAGGTCGTGTGTCGTCCGGTCGACCCAAACAACCTCGACCCCCGTCTCTGCGTAAGTTCTCCCAGTGATGGCGAACCACGCAGACACTGACACAGACGACATCAAGTAATCGTAACAACGCAGGAAACAAGTTGACAAGCAAAAAGAAGAAGCCAACAAAAAGTCTACTCACCGCTGCCCGCCGTCCCAGCCCCATTCGGGTGTGTGGCCGAGAGCTATCCAATGGCGGCCGGGCGGGCCGCTGGGCATGCGCGGCGAACCGGAAGTAGGCGCGATGTAAACAAACAAGACCACGTGGTCGGCGCGTGGTGAGTGTAAAGCGATAGGATGTATAGAGTACATCACGGTTCCGACTGCGCATGCGCTGAAAACGGCCGTGGGAGCAAAGCAAAGGCATACGGCCATTGACTTTGCCTATACGCGCATTGAAAAATGTCAGTTTTATTCAAAATTAATAGAAATCCAAAACCCTAACCTTATAAATCTAATATAATCTTTTTGTTAAACATGTTTTCTATATGTGTTCCAAGCGGTTTGTCTCTAGGTGGTGTGGTTTTATCAATATTTTACTTTTTCTGTATGGAGATTGCTCACTGCCATTGACAATGCATTGAGTACTCTGGCTATGGCTCTAACACTAGTCTGAGTGCCTAGATCTTTCTAAATCTAAATGCACATGGCATAAGATGTGCTGATTATATTGATGTAAATGCAATGCTGGATCAAAGATTAATATCTTAATTTATATATATATATTTTTAGTTAGTATTCTATGTTTCAAACAAGAGCTGAGTAGAGCTGAAACTAGCACATTTCATAGCTGCACCCAGTGTATTAGCATGTGCCATGTGCTTTGGGGGGGGGTTGTTTTGCTCTGATGCATCCCACAATGCACCGCGCCGCTGGAACCGTGATGTAGTCTACATATACAGTAAAACATCTCTAAATTGACCGGCCTTTGGACCGATTTTTAACTGGTCCATTTAGGGCGGTGGTCGGCTGAGGGAGTCAGAATATGGTTAAAATGGTATTGTTGGGACCCAAATAAAGCGATCAATATAGGGGAGTTGTCGATGTGCAGAGGTGGTTGGTTAAACCAAACTTGAAGGGACCCTAGAAATTTGTTTGGATTAACAGATCATTGGTTTAACCGAGCTTTGGCTTCGAATTTGACTTGGCTTTTACAAAAACGTGGGTGCATTATGGGTGTAATATACAATATATGTTGACACTTTGATTGTTTTGATCGCTGTGGTACCCATCTTGATATGACCTTAGATGTTGCTAGAACGTAAAACAACAACAATCAAACAAACAAACGAAAAAAATGGAGATTTTAGATCAATCTTAAACTTGTCAAAATTGAACGAAATAGTAGCGTCCAAACATTTCAAGATGGAGCAACTGGGGACAGTGATGCAGCTAGTGCACAAAGGGGCGTGGCTAGCCAGCATAGACATATCGCAAGCATACCACAGCCTAATGATAAGAGAAGCAGACAGGGATCTGCTACAATTTATGTATAGAGGTAAGAGGTATAGATTTAGAGTATTACCCAACGGTCTAAGCTCAGGGCCGAGAATCTTCACTAAAATCATGAAGGCGGTGATGAGCCACCTCAGAACCGAACACAACGTACTGTTATGCTTCTATATAGGTCATACGATAATAATGGGAAACAGCAGCGAGGAGGTGATTAGGGTGGTGTCCACCACACTGAGACTCGTGAAAAGACTAGGCGTCACAATTAATGAGGACAAATCTGTAACTAACCCCTCCAGGGATCTGACATTTCTAGGTTTTCTAATTAACACACCCAATTTACGAGTATCACTACTAGAAAATAAATATAAAGAGCTGAAACTACTCATTACGGAGGTATTAGCAGCCCAAACAATAAAGACTAGAACGTTAGCATGACTGGTAGGCAAGCTAGTGGCAACAGATTTAAGAAACAGATGGGCCCACATCCGATCTAAAACTATAATAAGGGCCCTAAACTGGAACATAAGAGAAGCCGGAGGGAGTTATGAGGGGAACTGCACAATAACAAGTAGTGTGAGGGAAACATTAGACTACTGGGTGGCAAACCTGTCGGTAACCTATAGAGACTACACCCACAAAACGGTGGATGTGTACTTCTATACCGACGCATCCATGCATGGTTGGGGCTACTTCAACCAAACTAACCACATACACTACTGGGAACAATGGGACGAAGTAGTGAGTGAAACAACACACATAATTTTACTGGAGTTAAGGGCGGTCAGACGGATGCTACAGCATCAAGGTGACAGACTTAAAGGGAAGTACATCATGGTGTTCACAGATAACAGAATCACATTGGCATGTATCGATAAAGGGGGCTCAGCCAGATCAAAACAATGCCACCAGGAGACCAAGGCCATCTGGGAGCTAGTAGAGGGGCTAAATGAAACAATGTCAAGGAGATTCTGTCCGGGACTAAAAAAACACGGAGGCAGACAGGGCCTCAAGAGCATTCACGGATGCAGGTGAATGGGAATTAAGTGATGAAATAATAAGAGACGTATTCCACAAACTAGGCGCGCCACAGGGCTGAACCACAAGCTGGAAAAGTATATGAGCCTGTCTCAAAAGGTGATAACTCTTCTTTTTTGTGTGCATTGTAACAATTGACACAAAACAGCACAGAAACAGTTACTCTGAAAACACAAGGACATTTGCTTCAAATCAATATGTATTCTATTGAGATTATGAAACACCATGTAAAAAACAAATCAGTTTATCCTGAGCAAATGCATAAGCAGATAGTATGTTGATCGTTACAATGGACAAAGTTTTGTCCCAAATTGCTTATCAGCTTTTGAGACAGTCTCATATATCAAGAGAGTTTGAACTAACGGCATATGGCACCGACGCACTAACTATTAACTGGTCACATACTCATGGTTATGTCTTTCCGCCATTCAGTCTGTTGTTGAGGGTCCTCATCAAGATCAGGGAGGACAGACCGAGAGGGATACTCATCATCCCAGACTGCCCGACGCAACCTTGGTATCCACTACTCAAGCAAGAACCGGGATTCGGAACCGGGATCGAAATCCCAGTCCAGAAGGGCACGCTGACACAGAAAGGAAACAAGACCAAGGAATTCCCGCCACAGGGGAAAATGAGGCTGCTCGCAATTGCACTCTAGGTGAAATGTTCCAAGGGATGGGCATGTCCAAGGACACCGCAAACAGGCTAACAGCTTCCTGGGCGAGTGCCACACAGAGACAATATGCACTAGTGCTAAATCGCTGGAATGTCCACTGCAAAGACCAGGGCATTAACCCTAGAAACCCAACACTAATGGAGGGGATTGAATATCTGCAGGGGATATTTCCACGTGAGGCAGCACACACCATGATCAACGCTGTCAGATCACTGTAATCAACATTTATAACGGTGGGAGGAAAGCCTTTTGGCGAGCACCCTTTAGTGATTAGACTCCTGAAAGGCATCGGAAACCTCAAACCCACTACACCCAGATATGACAAGGTGTGGGATCAAAAAACAGTTCTGGATCACCTCCAGAGCTGGGGACCCACACATGAACTGGGAACGGACAGGCTAAACAGGAGGACAGTGTGTCTCTTCCTATTAGCGACTGGGCAGAGATTACTAACCCTATAACTAATGTGCAGGTGTCACAGGAGACGCCGACCAGATATGTGAGATGCACACTACAGGAGGCGAGTATTGACATGCGCACCTTCACTCCATAATCCTGCAGGCATGCAAGCACGAGTGCGGCCAGCAGAAGACAGGTACCGCTGGCCAGGATACTGCAAGGCGCAGGCTGGGCAGGCGAAGGAACTTTTCAGGAGTGTTACAACAGACCAACCACCACGCACACTGGGGTGATGAACCTGATACCCGCAATCTGGGGACAGGGACACTAAGATGAACACTGTATTGACATATTATCCAAGTTAGCCCGATAGGGGCACGGATGTAAAAGAAAAGACTTGAGAGTCACAGTAGAAATAAAAAACCTTCAATTAAAAGCATTTAGCACCAATATTGAATTGTCCATTTATTTCTACACGCAAAAGTACAAATATAATTAAAACAATCCAGGCACACAGCAGCAATACAAAGTAGCAGTTGGCATAGTGGCCTAATTACCATCATAATGTTAAATTCTGCTATTAACATGCAGCAGAATAGAAATTATTATGGTAAAATAAGGCCACAAGGGGCCAACGTCTCACGGTTTTCACCATTAGACAGTTTGTCGATAGAAAGCCTGAGTCTACACTTTTACCGACCCAAGGGATTTTTAACCTCCCACACCACATAGACATGGTATTAGAGCAACTGGCGTTTGATGTCGCTGTAAGTTATACACAGCGGTGGAAATCCAAATTGGCAGAGGTGGGGGCATGGGGAATCGAACCACCGACCTTCAGATTAGGAGTCTGACCTAGAAAAAAGTCAGACACTCTAACCAGTCCGCCACAGAGAACACCACAAAAGGTTATAAAAAACACACCCTAGAAACAACTGCACGCCAGGATTGTATACTACACAAAATGACGAAAGCTCGATTGGTACAGCATCCTAGAGCTGTTGGCCATTCGTGGCCTTATTTTACCATAATAATTCCTATTCTGCTGCATGTTAATAGCAGAATTTAACATTATTTGTGGAAATTGTGTGTAATAATCTATTATTATCAGTGATCACTACATCCCACTGGCTAGCTAAGGGGCCAAGGGGGCCAAGAGGCCAGGGGGCCAAGGCGGCCGCCAAGAGGCCGCCAAGGGGGCCGCCAAGGGGGGGGGGGTGCAAGGGGCCAAGGGGCATGCAGCAGAATAGAATAGGAATACACAACTCAGAATTACACACAACTCCCTTGGGCATCATTTGAGCCCAAGGGGGGCCCAAGGGGAGGCAAGGGGGCCAATTAATTTGTACGTTGTGGTATTTGTCATAATTAACATGTATAGTTCGGACATTAATTTTGTTAAAGCCCTTACTCCACGCAGGCGTCCGCGTTCATCTAAATACATATGTGCAATATAATCTATTATATAAATATAAAATGGCGGGTGAGCTTATTATAATATTATTTATTATCCTATGATCTTATAATATTATTTATTATCCTACGACTTCATGATTATTTCTCTCCATTATATATATTTGCTGCGGGCCAGCACTTTTCTTGCTGCTTCCCCTCCCCCCACCTTCTACACTGCTCACTTCTGCTGTTTGCTTGCACACTACACACCTATTTTTACTTTTAGCTTTGTATAGGTAGGGCGTTTATTGCTCGGCCAAGAGCCTTATCAATAAATTAGGCTGTTCACCAACCTTCCGTCTCTTCCTCTTCCTTTCACTTAGCCTGACTTAATATATATATATATATGTAGTTCTGCGCAGACAAGGAAGACAGTAATGACAATGGCTGACACGGATTTATTCAAACAACAACAATCGGATAATGACATCCCAACAATTTCTCAGTGAACCGTATCTGGCTGGGACTAAACGCCCTACCGAGTAAAAATAGCAATAATTTTTCTAGTACCAACAAAAAAAAAGCATGTGTGCTTTCGTCTGTGTCGGAACGGTAATGGCCATATCGACCGTCACGCCCAGCCCTTGACTGGCACCGCAGTGCCATCTGGCGAGTCCAGGTGGCAATAATCAGAACCATATAGTTGTAGCAACTAGCCAACAGAGGGAGACTGTGCCGTCATCAGACCAGTTCTCAATCACAAGGCCCTCCCAGACCATAAGTCAGGGGAAAGGGAGGAGAGTGAGAAAGGGGGGGGGGGGGAAGTCCACGCCGTCCCTACACCAGGATATAGGATATATCCCAGCTGTAGTTCTGCG
Source organism: Branchipolynoe longqiensis (assembly GCA_030323885.1). Lineage (NCBI taxonomy): Eukaryota > Metazoa > Annelida > Polychaeta > Phyllodocida > Polynoidae > Branchipolynoe > Branchipolynoe longqiensis. The sequence continues at coordinate 76,806,605 of CM059198.1, forward strand.
CAGACAAGGAAGACAGTAATGACAATGGCTGACACGAATTTATTCAAACAACAACAATCGGATAATGACATCCCAACAATTTCTCAGTGAACCGTATCTGGCTGGGACTAAACGCCACGTACGCACGCGTCCCCCCAGCCAAACCCTCAAGTGTCAGCGAGGGCCGTCGCGACACGCATATCAGCTAGGATACGCTCCGATAGAGGAGAACATATATAAGCAAATACGGTGTCGGACGACCAATCCCCCCTTGTCTTAATCTCCTCCAGGGGTGCACCCTGCATGGCTAGAAAGGTGCACCCTCCTCTACGAAGAGAATGGGATGAATAATCATCCGGGTTAAGGTCAGAACGATCGGCCAAGTACTTAATTGTCGCTTGGAGTGAAGGCCGGAGCGTCATCCAACTCTGGGGCCTCAGCGAAGTGTCTCTTAACCAAAAAAACAGCGCATAACTGATAGTTAGGAACACAAGCGATCGGAATTAATAATTCCTTCTGTTTAAACTGTATCGTCTTAGACTTTCTGATTGCGATAATCATACCCCAAGGGTAAAACTTAAAGTCTTTTCGTAACAAAACTGAGTCAGAATTAGTAAGCTGGCACTTGCAGAGCAAACTGCGAAAGCCCGTTAGTAAGGCGGCTCTTATGGCCGTGTGGCCAATTGAATCGGTTAGAAAGGAAAACATGGTAATCAACTGTTTAGGAAGTAATGGCGCCGCGTGCCGAACATAGCAACCGAGTTTACGTTTCGCGCCACCAAGAACTGTTTTAACTTAATGAGAGTTATAATCAATAGGGGAGGCACCCTCCCCCTTGAGACAAAAATTCAATCCACTTAAATAATTTGTTATAGAGTTATATTTTAGAAATTTGGTTAACCAAGTAATATATAGCGCCACTTGAAGTGGTGGACACGGGGTTGGCGTCAGAAGCCCAGCGAAGTCGTTGATGAAACGCATGTACGTCCTAATTTGCATAGAGCGCATTAAGCGCGAATTGGGAGAGTAGTATTGTGAACGCAAGTCATTCATTTCCTGATGTAGACCTGAAGCGTAAACAAAACGTCGATGAGTTAGGTCTCGAATAGGTGGTTACAACAAAAAGATTTTGACTCATCAGCGGCCAGTGTGGTTCGTTTGGCCGAGTTAGACCACCTACTCAAAGTGTCTGCAATGTTATTTACGTTTGTACCTATCTGAGCCGAACTTATTTGAAAATTATAATAACACGAGCACCAGAACAGCTCCTTTATCCAACCCATAATAACCGGGTTTTTTTATTTACCCGAGTTGAGAGCTGTTCGAACTGTACTACTGTCCGTAATAAAAATTACTGATTTATTGTGCCAGCTGGAGAACCAACGTTTAGTTGCTGCCATTACCGCACTCATCTCTTTTATGTTAATGTGAGCTGTTGTACTCCGAGCGTCCGGAACAGTATAGTGGTGGCTGACTTCATCCCAGACGTCCGAAGCGTCGGGAGCGAAAATGCCCAGAACCCAGTCATTATTATGTATCGCACCAAAACCTACACTAGAAGCGTCCGAATAGACTGAAATTAATGGCGCAAATTTGCCCAAAATTCGGGCATAACCGTTAAAGCTTGCAGCAAAAGTTATCCACCAGGAAATTTCCTCTATAAACAAGGCATCAATACGAAATTTGTAATACGGGAGTTTTAAGGTCCTTATCGCATCATAAATTCTAGAAGAGAATGAATGACCACCATGTACAACGGAAGCACAATGGGTCAATCGCCCGGCTAGGCACTCCAGCTCTCGTCTAGTGGCCTTATGCATCTTTAGGAATGGTTTTAAGGTAGTAATTAATTTGAGTAACTTTTTCTCAGGCAATCGTAATTGAAGGTTAATCGTGTCAATCTCTATCCCTAAGAATACTGTACATTGCGATGGCGATCTTATTTTCGAATAACTAATGAAGAAACCCAAATGTCTCAATATTCTGTTAATAATTAATAAATTATTAGAACAAGCTCGTCTAGAGTGGCCTAAAAAGGCAAAGTCATCAAGATAATTAATAGTACAATAAACACCGCGTCTGGTAGCTGCCCGACTAACAAAGTCCCCTATTTGTGTAAAGATATATGGACTTGATGAAAGTCCCATGGACTTGCGGGTGTCCACAAAATATTCAGGTCCACTACCAAAATCCCATAATATACCCACCAGTGGTGGTTGCGCAGACATGTGGCACCCCCCAACGGATCTGAGTGAGAGTAGGATGGAAGTTTGTAGGTTAAGCAGGCTCCACCAGTAGAAGACTGGGGGGAGTAGATAGGGATGAGGAGCAGATGGAAGCTTCCGGCCTTATTATACTCGTATAATGGCTTATACAGCATATATTTATATATATATATATATATATATATATATATATATATATATATGAGTGTGTGAACCTGGAAGTGTGTGTGTGTGGTTGCGTGTATGAGTGTGCATGTGATTGTATGAGTGTGTGTGAATATGTGTGAGTAGGTGTGTGGGTAGGTGTGTGAGTGTGTGAGTGTGTGTGAGTGTATATGAGCGTGAGTAGGTGTGAGTGAGTGTGTTTGAGTGTGTGTGAGTGTGTGTGAGAGTGTATGAGCGTGAGTGAGTGTTTGTGAGTGTGTGTGGGTATGAGTGTGTGAGTGTGTCTGTGTGAGTGTGCGTGTGAGTGGATGTGCCTGTGCGCGTGTGTGAGTGCGTGTGAGTGAGTGTATGTGCGTCAGCGTGTGTGTGAGCGTGTGCGCGTGTATGAGTGTGCATACCCAGTGGATGGCGTTGGACGACACATCAGCTATAGCGAATTAACGACCACGTGAGGCACACACGACTCACACAGGCCGCCAGGTCGTCTTTGTACGCTCACCCCGAGTGGCGGACTCTGAGAAAAACCGCCTCAATTAAAACCCTACTGGGCGCGCTTTTAACCTAGGCTTCCCCTTCTCATGCGGCAGTCGGGCGGCACTGCGGCCATACCCCCCCCCCCCCCCCCCCCCCCCGACCCACCACGCACCCTGGTGGACGCAGTTCCACATGAAGGCGCATGCACGATCTCGGCGCCCTCTTTTGGACGATCCCCCCCTCCTCCCGCTCCCCCCTCCCCGTCCATCCTCCCGCTTCCCCCTCCCCCCTCCCCGACCGCCCTCCCCCCTGCCCTACCCCTACCCCGCGCCCCCTCTACCTCCCCCTTCCCCCCTCCCCTTCCCCCTTCCCCTACAACTACCCCGCCCCCTCCCCCTCCCCCCCGCCCCCCTCCCATCCGTCTTTGATGCGACCCTGACTCACTCTCCATTCGCAATCGCTCAGAGACAAGCTGGGAGTAGTAGGACGCACGAGTTTGTGCTTGGAGAGTGGAGCGCAGACAAAGGGATCAGAAAACAAAGATCGGGTGGAGAGGGCGGGTGTAGGGTGGGTGGGGGCGGGTGAGGGGGTGGAGGAACTCTCTGGTTGCACCGGTCAACCGTTTTCTTCCTGTATAGAGTAGCTGCAGGTGGTCCTGTTTGATCATGTATTACACAAACACAGAACAGGGCCTGTTTTATCATTTATTACACAAAAGCAGAACAGGGCCTGTTTTATCATTTATTACCCAAACACAGAACAGGGCCTGTTTTATCATTTATTGCACAAACAGAGAACAGGGCCTGTATGCATGTGCTGGTGCTAGGGCCCTAACTGCGGCTAGGGTGGCACCACACGGCTAACATTGGAAAATCTGCATGCATGAGCCGGTGCCAGCGCTAGCCGCCGACCGTAGCCTCGGCTAAGCTACCCTGATTTCAAGTCAGGTTTAACTGCTAGCCGCGCCAGTTAATGTGCGTGTGTGGGTCTCAATCTATTCAATGCTATCATATTTAACAGAATTACATACGCAATAAGTGAAATTTTATCAATTTAATCCTAAATTCGAACCGATATTAATGCCGCCGCCGCATTGGCGGCATTATTCATATTGTCGAATCGAGGGAATTCCCAAATCTATAAATAACTTCATGGTTAGATATCCACCCCGGCTTGGACATTGGTGCATACGGCTTGACCTAATTAACCAAGGCCCTCCTACCCGCGGATAGCTATCCCAGAGCTAGTGTGTAGCACCAGCTATGCATAGCTCCAACCGATGCATACGGCCCCTGGGTTTGTTTTATCATGTATTACACAGACACAGAACATGGCATGTTTTATCATTTATTACACAAACACAGAACAGGGCCTGTTTTATCATTTATTACACAAACACAGAACATGGCATGTTTGATCATTTATTACACAAACACCGAACAGGGCATGTTTTATCATTTATTACACCACCAACACCGAATAGAGTCTGTTTTAACATTTATTTATCGACGTTTTTTCATCGCTCACCCTGAATGGGAGTCATTTCCTGTTCTGTGCCAGATATGGCCCCGTTAGCTCCTGTTAATGTTGTACTCAGTCCTGATGGTGGTCGCCCTGCTCAGTCCTGATATTGCTGGCCGTGTGAACTGGGCCACTTTGTATTTCAACTATCTCCAAGTTGCCAGATGACCGATATTCGGCCCAGAACAGGCTGCCTGCAGTACAAGACCGGCTACATACCCTTCCATGCAACCTCAATGCTGCCCAAGCAAGAGCACAGCACAGTCGTCCCACAAACTACTCCTGAAAGCGCAAAGGAAGAAGTCCGGTAAGAAGGAACGCCCGGTGTCTTCAAAACTGCAGAATTACGCACAACTCCTCTCTACATCATATGTGTATAAACATACATATTTATACTACACATATACACATATACATGTGTAGTAGTCTGTACATGAGCCCTACTACCACACCGTGGCGGCAGACACTACGCCACATACCTACGCAGTTACACTGAACTGTGCTAGGTGGTGGCATGCTAGCCACCGGGCAGAGCCCCGTCTGGGCTGCCCTCTACTGCTTGTGGCTAGCCTACCCCCCTCCCACCTATAGAGGCGAAATGGGACCTGGCGAGTTAGGGGGCGTGTCAGTTGACTGTTGATGCCGCGGAGAGCAGAGAGGTTTTGTAATAAACCAGGTTGAAGCATACTGATACTGAATCTTGGCATTCTTCCGTGAGTGTGTGGCAGTGTGGAAGACTGTGGGCCATCACACATGTATGCATACATTGCAAACAACTCCCCTGTACATCATATGTGTATAAACATACATATTTATACTACACATATACATGTATGCATATATTGCACACAACTCCCTTGTGCATCATATTTGTATAAACATACATATTTATACCACACATATACACATATGCATGTGTGGTACACAGTTTCTGAGAACGACACATATACAAATATACATGTCTGCATGCATTGCGCGCAACTCTCTTGTGCATCATATTTGTATAAACATACATATTTATACGACACATATACATATGCACATATACACGTATGCATGTGGTAGCGGGACGTAGCTCAGGTGGTAGAGTGTCCACCTGTGAAGGTGTGGGTCATCCGATCGATCCTGCTCAGTGGACACATTTGCAGTGTGGGCTATTTTCCGTCCAACCAGTGGTCCACAACTGGTTCATCAAAGGTTGTGGTATGTGATGTCCTGTCTGTGGGAAAATGCATATAAAAGACCTCTTGCTGATTATCGGAAAGAGAAGCCTATGTGGCAGCAACGAGTTTCCTCCAAAAGAAATATGTCAGAATGACCATGTCTTTGACGTCCAATAGCTGATAATAAAAATCAATGCGCTCCAGAGGCGTCGTTAAATCTTTTTTGGTAAATATGTTTATTCTGCTGAATAAGTCTTTTGTCAGTGCCGAAGCACTGCTCTTCCAGGCATTTTTCAATTCAGGGTTATTTACACAAAAGGTATATAGAATAAGGTATACAATAACTGTTGAATACACAATAAAATAAACTTTACACCTTTTGTATACTACACATATATATGCACATTTAAACATATACATATATACATGTATACATGCATACACATTTACACATATACACAACATATACACACGTACACTATATTTAATTATACACATATATATCAGCATCATCATCATCATCATGCTGTCGGTCGTGATGCGACAAAGACTGCTTTCATTACTTGACTGCCGCTCTCCATTTATACATTTCATGAAAGCTGCCTGCAAAAGTGTTGAAGTGCTGCTGGCTTTTGCAAGTTATCAGCGGCACTCTCTCGGGGAGCAAATAGAGGTTTCACACCGGCAAGAACATGTCAAGAAGGCGCAAAACTATTTGTCCCTGCAGTGGCTGGTCGGGAGGTGTTGGGAATTCCATACATCAACCGCCCTTAATGCTGCCACAGTGACATGGTTTTCTGTTTAGGGTTTGCTCCCTTAGCCTTCGGTTCTGTCAAGAACCTGTACCACAAGGCAGAGGTTTACAACTCTGCAGGGCAGGGGCGTCAAACTCCCTGAGGTATTGCTATACCTGCAATACCTGCACACATATATATACACATACACGAATACATGTGCATATGTATGCATATATATACACATATATAGACATATATATATACATATTTACATACACACATATATACACGTATACATCCATATGTATATATATACTTACAATAATCTAACTTACATATACACAGGTGCATACACACATATATACATGTATATATATATATATATATATATATATATATATATACATAAATGCAACCGTAGCAATATTAATTCCAGTATCCATTTAATCTAATTACATCTGATAATCTCAACCAAAATCGTGGTTACAATTCACACCAATTCCTTAACAAATATAGTTAAAAGGACATTTTTGTGAGCGTTAATTGGCAAATTGTGGGTGAAGTTGTGGGCAGGGATGGAGTGTTCGCCGACAATCAAAAGAAACGCGCGCCAGTCTTTGATGGCGTCTCCCCTGCTCGGCTCCGTCTTTGTGTCGTCTGCTTTGTCAAAATGGTGCACGTACAAATTAACGCCTGTATTTCCCACTTGTTTCTCTCTCTCCGGAAGTGTGTGTGTGTTCACAGGATGTCGTCTGCCGTCTAGTTCTGTGGGAGCAGACGACATTTGGTGTTGGCCGCAATCATTGTCGTCCGCTGAAGGAGGTATCTGTTTGCTGGGTGAACCTACTGTCTATACCCTAGGCACCTGTAGGGTGGGGGTGAGATGGGGTCGGGTGGTGGCGGGGTGCTGGGGTGTGTGAGATGGGGTTGTTGGTGTGGGTGGAGTGGCGGGGTTGGGTGGGTGGAGTGAGATGGGGTGGTTGGTGGCGGGGTGGTGGGGTGGTGTGAGATGGGGTGGTGGGGTGGGGGTGAGATGGGGGGTGGTGGGGTGGGGGGAGGATTGGGGGTGGGGTGGTGGGTGGGGGTGAGATGGGGTGGTGTGGTGGGGTGAGATGGGGTGGTGGAGTGGTGGGGTGGTGGGGTGGGGGTGGGGAGATGGAGGTGTGGTGGGGTGGCAGGGTGGGGGTGAGATGGGGTGGTGTGGTGAGGGTCAGATGGGGGTGGGGTGGGGTGGGGGTGAGATGGGGTGGTAGGGTGGGGGTGAGATGGGGGGTGGGGTGGGGTGAGATGGTGTGGTGGAGTGGCAGGGTGGGGGGGGGGTGTTCGAAGGGGTACACTAAACTCGCCAAATTACCTAAATATGGGCAGTTCATAGATATACAAAAATGGTCCGTAAGACCAAATTAAAAAAAAAAAAAGTTGGTGATTGTCCTTTTGACCCACAAATCATGGCGGAGGGGCGGTTTATATATATGTACACATAATACGTAATCAGACTCGATGGCCAAATGATTTGAGCAATGACTTAAAAATGTATAATTGTCGCTACCTAGCCAGGCAATCAGCATTACTAGGATAGGGCAAGGAGCAGTGGAATCAGCTTGACACATTTCTAACAGTTTAAACAAAATACAAAATAAATCAGGGGCGGGCGATTATTCAGGCACGAGCGGGGACGATCAGCAATTTGTGTATTATTATTTGGCCTTTTAGTGGCCTTTGTTGATAATGGTGTGAGGATTGAATTGTGGCAGTGTGGCCAGGTAGAGTGTAGTCCTAGTATCAACCATGTGTGGGTGGTTTAGCTTTGTTTTGTTGGAGTTTTACGTCCTGGCAACATCTACGGTCATATCAGGACGGGTACTGACTTGTGACAGTGCGCACTCACGGTGACTTTATAGTGCTGCCCCACTGGGAAAGGTCTTCTAGCAGGATTTTCACAACCAACTCACTCCCTGATGTCAGTAAAGGCATTAACGTTGTGGGAAGCAGCTCCCTGCGCATGCTCCGTGGAAAAGGTATATTCATCAAATTCCTGCTCTCTAGATTATTCAGTAGTGTACAAATTTACCAATTTAATCTCTTGGTAAAATCAGTATACAGTAAAACTTCTCTAACCGACCACCTCCACAGATCGACCACTCCCCTATTTTTATCACTTTATTTGGGTCCCAAGCGACCGCCCATAAAATAGCATTGTAACGATTTAAAAAAACCTCCCTAAAACGCCCACCTCCCTAAATGGACCATTTAAAGTCGTTCCCATGGTCGGTCGGTTTAGAGAGGTTTGACTGAAGTTACCATTTAGATAGAAGTGGATATGTGTGAGAGGCATGTGGGCAGGTGCTGCTTAAAGTTGCATAGTCCGATGGTTTTGAGTTTCTGTCATTTACTGAGATAAATATATTAGGTTGACGGTTATAATCTATCTTACTTTAGTTTCAAGTAACTTTTGGATTCAATGGCTAACTTTGGAGATATTTGAAGTTCAAACATGTAAAAGTAATTTTGGCAAGCATGCCAAAACTCTGACACCATAAGCTTCAGCAGTAACAGATTATATTAATTAACTCACAATTCCCTTCTATGTGGCAACAAATGTTTAATAAGTGCATCAGTATCTAAGATAGATATGTAGGATCAAATCTAGATCAATCTTTTGGTTTTGAAAATTTGATGCCTTTATCAGACTATGCAGCTTTAAACTTAAGTTAAGTTAAAGAGCTGATCACCTGATTTTAACATACCTGTGTTCTTTACGGAAATACTTACCTTGTCGTAACCGAATATTAAAATCCAACTGTTTAAGTAGTCCCTGGCCTACGTCACCAAGAACTGAGCAAGGTCATTAAGCCTGAATGACCTTAAACGCGTCCTGATATGTTGCCAGAACGTTAACAATAACAGTCACAACTTGGCTGCAGTTCCCCTCAGACCTGAGAGGGCCGTAAGTTATGGGGCTGTCACACTACGACGTAACGACGTCAACGTAGGGAGAACGTGAAGAACGTTGAACTTCTCGGCGTAGTATGCAAATTTGGGCACAAGTTGAACGTGGATGCAGCGTAGTGGACGAGAATGTAACGTTGGTAAAGCGTAGTGATACCGTCAGTCACGAGAGAGGACAACGTCACTACGCTCACGGAACGTTATGAACGTTATTCCATCGCCAGAAGAACGTTACATGACGTTAGCTATGTAATGAGACGTTGAACGTACGTTGAATGCACGTTCTCCTGACGTTCTCCTGACGTTCTCCTGACGTTTTCTTGACGTTCTCCTGACGTTCCCATTAAGCCTCGTAGGCTTTTGCACTTGGTTTAATGTGGGTCAACGTAGTGGAACGTAGTGGAACGTAGTGGAACGTAGTGGAACGTAGTGGAACGTAGTGGAACGTAGTTGAACGTAGTGAGCAGCGTTGAAATAACGTCCGTTTAACGTCATTGACGTTCACTGAACGTGAACAGAACGTACGGCGAACGTAAACCCTTACGTTCGACCTACGTCCAAAGTTTTGAACATGTCCAAAACCTTGACGTAACTCGACGTAACACGACGTAATGTGACGTAGCTCGACGTCATTCTAACGTCATTTTGACGTCATCATGACGTAACCCAACGTCATGACGAAAAATGATCACGTTAGGCTCACGTTGGCTCGTCACGTCGTAGTGTGACAGGGGTATAACTTCAATAGATTGTTTCAAGATACACAAAGCCTCACTCGTCATATTTGATAACTGAGAATAAGTAACGTTGTGTTGATCGTGTTAGTGCCTCTTTAAGTAGTTTGTTATTTGCGTTGAAGTTTGTCGTTATTTGATCTTCAGAATTATCTGCCAGATTCACCTTTGCTCCGCAAGAGGGCGCGACGCGTGTGGCTATCTGGATTCATATTGCTGGAATTTAACCGACGATTGTCATCAACATAGATTTACTGACATGGGCGCGTTCTGTTTGCGTTCCTACCGGGTGCGGTGGCCTCATCCGTAAAGCGCGGGCCTCGCGTGTGGAAGGTCCGGAGTTCGGTTCCCGGTTGAGTCAAACCAATGACTTTAAGGTTGACACTTGTCGCTTCCTAGCCCGGCGCTCAGCATTAATAATAGGATAGGGCAAGGACTGGTTAGCTCAGTGTCAGGATAATGTGGTTGAGTGGGCTATTTGGTCATTGTGCCAGCGGCCTGATTTCCCAGTTGGGCAGCACTATAAAGTTGCCATGAGTGTGCACTGTCACAAGTCGGTACCTGTCCTGATATGACCTTAGATGTTTCCAGGATGTAAAACTCTAACAACGAACCATCTGTTTGCGTGCCAAAGTGGGTCACACGGTGCACCGTGGTTAAAGCTGCATAGTCCGATGAAAACATAACATTTTCAAGACCAAAACAATTATCTAGATTTGATTCTACATATCTAACTTAGATGCTGGTGCACTTATTAAACATTTGTCGTCACCTATAAGGGGATACTGAGTCAATTAATAGAACCTGTTACTGCAGAAGCCTATGGTGATAGAGTTTTGGCGAGCTTGCCAATATTAATTTAGCATGTTTCCATTTCAAATATCTCAAACATTAGCGATTTAAAATAAAAGTTACTTCAAATTAAAGTAAGGTAGATTATAATGAACAACCTAATATGTGTATCTCAGAAAATGAGAGAAACTCAAAACCATCAGACTCTGCAACTTTAATGCACATGGAGGATTGGCGTGTAGCAGTTATTGCCTGATATTGAGATTGAAGCCTGAGGAATTGTGAATGAGTATTGTCTGAGGCATACCCGAAGTCAATGTGCATTCCAGAGGCCCCGTGGACTCGAACTGACATTCCTTCATTAAAGTGGCAAACATTTAACCCTCAGACAACTGGTCTTCCTCACCCCACCACTCATTGGTCCTATCCTAATAATAGAGAGTGTCAGGCTAGGTAGTGACAAGTTGCAATTCTTAAAGTTGCATAGTCCGATGGTTTTGAGTTTCTGTCATTTTTCTGAGATAAATATATTGAATTGATCATTATAATCTACCGTACTTCAGTTTCAATTACTGTTTATTTTAAATGGCTATGTTTTGAGCTATTTGAAGTGCAAACTTGTCAAATTAGTTTTGGCATGGATGCCAAAACTCTGACACCATAGACTTTATTAGTTCCGAGGTTCTATTAAATTGCCTTCAACTTGGCAACAAATGCTTAATAAGTGCACCAGTATCTAAGTTAGATATGTAGAACCAAATCTAGATAATTGCTTTGCTTTTGAAAATTTGATGTTTCATCAGATTATGCCGCTTTAAGTCACTTGTGTGGCTCATCCAGGTGTAAAATTTTCCGATATAATGGCATGAGGATATATGTGAAACTACTATAATAAATTGCAACTTATCTATATAATGGTAAATGGTGATATATAAAAACCAAAGGCATATGAGGGATATGTGGAGTTGGTAAACTATTACTCATTAGGTATAGAAATTGTATAGTAAAATAGTCTTTGGAGGAGTGTCACTTCTTAGCTAAGTCTTTGGAGGAGTCACCTCACATACCCCCTCCTCCCATGGTGTTATTTATGGATCATTGGCCACCACAAGGCACTGTAGCGAGCATAACAAGGCCTTGGATACAACAGATTGAACTCTGATTGGTGGATTGAACCATGTGACCACTGCCATCTTGGATTCTAGAAACCTATATAAGATAATAAATCAAGGAGTCTCACTCTCCTACTTTCACTCTTTACCTACTTTCCTTCATTACCTGTATTGATTTCCCTTGGCTTGTCCACACCACCCACACCACCAGCCGGCGACTTTACACAGGGTTCGAATCCATGGTTTAACTCCCATGGTTTACCACATGACAAGCGGGCACTCAGCTCGTTCGGATATCCCAGCCATGGCATTAATTTTCAAACTTGATAGTCTGGGTAATAGAAACTGATATTTGGATTATTTGAGCAAATAACGAGAATACCAGCAAGACAAGTACTAACGGACCAGCCAGTCCGTTTTAATTTTACTGGGTCTGGACACTGGGCATTGTTAAGAACGTCATCACAGACAATGCAGCACCAGTTCTATTTGGTCATTTAAAGCTGCATAGTCTAACGAAGCATCAAATTTTCAAAACCAAAGCCATTATTTAGATTTGATTCTATATATCTAACTTAGATACTGATGCGCTTATTAAGCATGTGTTGCCACAGAGAAGGGAATATTGCGGCAATTTAATATAAGCTGTTACTGCAGAAGCCTATGGTGTCATAATTTTGGTGTGCTTTCCCAAACTAATTTTGCATGTCTACACTTCAAATATCTCAAAAGTTAGCCATTTAAAATATACATTACATCCAACTAAAGTAAGGTCGATTATGCCAATCAACATAATACATTTATCTCAGAAAAATAACAGAAACTCAAAACCATCGGACTAGACTATGCAACTTTAATATACATGGGCCATATAATTTATTATGTGAATATAAATAACAAATAAAGTTCCCTCCCGTCATTTACTCCGTGGCTGCTATTGTCGTCTCCGCAGCCGATACCTGGCCAGGTGGCGCCACCACCGGCTGTTTATGACACTACCCGTTACTGTACAGCGCTGTCTCTCTATATGTGCTTATAGTATTAATAACGAGTTGCCTTTGAGGTTGATACTTCTAGCTGGATTGTTATTGGTGCGCTGGTCTTCAGAGGGAATAGCGAATCAAAACGCCTCCCTCCTGCCGCAGTGTGTTGTTCTGTGCATTGACTGACACCACTTAGAGTTCTAGGAGCAGCTTCTGAGCAGCTCCAGCTACTGTTTCCTGTCTACAAGCAGTTGGCGGAAAGAATCTCGCTGAAGCGCACCCTTGTGTGGCCTGATCAAAGTGTGGGGTAGGGGAGGGGGCAGTGTGGGAGGGGAGGGGTGGCATTGGGGTAGGTTGAGGGGGCAGTGGGGTAGGGAGGGTATGTGAGGGTGCAGTGTGGTATGGGAGGGGCAGTGGGGTAGGGGGTGGGATGGGGTTAGGGGAGGGGGAAGTGGGGAAAGGGGAGGTGGGAATGGGGGTTGGGGATGGGTCAGTGGGGGTAGGGGGGGGAGTGGGGGGGGGCAGTGGGGTAGGGGGGCGGGGGAGGGGAATGGGGTATGGGAGGGGGCAGTGGGGGAGGGGAGGTGGGATGGGGTAGGAGGGGGCAGTGGGTGAGGGGGGGAATGGGGTAGGGGAGGGTAGTTGGGGTTAGGGGAGGGGGAATGGTGGTAGGGGGGGGGAAGGGGTATGGGAGGGGGGAATGGGGTTGGGGTAGGGGAGGTGGAGGGGTGTGGGTAGGGGAGGGCTGAATGGGGGTAGGGAGGGGGAATGGGGTAGGGGAGGGGAATGGGGGTATGGTAGGGGGGATATGTTTGTATGGGAAGGGGGAGTGGGGGAGGGAGGTGGGATGGGGGTAGGGGAGGGGGGAAGTGGGGTAGGAGGGGGAATGGGGGTAGGAGGTAGGGGGGGGCAGTGGGGTGGGGAGGGGCTGGTTGTGGGGTTAGGGGAGGGGGGATATGGGTGTGGTAGGGGGCAGTGGGGGTAGGGGGGGGGGCAGTGGGGGTGGGGGGGGAGGAGGGAATTGGGTGGGTGGGGGATGGGGGGAAATGGGGGGAGGTGATGTGGGTAGTTGGGGGTAGGGATGGGGCTGTGGGGTGGTGAAGGAGGTGAAGTTGGGTGGGTGGGTGTAGGGGAGGGTAGGTGATGGTTGTGTTAGTGGCGGTAGGGGAGGGGGCTTGTGGTGGGGTGAGGGGAAGGGGTGTTAAGGGAGGGGTATGGGTATGGGGATAGGGGTTAGGGGAATGGGTATTGGCGGTAAGGGGAGTGGGCTGTGGGGAGAGGAAGGGGCAGTGGGGGTAGGGGAGTGGGCAGTGGGGGATGGGGAGGGGTGGTGGGGGGTAGGGGAGGGGGCAGTGGGCTGAGGGGAGGGGGCAGTGGGGTGGGGATAGGGGAGGGGTGTGTGGTGAGAGGAGGGGGTGGGGTAGAGATGGAGGGGCGGGTAGGGGAGGGGTGGGGACTGCGGACTGGGGGAAACGGTAGGGGAGGGATGGGGAGGGTGTGGGCGTAGGGGGGGAGTGGATAGGGGTCGGTAAGCTGGTTTGTGTTGACAGCGCTGTTCTGACCGTTTATGCATTGAGTGGTGGTATACGTGACATGTGCAGCCTGTGTAATGGATACAGTCGGCGTTTAGATGGTTGCTATGGATACCGCGCTTCATCCTCAGGGCATATCGGTGTTCAGAGAGATTGTCTTTACAACGAACCAAAATACAGTCCAGCAGTGTACTGTCACAAGTCGGCGCCCGTCCTGATATGACCTTAGATGTTGCCAGGATGCAAAACTCCGACAAACAACACATCTACAATCATATCAGGACGGGTACTGACTTGTGACAGTGCGCACTCATGGTGACTTTATTGTGCTGCCCCATTGGGAAATCAGGCTGCCGGCACCATGACCCGATATCCCACTCAGTCACATTATCCTGACACTGAGCTAACCAGTCCTTGCCCAATCCTATTAATGCCGAGTGCCAGGCTAGGAAGCGACAAGTATCAAATTTACTCAACCGGGGACCGAACTACCGATTCGGCCATTGCGCCCGGTTTAATGAAATGTAGAATATATATATATCGTAACACTAATGGAAAGAACATTTTCATGTAGGTTTTATTGCACCAAAATCTCTCATTTTGGTCACCAGGAGGTTGACAATAATTTGTTCGTAGGTTGGCGATCAGTCGCTGACCATCGGCGACTGATTGGCGACTAATCGGGAACCACGACACTGTTGCCAAGCGCCGACAACCACTCAGCAATCCATCGGCGATCTGTCGTATGACTGATTCTCGACTTCTCTAAGACTAGGGAAGACTGGTTGGCGATCGGTTGACGATTGGTTGGCGATTGGTTGGCGATTGGTTTGCGATCAGTTGGCGATCAGTCAGCGAGTTGCTGGCAACTTGTCATGGACTGTTTTGCAACTGATCTGAAATCAAATGCCAACCAGTCACAAACCAGTCGCAAATCAGTCCCCAGCCAGTCCTTGACCAGTCCATGACCTATTGTCAACCGATCACCAATCAATCACTAACTGATCATCAACTGATAGCCAAGTGATCGCCGACCAATTGCCAACCAATAACCAAACAATCACTAACCGATCGCCAACCAGTCTTCCCTGGTCTTTGGCGTAACAAAATAGGCGCCATTTACTCCCCCCCCCCCCTCCTGATTCCGATCTATTTTTGCCTATTATACGGCCTTGTTTCATTCGACTACCCCCCCGCCCCCCAATATGTGTTGCTGTTTTAGTCGCAAGTGGTCGCAAGCCCGGTGTGACTGGGGGCGAAGATGCTGATGCAACCATTAAATAGTTTGTGTTGTTTGGAACAAATTTTCAATCAAAGTACTCGACCGAGATGCTTCATATTTCCACCTTTCATTTCCTCCTATTAAATTGTAATAATTTTTTTTTTTTAATTTAAATGCCACAACAGTGTATGACGTGTTGGTTCTATGTTGAGGTTATTGTCTAGTTTTTAAACACAGGAAATGGAAGACATGTTGCTGGTGTCAGCACGGTGCTCCTGTACTACCCCACTCCACCAGCTCCAGTAAAGCGGCTGTCACACATCACCGGATTGAGCAACGGACAGAATTGTCTATTCCGGTGGTGTTCGGACGTGATAAGTATCAAAATGTATTAAAATGTGTCAAAATGTTGCGATATCGGGTCAAAGGCCGCTGGACGAATGAACATGAAATGGACATAAAACGGACATGAAACGGACATGAACGGATAGCCAATGGACGAAATGAACTCAAACTGGACAAGAACCATAGACGTCAATCCGGTGGCATCCATTCCAAGTTTTGTGCATGTTCAAAACTTGTACGGACACAAACCGGACTATCAACGGACTTTGTTCAGTGTCTTTCCGTTTCCTCCAATCCCGTGATGTGTGACAGCCGCTTAAAGCTTCACCTTCTTTGCACCGGACACCGTGGCCGAATCGGTAGAGCGCTGACCTCGTGGCCGGGAGATCGAGAGATAGGGAGTTCGGTTCCCAGTGGAGTCAAACTAATGACTTATAAAATTGATACTTGTCACTTCCTAGTTTGGTGCGCGGGATTATTAGGATAGGAAAAGGACTGGTCAGCTCAGTATCAGGATAATGTGACTGAGTCGGAGATCGGGTCATGGTGCCGACACCTGATTTTCCAGTGGGGCAGCATTATACAGTCGCCATGAGTGTGCATTGTCACAAGTCGATACCCATCCTGAAATTACCTTAGATGTTGCTAGGACATAAAACAACAACAAACAATTAAATTGTCTTTGCATCACGTGACCACGTGAGTTGGGAATCCAGGTAACAACGTTGGTTTAAATACAGAAGACCTGGTGAGCCTGAGGGATTTATTTGTGCATGCTTTCACATAAAATATCTATAGACTTAGCCGATAGACGAGATCACGGTTCCGACTGCGCATGCGCCGAAAACGTCGTTGGCAGCAAACCAAATGATTCTGGCCATTGAGTTTGCCGATACACGTAGGGCAAAACTTTGATTTTATTCAAAATGAATAGAAATACATAACAATTTGGCATAAACATGTATGAACACATGCAATATAATGATCTGAGACATTGTTCACATTAGCATTAGTATTATCATTAGCATTAAAGTATGTATGTATGAATGTATGTATGTATTAATAGATTAGTTAGACGAATCTTACCTGGGTATAGATGATGGATAACTGTTGTTTTACCGAGGTAGAAGCCTCGGATAGACGTGGGCTAGGGAGAGGTAAGCACATCCGGTCCAGCAATATCTTTACCTACTTAATCAGGAGAAATGAGCCAAATAATCTAAAAGTACATTAACGGTGATAATGGTACCAAACTGTGAAGTTTTGTTGGTAAAACCAAAGAATAGACGTGGAAGGGAGTGGCAGGAGGGCCCTAGCCCACGTCTATCCGAGGCTTCTACCTCGGTAAAACAACAGTTATCCATCATCTATACCCAGGTAAGATTCGTCTAACTAATCTATTTTACCTCGGTATACAGCCTCAGGCTAGCCTCAGGCTAGGGAGAGGTTTACGTAAACTCATTTATCCTGTATTCTAATGTCAAAAATCAATAACAATTGTTAAACATGTATGAACATCAACCAGCAAATTTAAAGAGTTTTGGTGAAAACGAAGTGTATTCTCACCTACTGCTGATCTAGTCTTGTAGCAGCTGTCGGGCTACTGTGCTCGACTTTTCTAATCGTTTGTTGTAGTGGGTTGCAAACGACCGTGCTGTCTTCCATCCTGCATGGGCCAGGATCCGCTTAACAGAGATGCCCAGGAGTCGTGCCTTAGACACCATCGCACCCCTTGTTGAATGGGAGGCATATTTGTCCGTGTCTACGCCTGCCATTTTCAACATTCTAATTGTCCATCTCGCTAGAGTATCTCGCGAAATGCCTTTGTGTGGCTTAATAAAGCTCACCAAAAGCTGTCTTGACTGTTGTAAGTCTTTTGTCTTGGATATATATGCCCTAATGGCCGAGACAACACAAAGTTTTGAGTCTTCTGTGAAACTACTAACACTAATCGTAGATAAAGGGTCACCTAATCTGTTAGATTTTAATAACTTTGACAAATCAAATGTGGCCTCCTTTCTATCTATCTCTAGGCCGTCTAACGATAACGCTACAATAGTTTGACCCCTGTGTCCTGTTACTAACAAGCTACCTTAAAACCTAATTGTTTAAGATCTAAATGCTTATTATGAGGCCACTGTTTGAGTAAATCAAACACTACCGACACATCCCAAAAGCGACTGTATTTCGGTTTTGGTGGATTTCTCTGATAAATCGACCTAATAATCCAATGAATGACATGGTGTTTTCCAAATGTCTCATTATTTATCCGTGGCAGGATAACCGATAAAGCACAACGAGCAGCATTAATAGCTCCGAACCCTAATCCTTCATCCTCCAACCTTCTGAGAAATTTACCAACTTGTGAAATAGTAGGATTCATGGGTTTAACTTTGTTAACTATACAAAAAACACCCCATTTCCTCAAATATGTAGTATACATTTTAACCGTACCTTTACGCCAAGCATCTGCCACCAGTCTTTGTTGTGTAATTTTATCTAAACCAAATTGTTCTAAATATTTATTTAAAAAAGGAATGCCCACAACGGGGTTGTGGACACGTCCCCTCGTCGTTTTAGAGGGCCTTGGTGTGTCAGATTGTCTGGCGATCTTCGGAATCGGAGGCAATCTTTGGCGGCTGCCTGTATGCCCGGTAGCCAAGGCTGCGTGTGCCAGTCGGGAACGATTAATATTGCGTGTGCTTTGTCCATCCTTATTTTTCTGCTTACCCGGCTGATCAAGCTGAATGGGGGGAAGATATAATAAAATTTATTCCCCCAGGTGAGAGAAAAAGCATCTATATGCCATGCATCCGGTTCTGGCTGCCATGAGACATATTTATCAATCTTACAATTGTTTCGTGAAGCAAATAAGTCCACTTCAGGTTGGCCCCACTTTTGGCACACTGTGGCGAAAATTTGTGGCTTAAGAGCCCATTCTAAGTGGTCATAAAATTGTCGACTTTTATGATCCGCTAAAGTGTTCTGCTTTCCGGGAATATAAGCTACTGTTAACCAAACTTTCTTCATTTGGGCCCAATCCCAAATTTTTCGGGCCATAGCATTACATGGTTTTGACTTTGTCCCACCCATATTGCGTACATATGCCATTGCTGTGGTATTATCCGTTAAAATACGGACGTGTGTACGTGGTACTTTAACCAAACTAGCGAGGCCTAAGTAAATAGCTCGTAGCTCTAGGACATTAATATGATCAGAATCTTCCTCTTTTAACCAACGTCCACCAGTTGCTACGGACTCGCAATGTGCACCCCAACCTTCTAGTGAAGCGTCAGTAGTAACTACTGTGTTGGGTTCATTCATCCGTATGGGGTTGGGGGAATTTTCAATATTATCGAACCACCAATTAATATCATTCAGTCCTTCCTCGGAAATAAACATTTTCCTTTCAAAATTGCCTTTAGTACGAGCCAACCCTAAGTTCTTATCTATCTCCAAAGATTTGATATGGGCTTTGCCATATAGCATAGCCGGGGCGTAGGCAATAAGTATGCCAACTAGCACCGCGACCTGTCTAATCTTTGGCCTACTTAAGGCGACCAAGTGAGACGCCGTATCATGAAACTTAAGCAGCTTGTTATCTGGGAGTGAAACAGTCATACAGCGTGTGTTAATAATAAATCCTAAACATTTCAGTTCAGTTGTTGGGACAAAAACAGATTTGTTACAATTTAAATAAAATCCTAACGTAGTCAGGAGGGAACATAAATCTTCCACCGCTTGTTGACAGTCATCATAGGATTGTGACACAATGAAGGAATCATCAATGTAGGGAAACATAGTATGTCCCTTATTCGCCATTACCGAGAAAACGGGTTTCAACAGTTTAGTAAACAAACGGGGAGCACAGGCTAAGCCATTCGGCATACAAGTAAATTGAAAAAGTGTACCTTTCCAAATAAACCGTAAGAATTTCCGGTGTAGTTCAAATATCGGGTCTGTATAATATGCATCCTGTAAGTCAACACTAGCCATCCATGCATTTTGTGTTACCAAGTCTCTGGCTGTGTCAAGTGAAAACATTTTGAAATGTTGATACTCTACTAGTTCGTTTAACTTAGTTAAATCTAAAATCATACGGATATCGCCATTTGGCTTTGGCCTTGAAAATATATTAGAGATAAACTCCCCTGGAGTGTGTAACACCTGTTCAATAATACCCTTAGACTCAAAGAGCGTAACCTGTTCAGATAACGCTCGTTCTTCAATCTCATTAAACTTGTACGGAAAAGGTATCCGTTTTTGTAAAGGGATTTCCGTAAAGGGAATCTTAACACCGGTAACAATATTCAAAATGTTAACGTCAGAAGTAATGTCATACCAAGAAGAAATACAATTAACAATATTTCCTGCACAAAATTCCCTTACGTCTGTTTGTGTAGACTCCGCCACCCGCTTAGGTAGTTGGGTCTGCGTAGCCATGTCTATTTGTTGACTGGTCGTGGGAAGGATTGTTTCGGGGCAAACTCCTTCCTGAACGGGCGGTTGCCGTCGTTCCACCCTTGCCGGTCTCCTCGACCTCTGCCCCTGGGCTGATAGCCGTAGGATGGGCCGGACCTGCCAGCCCTGGCTCCTCGACGAGGACGAAAATCCCCTCGGGGTCGACGGAATCTGGAAGAGTCGGTTTTCTTGGCCTCCAGGTTACGACCACTCTTGGCCTCCGTTTCTACCTCTTTAAAGAGGTATGGCAGTTGGCCCCCAAACATTTTCCCCTTATCCAGAGGTTTGCCTTTGATTGGCTTGGGGGGCAAGAAGAGTGTATACTCCTTGCCATCGTTGTCCATAACCTTTTTAGACCTGGCGACTTCCTTTCCTGCTTGGGTACTGACCGCCTTGAAAACATTTTCATAGCGACGATAACTCAGAAAATTACTGGCGGCTGTAAGGAGGGCCATGCCCTTGTCCATACCTCTAGCCAGTGAGGAGAACTTGTTCTCTGTCTGCATCCGGTTCGCGACCGGAACGACTGAAGCGAGTACGCCCAAAACTGCTTTGTGGACGGTAAACAGTGCTGTTTCAAATCGCTTCTTCTCTTCATTAAGATGGATGCCAGCATCCATCTCCTTAACGACACTAGCCGGGATACCTTTGATGCCGGAAATTTGTTCTGTGATCTTATTGATCACCTCGGCTGGCTTAAAGGTATTGAAGTGTCCTTTGATAGTCTCACGCATCATGGTCGTTGTTCTGACCTTCTTACCCTTTTGAATAGGGCAGCGCTTGCGAATCTTTCCGCCCAGCTTGGCGTAAACGCCATCTCTTTCTGTATCTGAGTCGGATTCAGTAGTCGACGAGTCAGACGATGAATCGGAAGAAGAATCCTTCTTTTTCTTCTTACTCTTCTTCTTTTGCTTCTTCACTTTCTTACTTTTGGTGGCTTTCGTGTAGTCATCACCCGAGGAACTAGCGGGTCTTTTTCGCTTTTTGCCCTTAACGTGCGTGGGCTCAGCCGCCGAATCAGTCTCAAAATCCGTGACATCCTGCCAACCCGAGTCATCTGGGTCAAACTGTTGGTCTTTGCTTTGGAGCTCTTTCATACGTTGCTCCACTAGCCGATTGACCTGCAAGGTCAAGTCCGCTGGGAACACCTCGTCCTCATCACTGTCTCTATCCGAGAGCACGTGGGCTCCCTGAAGCGGAGACGGCGGAGCTGTCCTATCGGGAGACGTATCGTAGCCGGTAGGCACGCGTCCCTCCGCCGCTGCAGGCGGCGGCTTGTTTCGTTTCGTAGCCATCGGTTCTGTAACCCAAAAAGGAAACTTAATAACCGGAATCAACTCAACTGAACACCGAAGTGACGCCAGAAACTGGGTTGAGGATATCTTGGTAACGAGTAACGTATTTACACCGTTCTCGAAACAGGCGTGGTAAGCTAAATTTTCCGTAGGTTTTAGGTATCGAAACCAACCGTACGTGGGGTAGGCTTCTAGAACCTCCCATCTCTCTGTTCCATACACTTCTCTCACCCACGGCTACTGCGCCAGCAAGTGAGAGAAAATGCTACGAAACTCGGAGAAACGCCTCATCAAAAGGGGAGTCCATAAAAGAAACCCAGGATCTTCCCCAACATCACCCTCTATTAGGGTCCGAAGGAATGTCCACAGGAGATGTGACGGTGTCACCATCTCTACCCGTACAAAGCGGGTTAAATCGAACCACTGGCCAAGACAAAGGAATCCTTTGTTCTATCCGATTCAAATTTTTAAACGTCAATCTTGTCCAAACTGGACGTACGAAAGTTCTGAACTTTCCAATCTAGATGCTATAACGCATCATAAACAAGCTCAACCAAAATAATCATGATTACTTACAGTTGTTAGCTTGTTTGTAGATAAATCCAACTGGAGCAGCTCACGAGCGTCCTCCGGTCGTGAGCTTTTTATGCTAATTGCTGGACCGGATGTGCTTACCTCTCCCTAGCCTGAGGCTAGCCTGAGGCTGTATACCGAGGTAAAATATATATATATATGTAAGACAAAACTAGCCATAGTTAAGCATTTTGAGCTAAGATTAAGAAACATACAATTCCACACAAATCTATCAGTCACTTTAAGGCTGATACCCGCATCACCATTATTAATTCTTGTTCTAAATATTAAAATGCCAAATGTGTCAACATACACTTCTTTCCGAGAAATATATAACCAATATCTGATTAACCCTACTCATTTTCTAGTTCTACATATGTAATTAACCATAGGATATAAATAAAAGCATTAATAAAATAACTAAAACTGACTCTGGCTATGGCTCTAACACTTGTCTGAGTGCCCAGATTTGTCTAAATCTAAATGCACTTGGCATAAGATGTGCTGATTATATTGATGTAAATGCAATGCTGGATAAAAGATTAATATCTTAATTTATTATATATATTTTTTTAGTTGGTATTCTATGTTTCAAGCAAGAGCTGAGATGAGCTGAAACTAGCACATTTCATAGCTGCACCCAGTGTAATACTAATAGCATGTGCCATGTGCTTCTTGCGGGTTTGTTTTTCTTCTACGTATCCCACAATGCACCGCACGGCTGGAATGGTGATGTAGTATATTGTCGATATTTCTAATCCAAGCTAAGTTAATAGTTAACCGGATATATTTATCCAGAAACTATGCCGGAAACTCAATATCAGCAGACTATGGAACTTTACCTTGAGAAACTTATTGCACATTTATGATGACTAATTGTCTAACTGTCTAACTGGTGTTGCTGGTGTGCTGGTGTTGCTGGTGTTGCTGGTGTGCTGGTGTTGCTGGTGTTGCTGGTGTTGCTGGTGTTGCTGGTGTGCTGATGTTGCTGGTGTGCTGGTGTTGCTGGTGTGCTGGTGTTGCTGGTGTGCTGGTATTCTGGTGTTCTGGTGTGCTGGTGTTTCTGGTGTTTCTGGTGTTCTGGTGTGCTGGTGTTCCTGGTGTTCTGGCGATCTGGTGTTTTGGTGTTTTGGTGCTTGGGTGTAGTGCTGCAACGAATTACCAGACTGGCACTAGCAGTGCAATGCAGTTAAATGTGACGCATATATTTATCTTTTTTTTTAAATAAGCAAAAATTCAAACGCCATCGGACTTTGCAAATTTAAATGGGACGCACCAACACTTATCCCACCGAACTGGTATCAGTTGTATTACGCATCAAACCAGCTCCAACCGTCCTACATTCCCACCTCTTTTCAGGGTGACAGAAAACGGACATTTCCTGCTAAGGTTATAGATTCGATTAGTGCAGTTGGAGACAGCTGCCCTGACGGCCATTGATGACTCGGCGCTCTTTGCACGAGCAGCCGACATTTCGCCAGTTCCCGCCCTTTTCGCTGGTTGCCCGGGGCACCTCTCCTGGTCCCTCACAAGTCTGCCGCCAGTGGCGCCACCCTGCGGAACGAATCCGTATCAATCACGTCCAAGAAGCTACAAAGAAGCGCCACCTACTTACGATAACTGCGCCTGGTGACGTCACGGCGGCGGACGTGACACGTGACTGGCGTGCTGGGTGGGGCAGGCTTCTCTCAGTTCTCAGGGCGGTGCCGTTGTTATTTAATGTTAACGCGGTGTTACGCGGTGCTTTGTTCTAAACTGACCGACGGTGACGCAGAAATCCACGTAAAGATGCACAATGCGATAAAAGCAGCACATTTTCAAAACCAAAACACCTACCTAGATAAATTTGGATGAAATATTTCTACCGTAACGACCAAAAAACCCGTTTTATTTATCGACCCCTCTGGAGCGCATTGATTTTTATCATCGGCTATTGGATGTCAAACATATGGTCATTCTGACATATTTTTTTGGAGGAAACGCTCTGCCACCACATAGGCTACTCTTTCCGATACGCAGCACAGCGTTTGATGAACTAGCACTAGCAGGTTAGTATAATAGTAGTTGGAAGCTGGATGCATACAGGAGGAGGCGGGAGGAAGGTTGGTTGTGTGTTGGAGTTTTATGTCCTGGCAACATCTAAAGTCATATCAGGGCAGGTACTGACTTGTGAAAGTGCACGCTTGTGGTGACGTTATGGTGCTGCCCCACTGGGAAATCAGGCTGCTGACACCATGACCTGATATTTCACCCAGTCACATTATCATGTCACTGAGCTAAGCAGTCCTTGCTCTATCCTATTAATGCTGAGCGCCAGGCTCGGAAGTGACAAGTAACCATTTTATAAGTCATTGGTTTGACTCGACCGGGAATTTGAACTCCCGAACCCCCGCACGCGAGACCCGCGCTCTACCGATTCGGCCACCGCGCCCGGTCGGGATGAAGTAGGCGGAGAGAGATCGATCACAGTGGGGGCTGGGGGGGGGGGGGGGGGGAGGAGCGAGGTGGGGGTGGTGGGGGGGGGAGGTGGAGGGCAGAACCAGAACAGGAGAGAGTTTTTCTTTTCAATCGGCCTCCTCCGAAATGGCACATCAAGGTTCAACAATATTCAAACAAACATTGCGCACAGCAGGCCTGCAGATGTTGAATCAAACTTGAAGTTGCACTTTGGTGGTTTTGAGTTTCTCCAATGGCTAAAAAAATATATATATCTGTTTTGATGAATATATTCTGTTGATAAGTATATTGAATGTTAATCCGGTTTCAAATACTTGTATTTTAAAAGGTTAGTTTTGGTTAGGCCGAATAAAAAAAAGATTAATTCGTGACCGTCCCCGCCCCTGCCGGAAAAATTGCCCGCCCCTGATTTGAATTTGTTGTTGTTGTTGTTGTTGTTGTAAAAACTGTTAAAAGTGGCTTGGGCTAGCAGCAATTGAACTTTCATAAGTTTTAGATACCGTTACATAACTGTATGGTTGTTTTACATGTCGGAAGGGCTCAAACATACGTCAGAATTTAAATATTTGATTTCCAAAATAGAAACTTCTAGAGCTGTATGATATAATACATTTCTAAATGAGAATAGAGTGTTCGTTGTTGGACTGAAAACATTGTGATATGTACATTAATTAAAGCTGCATAGTCTGATGAAATATCAAATTTTCAAAATCAATTATCTAGATTTGATTTTACATATCTAACTTAGATACTGATGCACTTATTAAGCATTTGTTTCTACGTAGAAGACAATACTGAGTCAATTTAACAGAACCTGTTACTGCAGAAGTCTATGGTGTCAGAGTTGTGGCAAGCTTTCCAAAACTAATTTTCCATGTTTGCACTCAAAATATCTCAAAAGTTTACCATTTAAAATAAAAGTAACATTGAACTAATGTAAAGTAGATACTAGTGATCGATCTAATATATTTATCTCAGAAAAAAACCCAGAAATTCAAAACCATCGGACTCTGCAACTTTAAATACACATATTCGTTTATAAGTCTAAATAAATGCTCCAATATTTAAACAAAAATACTGAAAAGAATATCACCTAAATAAATTCAATTATTTGTTTGCGAACCTAAGTTCATTTGTTGGTACTCAGAACGCCGGACCTCCACCTAAATAAAAACCACCGGCCCGACCCTAATTTGTGTGATCAAAAGGACGATCGCCAACTTTTTTATTTTTGTATTTGGCCTTATTTGGAGTGAACACATGTTAAATTAATTTTAGTATTGAAATGTAGGAAGATGATAAACTTCTGCATTGTCAGGTTCGAGTTGGTTCAGTATTCCTTCTATGCGGCAAATAAACGGCTCCAGCATGACGTTGTCGCTGCTAACGTGACGTTGCGTAAACTTGGTAACGCGCATTTCGTCTGGCGTGATGTAATCGTCGCAGTGACGTAACGTCCGGAGGGGAAGAAACGCATCCAGGGCTTCATACGTCACGGACGGGTAGGCGTTCTCTGTGTGCGACGGGAACCAGACCCGGGCATAGCAACGGACACTGTCTAACCGGAACAGAGGGGGGGGGGGGGGAGGAGGAGGGATGGAGGGGGAAAGAGGGAGGGAGTGGGGAAGGGAGGGAGGAGGGAGATGGAGGAAGGGAGAGGGGGGAGGGAGGGAAATGGGAGGGGAGACGGAGAGAGGGAGGGAGAGAGACAGAGAGAGAGGTAGAGACAGATATGTATATACATATATATATTATATATGAAGAGCTCTTTTCCAAAACGGGATAAGCACCAATCCAAAAACTGTGTTTGTTATAACAATACCAAGTTGGTAGATCGTGTTTTGGAGGGAAAAAAAGGTCTATATATATATATTGTTTGTTTGTTGTTTTGCGTCCTAGCAAACATCTAAGGTCATATAAGGACAGGTACCGATGTGTGACAGTGCGCATTCATGAGAGCTTTATCGTGCTGCACCATTGGGAGACCAGCCCCCCCAGCATAAATTGTTAAGTCATTGGTTCTACTTGACCAGGGTTCGAACCCATGCACCCATGAGTTCGGATACCCCGATCACCCAAAACAGGGGACGAACACTCTACTCATTTGGCCATCCTACCTGGTCTCTCTCTCGCTATATATATATATATATATATATATAAATATTTATTTATATTATTATAATATATATATATATTATATATACCTACACATCGTTAATAATTAGGTGGTGTAGTTGTCTAACTATTTGCTAAGTGTGAATGCGCATGGTTAGACCTTCTATGTGTTACTGGCACGTGGGTTGTCGGGTCCCAGAGCCTGCACCGCTATTTCGCAGTTTAGACGCAAGGTGGCGCCACCTGCCGATGCGCTAGGCAACTCTCGCCTCTGTGTGACAGAGAACGGCCGAATATGTGAGTTGCATTGTCCGATGGTTTTGAGTTTTTGAATTAATTTTTCTGACATAAATACATTAGGTTGAGCATTATTATGTACTTTACTTTAGCTTGAAGTAACTTTTATTTTAAGTGGCTAACTTTTGATATATTTAAAGTGGAAACATGCCAAATTAATTTTGTCAAGCTTGCCAAAACTCTGACCCCATAGGCTGCTGCAATAACAGGTTCTATTCAATTGCCTGAGTACTCCCTTCTGTGTGGTGACAAATGTTTAATAAGTGCACCAGTATCTAAGTTAGCCTCGAGTTGCCAGCATTTCGACATGCATGCGGAAATTAGATTGACACGCGTCATATTTCAAATACCCCTTAAATTCAAAGTTACTTCAAACTAAAGTACAGTAAGCTGTAATGATTAATCTAGTTTAGTTATCTAAAGAAAAATGGCAGAAGTTCAAAGCTATTGGATTGTATAACTGTAGTCTTAGCCTTACCCTCCCCCCCCCCCCCCTCCGTCTGACACATGCACTATACCTGAACTCCTCCCCACCGCACACGCACACACACGCACACACATACATACACACACAACCTTGACACAGTTCAGAGTCAGACCGCAATCCACTTTGTCTGCATTCCACCCATAAACCACAACCCAACCCGCCCCACCACACCACCACACCCACATCTACACCCAGCCCACCACCCACACATGACCCAATAAAAAACCTTGTTTTATTTAAAGACGCCTCTAGAGCGCATTGATTTTTATCATCGGCTATTGGACGTCAAACATATGGTCATTCTGACATATTATTTTGGAGGAAACCTGATGCTGCCACACAGGCTACTCTTTCCGATAAGCAACAAGGGGTCTTTTATATGCACTTTCCAACAGACAGGACAGCACATCCCACAGCCTTTGATGAACCAGTTGAACAGAAAATAGCTTAAACTGCAAATGGGTCCACTGAGCAGAATCGATAGGATGACCGACACCTTCACAGGTTGACCACACCGGATCCATGCACATGCACGCACACGGGCTTAACCGCACGCCCAACCGCACGCACACGCACACGCACACGCACACGCACACGCACACGCACACGCACACGCACACCCACACCCACACCCACACGCACACCCACACGCACATGCAAATACATAAGCGTCACACACATGTATGTACGCACATGCACACCCCTACATGCACACAAACATGCACACCCCTATGGGCACATGCATGCATACATACACCTCACCACGCACGCACGCACACAAGTGCGCACACATGCACGTGCACACGCACAACCCACCCATATGTAAGCAGCGGTACACGACGGGGCAGCAGTATATATAAAGTTGTCATGAGTGCGCCTTGTCACAAGTCGATGCCCATCTGATATAACCTGAAATGTTGCCAGGATGTAAAACAAAGGAACAAACAAACAACAAACCCACACACATGAGAGTAATGTGCACACAAACCCACACATAAGCAAGCAGGTACACAGGGCAACACAAATAAACACAAACACACACAAACACACACAAACACACCTAAACACATACACAAACACACAGACACACATGAGAGTAATGTGCACACAAACCCACACATAGGCAAGCATGTACACAGGGCAACACAAATAAACACAAACACACACAAACACACACACAAACACACACACATAAACACATACACAAACAAACACACATGTGAGTAATGTGCACACAAACCCACACATAAAAAAGCATGTACACATGGCAACACAAATAAACACAGATACAAACACACCCACAAACACATACACAAACACACACACAAACACACACCCACAAACAAACAACAAACCCACCCACATGTGAGTAATGTGCACACATACCCACA
Source organism: Branchipolynoe longqiensis (assembly GCA_030323885.1). Classification (NCBI taxonomy): domain Eukaryota; kingdom Metazoa; phylum Annelida; class Polychaeta; order Phyllodocida; family Polynoidae; genus Branchipolynoe; species Branchipolynoe longqiensis. The sequence goes on from CM059198.1 coordinate 76,835,614, forward strand.
CATAAGCAAGCATGTACACAGGGCAACACAAATAAACACAAACACACACACAAACACACAAACACACACACAAACACACAAACACACACACATGTGAGTAATGTGCACACAAACCCACACATAAACAAGCATGTACACAGGGCAACACAAATAAACACAAACACACACACAAACACACACATAAACACATACACAAACACACACATGTGAGTGATGTGCACACAAACCCACACATAAACAAGCATGTACACAGGGCAACACAAGTAAACACAAACACAAACAAACACACACACAAACACACACACAAACACACACACATAAACACATACACAAACACACACATGTGAGTAATGTGCACACAAACACACACATAAACAAGCATGTACACAGGGCAACACAAGTAAACACAAACACACACATAAACACATACACAAACACACAAACACACACACATGTGAGTAATGTGCACACAAACCCACACATAAACAAGCATGTACACATGGCAACACAAATAAACACAGACACAAACACACCCACAAACACATACACAAACACATACACAAACACACACCCACAAACAAACAACAAACCCACCCACATGTGAGTAATGTGCACACACACCCACACATAAGCAAGCATGTACACAGGGCAACACAAATAAACACAAACACACACACAAACACACAAACACACAAACACACACCCAAACACACACATGTGAGTAATGTGCACACAAACCCACACATAAACAAGCATGTACACAGGGCAACACAAATAAACACAAACACACACAAACACACAAACACACACACATAAACACATACACAAACACACACATGTGAGTAATGTGCACACAAACCCACATATAAACAAGCATGTACAAAGGGCAACACAAGTGAACACAAACACACACAAACACACACACATACACACATACACAAACACACAAACACACACATGTGAGTAATGTGCACACAAACCCACACATAAACAAGCATGTACACAGGGCAACACAAGTAAACACAAACACACACATAAACACATACACAAACACACACACACATGTGAGTAATGTGCACAGAAACCCGCACAGAAACAAGCATGTACACATGGCAACACAAATAAACACAAACACACACAAAGACACACACAAACACACACATAAACACATACACAAACACACAAAGACAAACACATGTGAGTAATGTGCACACAAACCCACACATAAACAAGCATGTACACATGGCAACACAAATAAACACAGACACAAACACACCCACAAACACATACACAAACACAAACACCCACCCACAAACAAACAACAAACCCACCCACATGTGAGTAATGTGCACACATGCCCACACATAAGCAAGCATGTACACAGGGCAACACAAATAAACACAAACACACACACAAAAACACACACAAACACACAAACAAAGAACAAACCCACCCACATGTGAGTAATGTGCACACATACCCACACATAAGCAATCATATACACAGGGCAACACAAGTAAACACAAACACACACACAAACACACACAAACACACACAAACACATACATAAACACACAAACACAAACCCACCCACATGTGAGTAATGTGCACACACACCCACACATAAACAAACATGTACACAGGGCAACACAAATAAACACAAACACAAAGGCATATCAGGACGGGTACCGAATTGTGATAGTGTGTACTCATGGCGACTTTATAGTGCTGCCACACTGTGCCTGCAATATACACATTGGTGTACACGTATATGGAGACGCAAATTTGTTGTTCACCTAATTCTGAGATGGTTTTTATCTCCACACACAAATAGCCGACCACCCACCGGCCACAGCGTGTCTGTTTGTAGAGGACACGCCCAGCTCTTAAACAGCTACAACTGCGCATGCGCCGTCTCAGCGGATGCTGCGCCGGCCGCCAACTCGCGCATGCGTATCGGAGCAGGGCGGGCGGGGTGGCGTCGGGAATGCAATCAGTTGGCGCGGGTAAATTGCATGAAACAAAAGTGCAATAAAAGAATTGATTAGATGCGGTGACCTCTTGACCTCTGGAGTGGCGCGAGCTGGATCAATTAGCGGGGCGGCTTCCCAGGGGGCTTAGCGGCAAGCTTGTTTGAGCTGTGATCTATTGTCGGATATCGCACTCCATAGAGGCAGTTTTTTATATTAAAATTCCATTTTTTGTGCTGGTTGATTTTTATGGCCTTTTAATATGCCACAAACCCTAAAAAAATCCCTCCCTCCACACAAGAAACCCTCCAAAACCGCCGACAACCTCCCACCACCACACACACACACACACACACAAACAGCAACAAAAGCAGCACACACAAGACAATAAAACCCATAGTTAGAAACTTACCAGCCTTACGGACAAGTACAGCTTATCCATAGTGTATATATTATGACACAATCGGTAAAGCGCGGGCCTCGGGTGCGGAAGGTCGGGAGTTCGATTCCCCGTCGAGTCAACCCGATGCCTTTAAAATTGATACTTGTTGCTTCCTAGCCAGGCGCTCGGCATTAATAGGATATGGCAAGGACTGCTTGGCTCAGTGGGGGGGGGGGGGGGATGTTGGGTCGTGGTGCCGGTGGCCTGATTTCCCAGTCGGGCAGCACTATGAAGTCGCTATGAATGCGCACTGTCACAAATCGGTACCCATCCTGATATGATCTTAGATGTTGCCAGGACATAAAACTCCATCAAACAAACAAGAATATATATTCTGGATAATTTCAAATTACAGTTATATTTTAAACGCCCACTCAACTTACTCACAATTGTAATTCACCAACTGTTTGGTTTCTTTACTGAAAACTTACATTTCATGAAATTTGTTTTATTTAACGATGCCTCTAGAGCGCATTGATTTTTATCATTGGCTATTGAACGTCAAATATATGGTCATTCTGACATATTTCTTTGTAGGAAACCCACTGCCGCCTCATAGGCTACTTTTTCCAATAAGCAGCAAGGGGTCTTTTATATTCACTTTCCCACAGACAGGAGAGCACATATCACAGTCTTTGATGAACCAGTTGTGGACCACTGGTTGGAATAGAAAATAGCCCAAACTGCAAATGGGTCCACTGAGGATAGATCGGATGACCGACACCTTCACAGGTGGACACGCTACCGCCTGAACTACTTTCGCTCCCCGAAAACTTACATTTCTTACTAAATGGATGGAGATTTTGTTTGCTTCTTTTTTTTAATTTCATTTTTTGTTAAATGAAATGAGTAAGTACAGTTAGAAGGAGAACTGCAATATTGCATCCTTTTGTAATTGGTCCGGTTGAAAATATTGGGAGTTTGATCATGTGCCGATATTTAAGATTTTGGTAGAATTTCTATTAAAACCCACATTCTGGTGTGGATTGACAGTAGGTACATGTAGGACATATAGGACTGGTATGCAGGTATTGCAGGTATAGCAATACCTCAGGGAGTTTGATGCCCCTGCCTTGCAGAGTTGTAAACCACTGCCTTGTGGTACAGGTTCTTGATAGAACCGAAGTCTAAGGGAGCAAACCCTAAACAGAAAACCACGTCACCGTGGCAGCATTAAGGGCGATCGATGTATGGAACTCACAACATCTCCCGACCAGCCACTGCAGGGACAAATAGTTTTGCGCCTGTCTGGACATGTTCTTGCCAGTGTGAAACCTCTATTTGCTGCCCGAGAGAGTGCCGCTGGTAACTTGCAAAAGCCAGCAGCACTTCAACACTTTTGCAGGCAGCTTTCATGAAATGTACAACCGCACAAAGGAGAGCGGCAGTCAGGTAATGAAAGCAGTCTTTGTCGCATCGTGACTGACAGCATGATGATGATGATGACATGTAGGACATGACAGAAGGTGTTTGAATAGAAACAAACACATAACACGAATGGACCGTTTCAATACGGGTCGGCCGAACGGTGCTATGGAATATATAAAAGCCTTTGTAAAAACGAGATATATACAGTAAAACCTCCCTAACCGACCACCTCCACAGATCGACCACTCCCCTATATCGATCGCTTTATTTGGATCCCAACAATACCATTTTAACCATATTCTAACTCCCTAAACCGACCACCTCCCTAAATGGACCACTTAATGTCGGTCCCAAGGTCGGTCAATTTAGAGACGGTTCACTGTATATATATATGTGATCTTGAACCGTGTCTGATCCCTCACTCTGATCTGAAACCACTAATAGCCACCCACATAAAATCCAAATGCAACATGAGTGGGATGAAAACATCAATAAACTTAAAGAAATTGAACCATCTGTGGGAAAGCCACCACAGACTCATGCGGGAGGTCGGCGGGACCAAGTGGTCCTTAGTCGCTGCCGTGTTGGCCACTCGTGGCTTACACATGCTTTTCTGCTCAAGGGGGAACCTCCCCCTGAATGTATTGGGTGTCAGTCCCCACTGACACTCAAACACATTTTACTAAGTTGCGTTGATTTTTTGGCCCTGCGCCAACGGTTCTACACTGCAGACAGTATGCATGACCTTTTTACTAAGGTAAAACAGGAAAACATTTTAGCCTTTTTGAGGGCAGCTGGACTGTACCACCTTATATAGTTTACTAAATGGATTCTATTAATTATTAATGAAACTTTTCTTTTTCTATGGGAATTTGTTTCCCTTGACCACAGATATATGATTGTGAGCTTTCTAATTTAATTAGTGTCTATTGGCACATAATTGATTGTCTGCTTTTACATGTAAAAGCGATGGTTTGAACAAAAAACAAACATTTCTCGCCGTGAATATGGCCTATGCTGCCGACACGGCGTAAAGCAACCACCAATCAATCAATCAATCAATCGTATATATATACATATATCTGTATATATATATATATATATATATACAGTAAAACCTCTGTAAATCGACTGACCATGGGACCGACTTTAAATGGTCCATTTAGGGAGGTGGTCGGTTTAGGGAGGTTTTTTTATCATTAGAATGGTATTGTATGGGTGATCGTTTGGGATCCAAATAAAGCGATCGATATAGGGGAGTAGTCAATCTGTGGAGGTGGTCGGTTAGAGAGGCTCTACTATATATATCATTATATGTGATGCATAACGCATTATACGAGTATAAATGCAAAGGGAACAGATACTTTATATATCTATTCCTCCTGGGCGCATTGGAGTGCCCCCCCCCCCAGCTCTTGGGGTAATTAGTGGGCGGGACCCCCCCCCCCCCCCTAACGCCACAAACATATATCCGTATAACAAGGAGATCAGCAGATTGTGTTTGTTCGTTTATTGGACGCCAGGCTGAGCGATAAATGCGCTACCTAATTCAACATAAAAGCACACAGATGGCAGCAAAGTGACGATTCAAAATACAGCAGACACTGTCGAACGCCGCTGGGACCCATCAGCCCGCAGCAAGGCGGACGGACGACAGCGATTGGTTAATAATATACCCGCGTTGAATCACCAAATAAATAATTAAATAATTCTCCGAGTTTATATGTATATAATAGATTATATATATATATAACACCAAAACATGAATCATAATAGAGGCGCACAGTGTCAGTCAAAATAAATAATTCTTTTATTGTTAAAGAAGAAATTAAAAGGTACCTCCCTTAACACTGATAAAAACATACAATTTTCGAAAGCAAAACACTTATCTAGATTTCAGCCTACATATCGCGACCTTACGATAAAATGGTTCTATCTGACAAAATGGTGCATTCGAGATAATGAGGACTGAAGCTGTGTAATTGCATGATAGCAAAGCAGATAGAACAATATTATTTTTAATAGATCTCAGTGAAAAATACCATTTGAGAAACAGTTGTGTAACTGCATGATAGCCTTTTGTAGATAGAACATTTTTAGATCCATAACACCAATTCGGTCACTTTGACAGACAGGACCTTTCTATAGTAAGGTCACAATATATAACTTAGATAATGGCACACTTATAAAGTATTTATTGCTGCATATATGGGTGTACAAATTCATTTCACTAGAACATGCTACTGATGAAGCCTGTGGAGTCAAAGTCCTGACAAGCACGCCAAAATTGATTTGACATATTTACATTTCATATTTCATATATTATATTATTAGCTAGTTATTTCAAATCAAAGTTACTTCAAACTGACTAGTTGACTAGTTGGCTCAGTGTCATGATAATGTGACTGAGTGGGATATCATGCCATGGTGCTGGCAGTGTGGTCTCCCAGTGGGGCAGCACTATAAAGTCGCCATGAGTGCACACTGTCACAAGTCGCTACCCGTCCTTAGATGTTGCCAGGATATAAAACTCCAACAACTAACCAGCAAGCTGAAGTAGGGTAGAATATAACGATCAACCTCACCAATTTACATAATGTGGATATTTATCTCAGAAAATGACAGAAACTCAAAACCCCCGTAGTACTAGTATAATCATTTTCTTTTCTTGAAGATTTATACTGTCTTTCATGGATAAGTGTGAACAGACTTGTTTTCAACATTAGACAGTTTTTCAATAGAAAACCTGAGCTTACACTTTTACCGACCCTCCAGAGATGGTATGAGAGCAACCGGCCTTTGATGACACTCTAAAGCCGTGTTCACACGGGCAAAATGTAAAGCGATTTAGACAAGGCGAATCATGTGAATCGATTTAGTTTGAAAGTCTTTCGCGTTCACACGGGCAGTGCTTTGAGTCAGTTTAAGGCGGAAGTGGATATCTGCGCATGAGCAAGTCCAGACTAACCAGTGCCAGTTTCGGTTAGTCGACGTCGGCACGAGAGAGTGTGGGTTCGACCTAGATCTGTTTCGACTGAATCGTATTGTTTTGGAACGGTCAAAACTTCTGCTGGGCAGTGAAACCCTAAAAATAAATGATGAAAAAATATATGTGCACCTCTAGCAGGTTCATAAAGCAAATTTACCGGAAAGTCAACAAACTCAGGTCTCGACTGTCACATCCTTAATCCGCCTCAAGTAAGTCGGTTGCGTTCACACGGGCAAAATAAACCGGTTCACAGAAATCGACTCACGTACACTACCTCAACAAGTGGTGTACAGTATGCGCATCACAGGAATCGATTCAGCCCTAATCCGCCTCAGACGCCCGTTCACACGTGAAATGTAACCCAAACTATACAAGTCGATTTCTACGAATCGATTTACACCGCCCGTGTGAACACGGCTTACATTATACACAGCGGTGGAAATCCAAATTGGCAGAGCTGGCAGCACAGGGAATTGAACCACTGACCTTCAGATTAGGAGTAGGATCTCGAAAAAAAAGTCAGAAACTTTAACCACTCTGACACAGAGAACACTTTTAATACAAATGAAATGCAGCCACTCTTGTCGCCAACATTGTATTTGGCGTTTGTTGCTTCTGTCGCTTCTTGTCGCCTCAACTTTCACCAATTTGCTGCAATTTGAATATTCATTGACCCTTATCGCACTACTTTCTTTGCGGAGTAATTCGCCTTAGGCCCGCTAGGAGTCGCTCCGGATCATTGCTCTGAATGGGCGTCCGGCAAAGATGCACCGGATGACCCTTGGTAGGGGGCGCCAATTAAGTACCCATTGACCCCAATAACTGTGGGGGTAAGGGGGGCGGGGTGCTTGGCAATGTGTGGGTGTGGGTGGGTGGCAGTGTGTGGATATTTGGTAGTGTGTGGGTGTAGGTGGGTGGGTGGGTGTTGGTGTGTGGGTGTGGGTGGGTGGGTGTTTGCTAGTGTGTGGGTGCTTGGCAGTGTGTGGGGGTGGGGGTGGCAGTGTGTGGTTGTCGGTGGGTGTGGGCATGTGTGGGTATGTGTGTGTTGGTGGGTGAGTGGATATGTGGGTATGGGTGAGGGTAAGTATGTGTATATGCGTGTGTGGGTGTGGCTGTTTGGTAGTGTTTGGGTATGGGTGTGTGGGTGTATGCGTGTGGGTGTTTGGCAGTGTGCGTGTGGGTGGGCGTGGGCATGTGGGTGTGGGTGAGTGGATATATGGGTGTGAGTGTGGGTAAGTATGTGTATATATGCGTGTGTGGGTCTGTGCGGGTATGTGTGTGGATGGCAGAGTGGGTGTGGGTGTGGGTGTGAGTGTGGGTGTGGGTGTGCGTGTGGGTGTGGGTGTGGGTGTGGGTGTGGGTGTGGGTGTGGGCATGTGTCTGTATGTGGGTGGGGTATGTGTGTGGGTGAGTGGATGTGTAAGTATGGGTGTGTGTGGGTGTGGGTATGTGTCATATGTGTGTGGATGGCAGTGTGGGTGTGGGTATGGATGTGTGTTTGGGTGGGGATGTGTGTGTGTTGGTGTGTAGGTATGTTGGTGTATGTGTGCATGTGTGTGGGTCTTTGTGGGTGCGGGTGTATGTGTGTATGTATGTGTCTGTGGGTCTTTGTCGGTGTGGGTGTGGGTGTATGTGTTGGTGGGGGTGTGTATGTGTGTGTGTGTGGACTGGAGACCCAGTCAATGGAGATGGCATTGAGTCAGAGAACATGTGCATATATATATATTTGTTTGTTACTTACTTACTTACTTATTGGGGGGTTTGTGACCTAGCGGTCACTGGCTGCAGAACTCCCGGACTGATAAACAGCGCCGTTAAAACGGCCCGTTTTTGGCGGTTTGTTTTTTGGGGGCTTTCCTTCTCACTTCATCCAACTTAAGGGGTGCTAGGGGGGAGTGGTGTGGTGCTCTTCGCGGTGTCTTGTGCTGTGGTGGTATGGTGCGGTGGTGGCCCGGCAGGTGGCAATACGTTCTTGGGCCCACGGTCCTGTACCTCGACTGGAGAGCTAAGCGGGATCCGGTGTTGTTGGCAGCAGGGCCATGGGCGGAGCGTTGGTCCTCCAGGCCCCCGTCGCAGGTTGGGTGGTCCAGGCCCCCTTCGCAGGTTGGGTGTGGTTGGTGGGTGTGATTGCATCCACAGCCCCAGCACCCACTCCATCGGTGATCAAAGCGGGAACCGACATTGTAGGTGCGGGGGTCGAGGCTGTCACCTGGTGTATCCGGGACCACACGGGGCTCACGGTGTAGGCATTGTGTCCGGTGGGACCTCACGGGGCTCCCCGATGGGACCTCAAGGGGCTCCCTGACTGGGACCTCACGGGGCTCCCTGATGGGGGACCTTAGGGGGCTCCCTGACCAGGACGCCACGGGGCTCCCTGACTAGGACCTCAGGGGGCTCCCTGATGGTGGTTGCTAATCACCGTCGTTGTTGTCGGGCTCAGAGTCATTGGCGATGGGTTCAGGGCCGCCAATGATCTCGAAGGTGTGGTAGTTCTGCGTATAGAATCTGACATTCTCGTGCCAGGCCCAACTGATGGAGTATGGGTTCCTAATGGTGGTGCGGTAGAGGGAGGCCTCCCACAGGGCTTTGGTGGCTCTAGCTTGGGTGGCTAGTATTTGTTTGTTGTTGTTGTTATTGGGGGGTTTGTGACCTAGCGGTCACTGGCTGCAGGACTGCAGCATTAATAAACGGCGCTCTTAAAACGGCCTGTTTTTGGCATGTTTTTTGTTGTTGATTTTTTTTGGGTGTGGGGGGGGGTCTATCCTTCTTACTTCATCCAGCTTGAGGGGTGGTAGGAGGGGGGGCGTGGTGCTCTTTGCGGTGTCTTGTGCTGTGGTGCGGTGGTGGCCCGGTAGGTGGCAATACATTCTTGGGCCCACGGTCCTGTACCTCGACCGGAGATCAAAGCGGGATCCAGTGTCATTGGCAGCAGGGCCATGGGCGGCGCGTTGGTCTTCCGGGCCCCCGTCACAGGGTGGGTGGTCCAGTGCCAATGGCTCTTGGACCGGGGTGAGGTGGGTGGGTGTGGCTGTATCCGCGGTCCCGGCACCCACTCCATCGGTGATCGAAGCGGGAACCGACGTTCTGGGTGCAGGGGTCGAGGCTGTCACATCCGGTGTGTCCAGGACCGCATGGGGCTCCCTGGCTGGGACCTCACGGGGCTCCCTGGTGGGGGACCTTACGGGGCTCCCTGCTGGGGGACCTCACGGGGCTCCCTGCTGGGTGACCTCATGGGGCTCCCTGCTGGGGGACCTCACGGGGCTCCCCGACCGGGACCTCACGGGGCTTCGTGACTGGGGGACCTCACGGGCTCCCCGACTGGCAGCTGAGTCAGCCTGGTCATTACCGGGAAGTCCTATGTGGGAGGGGACACAGGCCAGCACTGTGTCGAGTTGAGCTTCATGCCTGGTGGCGATGGTGTTCTGGATCAAGGTGGCCAGAGAGTGGTTAGCTCTGTGGTCCTTGATCTTGCGGACTGCATTGAGTGAGTCAGTGACCACAATGCAGCTGCAGTGCCGCAGGTGGGTCAGTGCATGGTGGATGGCGGCGAGCTCTGTATCGAGGGTGGAGGAGTAGTCCGTGACCCTGATAAGGCGTCTAGCCTGCCTATCTGGTAGGAAGTAGCCAGCCCCGGCTCGGCCTGTGTCAGTGTTGAGTGAGCCATTGGTGTAAACCGTGGTGGCTACAGGGAAGTCCTCTTTGGCCCGGGCAATGGTTTCCTGTGCCCGGGTTCTGAGGACTATAGTCGGGTATTTGGTTCGGGCTGAGGAGAGGCTGGTGAGCCTGACCTCAATGGGCACGGAGTACCAGGGGAGTCTTGCCCGGAGGTCAGGGACATCAGCGAGTGCCAGCCCGTGGGTTTCTTTCAGGGTGCGGATGGCCGTTTTCGCTCCCCAGGAGAGGCCAAGGAGCCGTCCTGGACCGTTTTGTAGGCAAGAGGCCTGTGGACAGGGCTTGGCAGAGGTGGTTTGCCAGCAGCTGTTGTCTGTGTAGGTGGAGTGGTGGGAGGTTTGCCTCAAGGAGGAGGATCTCAACCCTGGTTGTCCTGCGAGCTTGGGTGATGTGTCACGCTGCCTGGTATTGGACTCTTTCCAGGGTGAGGAGGTCTTTGGTCAGGGTGCTACTACGAGGGAGGCGTGCCTTACGGTTGTTTCTGCAGTGACCAATCCAGGAAACAGTGTTGGCACTTTTTCCAGGGTGACGAGGTCTTTGGTCAGGGTGCTACTGCGAGGGAGGCGTGCCTTACAGTTGTTTCTGCAGTGACCAATCCAGGAAACGGTGTTGGCTGCATAGTCGTAGTCGTAGAGGGCACTTCAGCTGGTGCTCCCCAGTTGAACCCAGAGATTCTAGTCATTAGAAGAAGTCTCTTGTTCATTCTGGAGGCCAGTTGCTTCACAAGTGGACTCATGGTGAGTTTGTGATCGAGCCTGACTCCAAGGTAGTCGAAGGTGTCCACCCACTCGACGTCCAAGTCTGCGGCACGGAGTGGGTGCTGATCAGCAAACATCATCATAGCTTTGGTTTTGTTTGCGGATATTTTGAGCCCCAGCTCGCGGCAGGAGCTGCTAAGTAGGAGCAGGACATCCGCCGTGAGGAGGGCCATGTCCCTGGTGCATGAGCAGACGACAGCGATATCGTCTGCATAGCACAGGATCTTGACGTGTTTGAGCTTATGAGGGCAGCGACTACAGCATTAAATAGGAAGGGGCTGAGGACAGCCCCCTGTGGGACGCCGTTTTTTAGGTGGTTGAGGGGAGTGCGCACCCCTCCGCGAGGTGGCCTGGTAGTGCACAGTGTCCACAGATCACATCTGTGGCGCTACACTCCCACTTATAGTGCCCATACCTCTGGCACTGGGTGCAGTAGGTTGGGCGTTTGTGGGGGGGTTGCCACCCGAAGGTGGCCTAAGGGGCCGAAGTCCAGCTTGGCGAGGGTGCTGAGGGGGGAGGTGGTGTAGATGTTGACGCAGTGGGTTGGATTGCCACTTTTGGGGGAGATGCGTGAGGCACGGATAATCCAGTGCTGTCCAACGAGGTCGGACGGGTCAGCTAGGGGATGGAGCCCGGTTACCACGTAGTGGTGGGTCTTCGCCGAGCCTCTGATCTCGGCGAATTTGGGGGCTGCATGGAGCCTCCAGAGAGATTCCAGCATCCGGACTCCAATCACCATGTGGTTGGGTGGGGGGGGTAATTTATTATTGGGGGGTTTGTGACCTAGCGGTCACTGGCTGCAGGACTGCAGCATTACTAAACGGCGCCGTTAGAACGGCCCGTTTTTTTTTGTTTTTTTTGGGGGGGTGGGGGTGGTCTTTCCTTCTTGTTTCCTGTGGTGGGGGGGGGGGCATGGTGCTTTGTGTGGTGACTTGTGCTGTGGTGCGGCGGTGGCCCGGCAGTGGCAGTACGTTCTTGGGCCCACGGTCCTGTACCTCGACCGGAGAGCAAAGCGGGATCCGGTGTCGTTGGCAGCAGGGCCATGGGCGGCGCATTGGACCTCCGGGCCCTCGTCGCAGGGTGGGTGTTCCAGAGCCAGTGGCTCTTGGACCGGGGTGATGTGGGTGGGTGTGGCTGTATCCGCGGTCCCGGCACCCACTCCATCGGTGACCGAAGCGGGAACCGGCGTTGTGGGTGCAGGGGTCGAGGCCTGTCACATCGGTGTGTCCAGGACCGCACGGGGCTCCTGGTGTTGGGGTTGCATCTGGTGGGACCTCTCGGGGCTCCCGGGTGGGACCTCATGGGGCTCCCGGTGTAGGGGCTGCATCTGGTGGGACCTCATGGGGCTCCCGGGTGGGACCTCATGGGGTTCCCGGTGTAGGGGCTGCGTCCGGTGGGACCTCACGGGGCTCCCGATGTAGGGGCTGCATTCAGTGGGACCTCACGGGGCTCCCGGGTGGGACCTCATGGGGCTCCCGGGTGGGACATCACAGGGCTCCCTGCTGGGGGACCTCAAGGGGCTCCCCGGTCGGGACCTCACAGGGCTCCCTGACAGTGGTTGCTAGTCACTGTCGCTGCTGTTGGGTTCAGAGTCATCAGCGATGGGTTCGGGGCCGCCGACGATCTCGAAGGTGTGGTAGTTTTGTCTGTAGAATCTACCGAGTGGCTCCCATGAGGACTCGGAGAGTCTCTCGAGGATGGCGAGCGCAGCTCGGGCATCAGACAAACTGTGTGGTGGGCCAAGGAAGTCTCGGATGGCGGTCCTGTCAAAGGCCACACATGACGCCAAGACGTGGGCGACGTTGAAGACTTTGTCACCGCATGGACATCGTTGCAATGCAGGGGTATCAATGAACCGCCTGTATCCAGTCCTGAAGTGCGTGACCGCCTCTTGCACGGATGCAGAGAGGTTTTTTGGGACTGGTAGGCGCGCTCTGACACTTTTGTGCCAGGCCCAACTGATGGAGTATGGGTTCCTGACGGCAGTGTTGTGGAGGGAAGCCTCCCACAGGGCTTTGGTGGCTCTAGCGTGGGTGGCTCTGAGCTTGGACAAGGAATGGTCTATGACGAGGTCGATCTCAGGACGGCGGGAGCCATCCAGAGCAGCTGAGTCAGCCTGGTCATTACCGGGAAGTCCTATGTGGGAGGGGACCCAGGCCAGCACTGTGTCGAGTTGAGCTTCATGCCTGGTGACGATGGTGTTCTGGATCAAGGTGGCCAGAGAGTGGTTAGCTCTGTGGTCCTTGATCTTGCGGACTGTGTTGAGTGAGTCAGTGACCACTATGCAGCTGCAGTGCCGCAGGTGGGTCAGTGCGTGGTGGATGGCGGCGAGCTCTGTATCGAGGGTGGAGGAGAAGTCGTGACCCTGATAAGGCGTCTAGCCTGCCCATCTGGTAGGAAGTAGCCAGCCCCGGCTCGGCCTGTGTCAGGGTTGAGCGAGCCGTCGGTATAGACCGTGGTGGCTCGAGGGAAGTCCTCTTTGGCCCGGGCAATGGCTTCCTGTGCCAGTGTTCTGAGGACTATAGTTGGGTAGTTGGTTCGTGCTGAGCAGAGGCTGGTGAGTCTGACCTCAACGGGTACGGAGTACCAGGGGGGTCTCGCCCGGAGGTCAGGGACATCAGCGAGTGCCAGCCGGTGCGTTTCTTGCAGGGTGCGGATGGCCGTTTTCGCACCCCAGGAGAGGCTGAGGCGCCGTCCTGGGCCGTTTTGTAGGCAGGAGGCTGCACTGCGGTAGAAGGTGGAGTGGCCTGTGGACAGGGCTTGGCAGAGGTGGTTTGCCAGCAGCTGTTGTCCACGTAGGTGGAGTGGTGGGAGGTTGGCCTCAAGGAGGAGGATCTCAACCCTGGTTGTCCTGCGAGCTCGGGTGATGAGTCGCGCTGCCTGGTATTGGACTCTTTCCAGGGTGAGGAGGTCTTTGGTCAGGGTGCTACTGCGAGGCAGGCGGGACTTACGGTTCTCTCTGCAGTAACCAATCCAGGAGATGGTGTTGGCTGCATATCGTAGAGGGCCCGCACGGCCTGTTTGTAGAAAAGCCTGAGCACTTCAGCTGGTGCTCCCCAGTTGAACCCATAGATTCTAGTCATTAGAAGAAGCCTCTTGTTCATTCTGGAGGTCAGTTGCTTTACCAGTGGGCTCATGGAGAGTTGGTGGTCGAGCCTGACTCCGAGGTAGTCGAAGGCTTCCACCCACTCGACGTCGAAGTCCCTGGCACGGAGTGGGTGGGGAGGCTGATCAGCAAACATCATCATAGCTTTTGTTTTGTTTGCGGATATTTTGAGCCCCAGCTCACAGCAGGAGCTGTTGAGTAGGAGCAGGATATCCGCCGCGAGGAGGGCCACGTCCCTTGTGCGTGAGCAGACGACAGCGATGTCGTCTGCATAGCACAGAATCTTGACGTGTTTGAGGCGCCGTTCCGTAATGCCTGTTTTCAGTCGGCTTATGAGGGCAGCGACTACAGCATTAAAGAGAAAGGGGCTGAGGACAGCCCCCTGTGGGACGCCGTTTTTTAGGTGGTTGAGGGGAGAGGTGCTGCCCTGGAAGCGGTCGCTGGCTCGCCTATTGCTTAGGTAGTTTTGGACGAACGCCAGGGGCTTCCCGGTGACTCCCAGCTCAACCAAGGAGGCGAGGACTACGTTGTGGTCGACCAGCTCGAAGGCCTTCTCCAGGTCGAGGAAGATAACAGCCGCGCAGGAGCGATTTCCCCTGGCACGTACTATCTCCTCGATGAGGGTGAGGACGGCGTGCTGCGTGCCACGTCCACCTCGGAACCCGACCAGTTCTTCGGGAAAGCCATTGGCCGGGTCATTGGAGAAGGTCTCGAGCCGGCCCAGTACGATTCTCTCTACCACTTTCCCGAGGGATTGTAGTAGCGAGATCGGCCTGAACTCGCCTGGGTCTTTCTTTGGGATGGGTACGATGACTGCGTCCTTCCACGATTGCGGTATAGTTGCTCGTGTATAGACCGAGTTTAGGAGGGGGAGCAGAGTTTCCCTGTTGTGTGTGGTCAGGCGGGTCCACACCGTGGTAGGTACACCGTCTGCTCCGGGGCTCGTTTTCTTTCGTGGAGGGTGGAGTGCCCTCCCGAGCTCGATCTTTGTAAGGGGGTGGTCAAAGCCATGGGCGGAAGGGAGGTCTATGGCGTTGTTTATAGCTTCCTCTCGCTGGGGGGTGTCTCTGGCGAGGGTTTGTAGGTGTGTGTTTGGTAAGTAGAGTTGTGGGTCTGTCCTGTTAATGAAAGTGGTGAGTTGGTTTGTGGCTGTTTGTAGTGGGTTAGGCTCAAAGGGTGCCCGTGGGGTGGTTCCCTGTAGGTTGTGAATTTTCTGCCAGAGGCGTGTGAGTGAGGTGTTCCATGAGATTTTGGTGCACCACAGCTTCCACTTTCTGTCATTTTCAGTTGTGATGAGCTCGTTCAACCATTGGGTGGCAATGTTGACTAGTTTTTCAGTGCCTGGGTTTGGGTTGGAACGAAGCTTGCGGAGGAGTTTGTTTTTGTGGTGTTTGGCTCTCCTGATGGCGGGAGAGTTAGTGGTGCCCGGGGGGCGGCGGTTTGTTGTCTGTTGGATGGTGGCTTCCATGGCGTGGCGGACAAGCGTGGTGAACTCGTCGCAAGTGTTGGGAGGGATGTGTGTGAGGTGTTGTAAGTGTTGGTTGAAGGCTTCCCAATCGGCTCCGTCCAGATTAAATCTGGCCGGGCTTTGTGGAGGAGGGACCTTGGTAGCTTTTGTGCGCAGGAGCGCTGCGTGGTGGTCTGAAAACAGGTCAGTCAGCTCCCATGAGGCTGTGGCTGCGAGTTGTGTGTTTAGGATGCAGAGGTCGATGGACGAGCCGCTGCGATGAGTGGGTGAACCATCATTCATTAGGGTGTGGTTCGCCGAGTCAAGGACCTCTGCGAGTAGGGTGCATCCTCTGGCGGTGTCTGTGTTGTTGCGTCCCCAGATGGAGTGGTGGGTGTTAAAGTCTCCCATGATTATTTGGTGTGTTGTTGCGTTGGTGTGCGCCTGGAGGATGCGCTCCAGGGAGTATTGAGTGTTGCAGGGGTTGTATATGTTGTAGGTGTCTATTGTGGTTGTGGCCAGCTTGAGGCGTATACGTAGTGTGTCGGCCGTGGGGTTGGCTCTGGACGTTGGTATTTTGGTGGCGTGGATGTGGTTGTTGACTAAGGTGGTGGTGCCTCCCTTTGGTCTACCTCCGACCAGTGATTCCACTGCGGGGATGTAGTAGGTGGTGTAGCCTTTGATTTGTGGTGGCTCTATCTTCCATGTTTCCTGGAGCATAGTCACGTCTATGCGGTCAGTTTTTAGTTTGTTGATGAGGGTTGTGAGTTTTGTCCGTAGGCCTGCACAGTTCCAGGAGAGGACTGTGAGGTTGGAGGAGTTGGTCGGGTGTGGGTGGCGGTCGGTGTTGTGGTTGTTATGTTGAGTATCCATGTTGGTGACTCAGGGTGATGTGGTTGATTGGTGGTGTGGAGGTTGTGGGTTGAGGCATGAGGGTTGAGGTGCGGAGGAAGCCGATAAATAGCTGTATTATGGAACCCAGCGGGTCGCTGGCTGTCCCTTGGGGGAGGTTGTTTTCGATTGCTTGGAGTATGTCGTGGGAGTGTGTGGCTGGGGGTGTTGGGGTGGGGGTGGGTGCAGGTGTGGGGGTGGTTGTGGAAGCGGGTGTGGGTATTGGTGTGGGTGTGGGTGTGGGTGCGGGCATGGGTGTTGGTGTGGGTAAGGTGTTAGGTGTGGGTGTGCGTGGGGTTTGGGTGCCGGCGTCGCACTTGGGTGTGGCAGTATTGGTCTGCCTTGGGGTTTGTGTGGCGATGGATCATGTGTGTGGGCGGTGTGTGGTGGAGGTGGTTTTGCTGGGGTGCGGTGGGTGCGGGTGGAGGCAGAGGAGGGGTGGAGCACGTGGGGTTGGGAGGAGGGCGTGTGGAGCGCATGAGGTTGGGAGGAGGGCGCGTTTTGGCTGTAGTGGGGGGAAGTTGATGAGGGGAGTTATGGGCTGGGGGTTGTCAGGTGTGTGGTAGGGGTGGGGGTGGGGTGGGGGTTGGGTTGGTCGGTTTGGGAGTTGGTTTGGGGGGGGGTTGAGCTTGCTCCATAGCCTGCGCTTCTCTGGGCAGCTGGG
>CM059198.1:76853420-77143432 GCA_030323885.1 Branchipolynoe longqiensis
AATTTTGCCATGTGTGAAAAAATTGGTTTCAACAAATTAGTAAACAGACGCGGTGCGCAGGCCAAACCATTAGGTAAACATGTAAATTCAAAAAGTTGGCCATTCCAGAGAAAACGTAGGTATTTCCGATCTGTCTGGTGAATAGGAACGGTATAGTACGCATCCCTTAAATCAACACTCGCTAGCCAACACCCTGGGGTAATTAAATCACGAGCTGTTTCTAAAGAAAACATTTTGAAATGTTTGTATTCAATGATTTCATTCAACTGAGTTAAATCTAAAATCATTCGGATTGAACCATCTGGTTTAGGAGTAGAGAAGATATTGGAAATATATTCCCCTTCAGTATGTTCAACTCTGTTGACAATGCCCTTAGACTCAAACAGTAGAACCTGGTGATCTAGCTGAGATTTTTCTAGTGAATTAAACTGATACGGAAAAGGCGCTCTCTTTTGTATAGGCAATTGTGTGAAAGGGATGTTAATGCCTTTAACAATACTCAGGACCTCTGGATTAGTGGTTAACGGTTGCCATTGATGTAAACAATTAGAAACATTCCCTGCTTGAAAAAGGCTTACTTCAGTTTGAGTTTCCTCCGTGACCATTGTAGGGTCAGGAGGCTGCACTGTTTGTGTGGCAATCTCTACTTGTTCCCTCGTTTCGGGAACTGGGGCTTGGGAACGAAATCCCTCTTGTAGCCGCGGTTGTCGTTCCAGTTTGAGGCCGGCCTGTCGCCTCGGCCCCTTCCTCGCTGGTTGAACTGGAAGGACGGTCCGCCCCTGAACGGCCTTCCTCCTCTGCGGAATCGAAAATCCGTCCTAGTCTTTCTGAACCCTGCTGGGTTTTGGAAGCGACGACTCTTTGCTTCAGTGTTTTTAGCACTCTTGTAGTCGACCTCTACCTGTTTGTACAGGTAAGCTAGCTGACCCCCAAACATCTTGGATTTATCAAGCGGTTTGCTCTTGATAGGGGTAGGTCCGGAATACACGGTGTAGTCCTTACCATCATGGTCCGTTACCTTCTTAGAGCGGGCAACCTCTTTTCCGGCATCTGTGGTGACCGATTTGAAAACGTTTTCAAATCTCCGATGGGTCATGTAGTTACTAGCGGCTGCTAACAAAGCTATGCCCCGGTCCATAACCCGCGCCATAGACGAGAACTTGTTCTCTGTCTGCATCCTGTTAGCCACAGGGATAACAGACGTCAAGGCACCCAAAACTGCCTTATGGATCAGGCAGAGGGAAGTTTCATAACGACGGCGTTCGTCGGAAAGATGAATGCCGGAATCCATCTCTTTGGAAACCGAAGCAGGAATGCCCTTAACTCCTGAAATCTGCTCAGTCAACTTGTTGATGACTTCGATCGGTTTAAACGTAGTGAAATGGCCATTCACCGTTTTGCGCATCATGTAGTGGTGCGCACTTTCTGAGCTTTCTTTTTGACAATCTTCTTGCCAGCTTTAACGCCTATTTTGGCGTAGACTCCCGCTCGTTCCGTGTCGGAATCCGACTCGGTGGAAGAAGAGTCGGACGACGAGTCTGAAGAGGAGTCCTTCTTCTTCTTTTTCTTCTTCTTTTTGGACTTTTTGGAGCGCTTAGAGTTCGCTTTCTTTGTGAACTCGTCACCAGAACTGCTCACTGGGCGGCGTTTCTTGCCCCGCGCTTTCGGTTTCGGAACCTCAGGTGCTGAAACCGTGTCCTCTTCGTCCTCAGAAAAGTCTTCCCAATCCTCATCAGGGATTTGGGAAGGATCTGGAAAGGTCTGCGCCTGGAACTGGCACATCTTCTCCTCCATCATCGCCGCCATTTTCGCCTCCCACCCCACTGGTTGAGGGGCCTGATCACTGTCGTGATCCGAGGCATGAGCCCCAAGATGTGGGGACGGCGGAGCCGTAGCCGGTGGAGACGAATCGTAATCCGTAGGAGGGACGCCCACGGCTGCAGCGGGCGGCTTATTCCGGCGAGTGGCCATCGGGAACTGTAACGAAACAGAGCGTTACTAACCCCCCACTGGTTGAGGGGCGTGATCACTGTCTTGATCCGAGGCATGAGCCCCAGGATGTGGGGACGGCGGAGCCGTAGCCGGTGGAGACGAATCGTAATCCGTAGGGGGGACACCCACCGCTGCAGCGGGCGGCTTATTCCGGCGAGTGGCCATCGGGAACTGTAACGAAACCAAAGCGTTACTAACCCGGAATCATCTCAACTACACAAGTGTAAGCCAGTAAACTGGGTTGAGGAACATGGTACAGAGAACGTGTTTTGCAACGTGTCAGTACAGGCGTGAAGCTAAATTTGCCTAGGTGTGTGGTAACGAAACCAACCAAACGGAGGGCATCGATCGTGAGATCGGCCCCTCTCTCTGTTCCGTACACTTCTCCCACCTGTGGCTACAGCGCCAACAAGTTGGAGAAAATATTACGAAACTCGGAGGTTCGCCTTAAACCGGTCAGGGGTGTTTATAAAAAACACCCAGAAGCATCCCCAACATCATCCTCTATTAGGATCCGGGAGACTTTTCTTAGGAAATGAGCAACTCGGGTTGCCATTTCTCCCTGTCTGAAAAACAGGTGTCGATAGAACTCAGTATCGGTTTCGTTTGTGCCAGCGGCACGCAATGTTCTATCCGTAAGTTAAAAAACGTACAAAGTCCAAACAGGACTGAAGAAAGTTCTGAACTTTCATAAAAAGATGCTATAGAGCATGATAAACAAAGTTATCGAAGAAAACAGTACTTACTTTTGGATAAAAGCAGTAGTAGTAGATAAATCCTGTGGAGCAACTCACAAACGTCCTCCCGTTGTGAGTTACTTATGCTAATTGCTGGACCCGGATGTGCTTCCTTCTCCCTAGCCTACGGCTAGCCAGAGGCGGCATACCGAGGTAAAATATATATATATATATATATATATATATGAAGAGTTCATGTGCAAAACCACGTAAACAGCAATCCAAAAATGTCATTTAAATAAAAGATTTCTACCTGAAAATAAGTTTAATTCTCACTAATTCCCATTTTCATATGAACAAAATAAAAAAGAATTATTGTTGAAGGTTTGATTCCAATGTTTATCTCCATTTTTGGATTGGCGTTTACATGGTTTGGCTCCTGAACCCATAATTTATATATATACATATATATATATATATAGATTAATTATTCGAGTACTTACAGTTGACGCATAATTGGTGTTTCACGGGGTTTGAGGACTCGGCTATTTGTAGGACAGTGAGAGGTAGGCGTACCCCGAATCCAGCACCCTTTACCTAACCTTACCCGAATCTATGCCTAATTCAATAATTATCGAACGATTAAAATTGCATAGTCCGATGGGTTTTGAGTTTCTGTCATTTTCTGAGATAAACATATTAGGCTGATCGTTGTAATCTACCCTACTTTCATTTGAAGTAACTTTGATTTTAAATAGCTAACTTTTGACTTATTTGAAGTGCCCACTTGAGCTGCTCAATGTGCTGCTCACTTTAGCTGCTCATTTGAGCTGCTCAATGTGCTGCTCACTTTAGCTGCTCAATGTGCTGCTCACTTTAGCTGCTCATTTGAGCTGCTCATTTGAGCAGCCCAGCTGCCTCTGACTAAGTAAGGAAGGCTACCTTAATGGGGCTGGGTTGTTCGTCCTCTGTGACCACCAATTAGGCCAGCGTTAGTAGGTTTGTTAATGCCAGGTTGGGGAGTTAGGTGGTGTTCAGTGTTTGCAAACGGCAATCAACGCGCCAAGGTCGCACTTAGTGCCTTCAGCTGGAAACCAATGTTTCAAATAACCAAAGTAGGGCCACTCAGGGAGTGATTGCCGCCTGAGATGTTGTTTAGTCTCATGAAGTGGAGTTGCTGCCATCACCGGTAAATGAATATATTAATGTGATCATTAGAATTTCATTTGACCAGACGGGATGGCCGAATGAGTTGAGCGTCCTGGTTTGGGAGATCGGGGGATTGGTGGATTCAAACTCGTGGGTTCGTGGGTTCGAACCCTGGTCGAGCCAAACAAATGACTTAAAAATTGATACAAACAAAACACAGACTCACACACTCACACACACTCACACACACTCACACACACTCACACACTCACATACTCATACACTCACATGCTCTCACACACTCACACATTCAGTCACACACACTCACATACTCACACACACACTATAGCATACTGCTATTAACATGCAGCAGAATATGGATTATTATGGTAAGAAGTAGGCCACAAGGGGCCAGTGGCTACTGGATGTCGGGTCGGTCGAGCTCTCATCATCATTCTTTGTCGTCTATCTTTACTGCCTGGCCCGACTGGTCGCCTCCCCTGGTCGCCTCCCCTGGCGCCTCCCCTGGGCGTGTCCGGACAGAGCGGCTCCTTCAGTCATCCAGCTCTCACGATAGCTAATCCAAAAGTGACGAGAGCTTGACCAACGCGACATCCAGTAGCGGCTGACCAATTCTAGAAATATTAACTGCATTATAGTTAGGCCCACTGCATTATATTTAGAACCACTAACAGGACGCCCGAGTGTAATGGTGGTGACCCGATCAGTCTGTGTGTACTGGGTTAGAGTTCAAATAGCCCATTCTGTGACGTCATTGCCCTATTTTATTAATGCCGAGCGCCAGTCCAAGTTGTGACAATTATCAATGTTATTAATCCATTGGTTTAACTCGGCTGGGATTCAAACTCACGAACTTTCGCAGGGAAGCCTCCGCTCTACTGATTCGGCCACTGCACTGGTCAAATGTTTGTTTGTTTGTTTGTTTGTTTGTTTGTTTCACGTCCTAGCAACTTGTCACAGTGCGCACTCATGGCGACTTTATAGTGCTGCCCCACTGGGATAGTTGGTTGGTTGGTTTTTGGAGTTTTACGTCGTGGCAACATGTAAGGTCATATCAGGATATGTACCGACTTGTGACATGGCACACTCCTGGCGACTTTTATAGTGCTGCCCACTGGGACACCAGGCCACCAGCACCATGACCTGATATCCCACTCAGTCACATTATCCTGACTCTGAGCCAACTAGTCCTTGCCCTATCCTAATAATGCCAAAAGCCAGGCTAGGAAGCGACAAGTATCAATTTTTAAGTCATTGGTTTGACTCGACCAGTATTCGAACCCACAAACTTATGGGTTCGGATCTCCCGATCTCCCAAACAGGAGACCGATGCTCTACTCATTCGGCCATCCCGTCTGGTGCGAGTGCGTGTGAGTGCGTGTGAGTGCGTGTGAGTGCGTGTGAGTGTGCGCGTGTGTGAGTGTGTGTGAGTGTGTGAGTGTGTGACTGTGTGTGAGTGTGTATGAGTGTGTGAATGTGCGAGTGTGTGAGTGTGTGGGTGTGTGTGTGTGAGTGTGTGTGAGTGTGTGAGTGTGTGAGTGTGTATGAGTGTGTGTGAGTGTGTGTGTGTCTGAGTGTGTGTGTGAGTGTGTGTGTGTGTGAGTGTGTGTGTGTGAGTGTGTATGTGTGTGTGAGTGTGTGTGAGTGTGTGAGTGTGTGAGTGTGTGTGAGTGTGTGACTGTGTGTGAGTGTGTATGAGTGTGTGAATGTGCGAGTGTGTGTCTGAGTGTGTGTGAGTGTGTGTGTGAGCGTGTGTGAGTGTGTGAGTGTGTGTGAGTGAGTGTGTGAGTGTGTGACTGTGTGTGAGTGTGTATGAGTGTGTGTGAGTGTGTGTGTGAGTGTGTGTGTGTGAGTGTGTGAGTGTGTGAGTGTGTGAGTGTGTGACTGTGTGTGTGTATGAGTGTGTGAATGTGCGAGTGTGTGTCTGAGTGTGTGTGTGTGTGAGTGTGTGTGTGAGTGTGTGAGTGTGTGAGTGTGTGTGAGTGTGTGACTGTGTGTGAGTGTGTGTGAGTGTGTATGAGTGTGTGAATGTGCGAGTGTGTGTCTGAGTGTGTGTCTGAGTGTGTGGTTGTGAGTGTGTGTGTGTGTGTGGGGATACAAGCAAATGGGGTACTCTGCTTTGAGTGGGACTCGAACCCCTATTTCTGCCATTCCAGAGTGGACGTCCTAACCATTAGTCCACATGGGTTCCTTGATGCTATCATCCTGCCCACGCCTACCCAGCCGTACGTGACTCCTCTCCGAGCGCCACCTACCGAGTGTGTGAGTAAGTGAGTAGTATAGGGGAACTTAGAAGGGACTCAGGTACTTGCAGCTGACATATTATTACTCGTTGCTTTGGACTTTAAAGTTGCACAGTCTGATGGTCTTGAGTTTCTGATATTTTTCTGAGATAAATATATTAAATTGATCATTATAATCTACCTTAATTTAGTTTGAAGTAACTTTTAATTGAAATGGCTACCTTTTGAGATATTTGAAATTCAAACATGTGAAAATAATGTTGGCAAGCACGCCAAAACTCTGATACTACAGGCTTCTGCAGTAACAGGTTCTATTCAATCGACTCAGTGTTCCCTTCTATGTGGCAACAAATGTTTAATAAGTGCATCAGTATCTCAGTTAGATATGTAGAATCAAATCTAGATAATTGTTTTGATTTTGAAAATTTGATGCTTCATCGGATTATGCAACTTTAATAGCACAGGGGAGCGGGACATAGCTCAGGTGGTAGAGTGTCCACCTGTGAAGGTGTGGGTCATCCTATCGATCATGCTCAGTGGACACATTTGCAGTTTGGGTTATTTTCCGTTACAGCCAGTGGTCCACAACTGGTTCATCAATGGGGGTGGTATGCGCTGTGCTGTCAGTGGGAAAGTGCATATAAAAGCCCTTTGCTGCTTATCGGAAAGAGTAGCCTATGTGGTGGCAGCAGGTTTCCTACAAATAAATATGTCAGAATGACCATATGTTTGACATCGAATAGCTGATGATGAAAAGCAATGTACTCTAGAGGCGTCGTTAAATAAAACAAGCTTCACTTCACTTAATACTAATAATAGCAATGCTTGTTTACTTGTTTGTTGGGGTTTCACCTTCCATCCACCGATATCTGATAGTGCGCACTCAAAACAAAAACAAAAAAACGTCACTCCACCTAAAGACTGATGCATGAATTATTGCATAACCACACATGGGAATTCACAAGGTCCCCGTGCCCCCAGCTCTGCCAATTTGGATTTCCACCTCTGTGTATAACTTACAGCGTCATCAAAGGCCGGTTGCTCTCATACCATGGCTATGTGGTGTGGGAGGTTAAAAATCCCCTGGGTCGGTAAAAGTGTAGGCTCGGGCTTTCTATCGACCAGCAGTGGATTGAGGAAGACCAGTCGTCTATGACTGAAATTTCCCCTGCTTAAACAACTAATGGACCAAAATATAAAAAAAATAAAAAAAGCAGAGACATCGTCAACCCTAATCCCACCCACATGTTCGCAATAGACGAGATCGCCATTCCGACTGCGCATGCGATGAAAACGCGTCAAGAGAAAAACAAAGCTGTTCGGCCATTGAGTTTGCCGATACACGTAGGGCAAAACTTCGATTTTATTCTAAATTAATAAAAAAATATATAACAATTTGACACAAACATGGATGGGTGCATGCAATATAATAATATAATGAATAGGTTTAAGACACAGCTCTCCATATTTAAGCATTCTGAGTTAAGAAACATACTTTCAGTCACTTTACAGGCTGATGTTTACATCACCATTGATTCTAAATAATACAATC
Source organism: Branchipolynoe longqiensis (assembly GCA_030323885.1). Taxonomy (NCBI): domain Eukaryota; kingdom Metazoa; phylum Annelida; class Polychaeta; order Phyllodocida; family Polynoidae; genus Branchipolynoe; species Branchipolynoe longqiensis. The sequence goes on from CM059198.1 coordinate 76,861,055, forward strand.
TCAAATGTATCAACAAAAACTTGTTCCAGAGAAATATATAACCAATATATGATTAACCCTACCCATTCCCTAGCCCACCAAATGCCATTAACCATAGGATATAAATAAAAACATGAATAAAATAAGTATAACTGACTCTGGCTATGGCTCTAACACTTGTCTGAGTGCCCAGATTTCTCTCAATTTAAATACAGATGATATAAGATGTGCTGATTATATTGATGTAAATGCAATGCTAGATAAAATATTAACATCTTGATTTATTATATATATTTTTTTAGTTGGTATTCTATGTTTCAACCAAGAGCTGAGATGAGCTGAAACTAGCACATTTCATAGCTGCACCCAATGTCTTAGCATTAGCCATGTGCTTCGCAGGGGTTTGGTTTTCTTCCACGCGTCCCACAATGCACCGCGCGGCTGGAATGGTGATCTAGTCTATTACAGTCATGTATTACATCAACGCATGTTAGCTTAAGGGCGGGGTCTACGTGGGTATGGGTAGGAGTTATACTTTGGGGTCGATCCGGTATCCGTGTCCGGTATCCGTGTCCGGTATCCGTGTCCGGTATCCGTTTCCGGTAATGCCAGCAGTACATGCATGCATTATGCATTTGATCTCTCTTGTCACGAGCAGTAGATCCTACGTTATGCAACAAAGTTAATCCCACACACCCCGACACACACCCTCTCACACACACCATCCCACCCTCCCACCTTCTCCAACCCACTGCCAACATCCTCCCATCCACACCTACCAACACACCGACACACACCAACACACACCCTCTCACACACCATCCCACGCACAACCTCTCCAACCCACGGCCCACATCCTCCCATCCACACCTACCAATACACCCAAACACCCCGACACACTCCCACCCCCTCCCAACCACACCCGCCCACACACCCACACACTAGGCCACAGCCTGCTCGCACCCACCTAAACCTACACCCCCCCCCCACACACACACCAGCCCGACCCCTCCAACCAACACCCTCCCACCCAGACATATATACATATTTACATATGTACATGTGTACATGTATACATGCATACATATTTACATGCATACAGGTGCGAATGAACACTGAGTACAGGTAGGAACGGCGAACTTGGCGCGTGGTGGCGCCACAAGGCCCATCCAGCTGGCCCGCAGCAGATAGGCCTGGAATACAGACATCTGATTGGCCAATAACCAATGTTTTACTCAAAATCAAATCATCAAAACATCAAGTCATCAAATAACCCAAACGGGGGGGGGGGGGGCGCCCCGCCCATTTATATATCTATAATTTATTATATATTACATACATGTATACATGTATACATGTATACAGGCTCCACAACAGCGTGCCGCACAGACAGCGGCAGGGTCCGGCGAAATAACTGACCTCTGCTAAATAACGGCCCTCTGCTAAATAACTGACCTGTGCCAAATAAGTGAGCTCCCTCTGGGATGCAGGCGTTGCAATAGAACTAGCCGTACTGTACACTCTGTAGGTGTTTACATAGCCGGGGCATCTCTATCCGTAATATTAATATACAGGCGGATATTTAGTCAGGCAGTCCCACAATGACCTGCTGTATGGCTGGTCACGCATGCGCTGTGTCATGCAAATGAGGTCAGGTCTGCCTGACGCGCATTACAGTGACGTCACAGCATCAATACCCTACCCATACACACTCTGCTGGTCCCCGGAGTTTTTTGTTCCATTTATACTGCCTATCATGGATAAGTCTGAATAGACTTGTTTTCACCATTAAACAGTTGGTCGATATATGTGTCTCTGTATATATGTGTGTGCATATATAATATGTGCATACATGTGTACATGTGTACATGTGTGCATGTGTGCATGTGTGCATGTGTGCATGTGCCTATATGTGGCTATGTGTGAATACGTGTGTGGCGGGTGTGGGATGGTTACGTAGTAGATCCATTACATAATGCTGTAAGGAGGTAATGCATTTTGCAGCAGCACCTCCCCCCCACCCCACCACCATCACCACACACACACACAACACCACCCGACCCCCCACACCACCCCGAGCCCCCACACACCACCCCGACCCCCCACACCCACCCCACACCCTCCACACCACCACACACACCACTCCGACCCCCCCCCCCACCACCCGGACCCCCCACACCCACCCCACACCCACACCCTCATCACCCTCCGCACCACCACACACACACAACACCACCCCGACCCCCACACCACCCCACACACACCACCCCGACCCCCACACCACCCGGACCCCCACACCACCCGGACCCCCCCACATCACCCCGACCCCCCACACCCACCCCACACCCTCCACACCACCACACACACACACCACTCCGACCCCCCCCCCCACCCCGACCCCCCCCCCCCCCCCCCACCCCCCCACCAGCAGTGAAAGGAAGGTTGCGTAATACTAAGATATAATAGACGCGTCGGGCGGACCAGTGTTGTACTAATAATTATCCGAACATCTAGTGATCTACACCAACACTACAGAAAGTGACACACACAATGCACACATCTGCCACTACCAACTATGTGGCAACTGGAAACTCTTCTAACAATAACTGAATATTTAAAACTTAAAACCAAAACTAATGACCGTTAACACAGCAAGGTGAACGCAGTCGAGGGAAAATAACTATGGATAACCAAACAACTAGCAAATCATAGAAGTGACTCACAGGGTCAGGGGCTGTGGCAGAATGCTTACAAACAGAGAAAGAATGCATGCAGTTTTCCTGCTACACCATGTTGATTTTGGTCGGTTTTTAGTATGGTGCTCTCCACATCGAATGCTATCAGAAACAGTTGAACAGTCTTTTCTAGCAATTTTCTTGGGGTAGGGTGGTAATTTTTCATATATCTATCTACCTGACTATTAACCGTTATGGGCAAAATAAATACACCATCACACACACATATATATATATATATATATATATATATATATAAAGGTAAACAGTGAGCGATGAAGGGTGAGATTCTCCCGAGCACATATATGACATATGTCTGGCAAATTGATACATGAGAATGTGGTTTGTTAATGTTATAGTTATCCCTCAATGATAAAACCTATTATTTTATTCATTATAATAATTATTTATACAAATTTGATATAAACAAATTCATAAACACCCGCAACGGCACCCACCCAGGGAGCTAAGTGGTGATGAGCACATCACAACCAAACTGCGCATGCTCGGCGACATTAGAGATGACTTCCGGCGCGTCCAATTCCAGAAGTAATTAAAACAGCAGAGGGCGAAAGACGCAGCGGAAGTGGCGAAAGGCGGGGACGCCGGACATCACTTCCGGTATTGAGCCGTGACGTCACACACCGGAAATGGGGTTCCGCGCCAATGCCCCCCAGACGCGCTGGTAGCCGGTTAGGGTCTTACTTCCGGTCGAACCAGGCGCGGTGGCCGAATGGGTAGAGCGCGGGCCTCGCGTGCGGAAGGTCGGGAGTTTGGATCCCGGTCGAGCTAAACCAATGACTTATAAATGATACTTGTTGTTACCGAGCCTGGCACTCGGCATTGATAGCATATGGCAAGGACTGATTGGCTCATGGTCAGGATAATGTGACTGAGTGGGATATTGGGTCATGGTGCCAGTGGCCTGATTTCACAGTGGTACAGCACTATAAAGTCACAATCAGTGAACACTGTCACAAGTCGATACCCATCCTGATATGACCGTAGATGTAAATGCCAGGATGTAAAACTCCCAACAACCAACGAACACTTCCGGTAGTAGTTGTAGCCGGTGTCGTGGTATAAAACCCCGGCCCGATCGCAGCCCCTGCCATGGCTTCTGCGCATGCGCAGAGTTTGTAAACAAGCACAGATCGGCTGCAGAACGAATACACACTGCCAGTGTCTATTAAAGATTAATAGAAATGCACAACCCTAACCGTATAAATTTAATATAATCTATCCGTCGAATATGTTTTCTATATGTGTACCAAGCAGCTTGTTTCTAAGTGGTGTAGCTTTAGAGATATTTCACTTTTTCTGTATGAAGATTGCACTGACACTCAGAATATGCCAACTTTCACTATTATCTCTGTTTTTAATACTTTCAGCATAAATTGTTCTTAGGTTACATTAAATACTTCAGATCTTCCTCTTCAATCGGGCATTAAGATATTTTTAATCGATCCAATGAAAGCTTTTAAATTTATTTTACAAAAATAAATGCTTAGTCAACTGTCTTCACGGCAGGGGCTGCGATCGGGCCGGGGTTTTATACCATGACACCGGCTTAAGTGTCAGCCAGCGAATAGAAATCGTCGCCATGACGGCTTAATGATAAGAAAAGAAGACAATGATAAGAAAGACACTGACGATAGTGTCAACTCTAACATAACAAGCAACAATACTAATGATAGGAAATGATGGTAAATAAAGCAATACCCATCATATCAGTGATATCATCGATATCAATGACATCATTGATACCAATGATATCATCAATGGTATCAAATAATACATATATATATATTATGTGTGTACATGTGTGTACATGTGTGTACATTTGTGTATATATATACTTGCCAGTGATTACATCGATATCTTATATATATATCACATGCGGGCAGCCATTGTTCCTTGACAATTCCATTTCCGGTGTTCCATTGTGCGTCCTTCTCCGCCCGCCCTGTATTGTATTGTCTCCCATGCCGGGCTACGCCCCCCCACCCTCCCCCAGTGACTTCTCTCTGCTTAAACTCAGGTCCTGATGTTTGTTTGTTTGTTGTTTGACGTCCTAGCAACATCCAAGGTCATATCAGACCTGGTACCGACTTGTGACAGTGCGCACTCATTCCGACTTCATAGTGCTGCCCCACTGAGAAACCAGGCCGCCAGCATCATGACCTGATATCCCACTCACTGACTCAGTCATATTATGCTGACACTGAGCCAACCAGTCCTTGCCCTAACCTAATAATGCCAAGCGCCTGGCTAGGAAGCGACAACTATCAATTTTTCAGTTATTGGTTTGACTCGAACTCATGGGTTCGGATCTCCCGATCTCCCAAAACAGGAGACGGACGCTCTACTCATTCGGCCACCCCGTCTGGGCCCAGGTCCTGATGAAGCCCGACAAGCTCCCAGGCTGGCACCAGTCAACCAGTCCACCAATCAGATGACAGAGTCTCCCCCAGGAGGCATGCCGGGATATGGTTGACCAAGAACCAGCAACGTCAAACCAAACAAGATTCACAGAATTGGTTGGTTGTTGGAGTTCTACATCCTAGCAACATCTAAAGTCATATCAGGACAGGCACCAACTTCTGACAGGGCACACTAATGACAACTTTATAGTGCTGCCTCACTGGGAAATCAGGCCATCAGCACCATGACCTGATATCTCACCCACTCACATTATCCTGACATTGAGCCAATCAGTCCTTGCCATATGTTATTAATGTTGAGTGCCAGGCTAGGAAGCGACAAGTATCAATTTGATAAGTCATTGGTTTACCTCGACGAGGAACCGAACTCCCGATCTCCTGCACCCGAGGCCAGCGCTCTACCGATTCGACCACCGCACCCAGTTCCAGAATTGGAACTTTCCTGTACGTTTACCAGACGCGGTGGCTGAATCGGTAGAGCGCAGGCTTCCCGTGTAGAAGGTCGGGAGGTTGATTCCCAGTCGAGAGTCTAATGAGGCTTATAAAATTGATACTTGTCGCTTCCTAGCCTGGCATTCGGTATTAATAGGATAGGGCAAGAATTGATTAGCTCTGTGTCAGGATAATGTGACTGAATGGGAAATCAGGTCATGGTGCTGGCGACTTGGTCTTGCAGTCAGGCAATATTATAAAGTTGCCATGAGTGTGCACGTATCCGTCCTGATGTGACCTTAGGTGCTGCTAGGATCTAAAACACCAATAATTCAAGCTAAGACCCACTGCTCCCCGAGAGGTAAGTCGGTGATATTCAGAATCGGAAAGAATACACAATATTGGGAAAATTATATTCCTTATTTATATTCGCATAATAAATATACATTATATGGTAAATTGGTTCAGCTTTAAATTAATTTCAGCTGGTGAATCAATGCTTTTACCACCTTTGCTGACAATCAAATACTGGGGAAAACGCGAACAATATATTGCACACAGAATGTATTACTGCAAACAATGCACATGTTGTTATGCAAAACACTCACCGTACTAAATGTATTAGGAAAATGATGCACAGATTATCACACAGAACCCGCAATGTACTAAATGTGTTACCGCAAACAATGTGCAAGTTATTCAGCAGATTCATCAGCGTACTTGAAACAAATAATATGCAGCATATTATGCAGAACCTTCAGCGCATTAAATGTATTGTTGCAAACAATGTGCTAGTTATTGCACATAACCCTCAGCATACTATAGGTATTACTTCAAACAATGCACTATTATTGTGCAGAACCCTCAGCATACTAAATGTATTGTTGCAAACAATGCACAGGTTATCGTGCAGAACCCTCAGCGTACTAAATGTATTGTTGCAAACAATGCACAGGTTATCGTGCAGAACCCTCAGTGTACTAAATGTATTGTTGCAAACAATGCACAGATTATCGCACAGAACCCTCAGCGTACTAAATGTATTGTTGCAAACAATGCGCAGATTATCGCACAGAACCCTCAGCATACTAAATATATTGTTGCAAACAATGCACAGATTATCGCACAGAACCCTCAGCATACTAAATGCATTGTTGCAAACAATGCACAGATTATCGCACATAACCCTCGGCATACTAAATGTATTGTTGCAAACAATGCACAGATTATCGCACAGAACCCTCAGCGTACTAAATGTATTGTTGCAAACAATGCACAGATTATCGCACAGAACCCTCAGCATACTAAATGTATTGTTGCAAACAATGCACAGATTATCATACAGAACCCTCAGCATACTAAATGTATTGTGGCAAGCAATGCACAGATTATTGCACAGAACCCTCAGCATACTAAATGTTTTGTTGCAAACAATGCACAGATTATCGCACAGAACCCTCAGCGTACTAAATGTATTGTTGCAAACAATGCACAGATTATCGCACAGAACCCTCAGCATACTAAATATATTGTTGCAAACAATGCACAGATTATCGCACAGAACCCTCAGCATACTAAATGCATTGTTGCAAACAATGCACAGATTATCGCACAGAACCCTCAGCGTACTAAATGTATTGTTGCAAACAATGCACAGATTATCGCACAGAAAACTCAGCGTACTAAATGTATTGTTGCAAACAATGCACAGATTATCGCACAGAACCCTCAGCGTACTAAATGCATTGTTGCAAACAATGCACAGATTATCGCACAGAACCCTCAGTGTACTAAATGTATTGTTGCAAACAATGCACAGATTATCGCACAGAACCCTCAGCATAGTAAATATATTGTTGCAAACAATGCACAGATTATCGCGCAGAACCCTCAGCATACTAAATGCATTGTTGCAATCAATGCACAGATTATCGCACAGAACCCCCAGCATACTAAATGTATTGTTGCAAACAATGCACAGATTATCGCACAGAACCCTCAGCATACTAAATGTATTGATGCAAACAATGCACAGATTATCGCACAGAACCCTCAGCATACTAAATGTATTGTTGCAAACAATGCACAGATTATTGCACAGATCCCTCAGCATAATAAATGTATTGTTGCAAACAATGCACAGATTATCGCACAGAACCCTCAGCATACTAAATGTATTGTTGCAAACAATGCACAGATTATTGCACAGATCCCTCAGCATACTAAATGTATTGTGGCAAGCAATGCACAGATTATCGCACAGAACCCTCAGCATACTAAATATATTGTTGCAAACAATGCACAGATTATTGCGCAGAACCCTCAGCATACTAAATGCATTGTTGCAAACAATGCACAGATTATCGCACAGAACCCTCAGCATACTAAATGTATTGTTCCAAACAATGCACAGATTATCGCACAGAACCCTCAGCGTAATAAATGTATTGTGGCAAGCAATGCACAGATTATTGCACAGAACCCTCAGCATACTAAATGTTTTGTTCCAAACAATACGCTAGTTATTGCGTAGAACCCTCAGCGTACTAAATGCATTACTGCAAACAATGCACAGGCTCACCGCGCAGACCCCTCAGCGTACCAAATGTCGGCCAGTGCGGACATCTTCACTGAGAGCCGAGAAGAGCGCGGAAAGAACACGGGGTTCTAAATCCGACCTCAGTAAAGAGACCCCGCCAATATTGTGAATTAGGAGTCGGCCGCCTCGGTGCGAACTACTGCACAGTCCACCTGGCGGGCGTTGTGAGATTGAGGCGCTGAGAAGAGGTGCACGACCTGCGAGCCTCTGTAGTTCCTAAATCATCTGAAAGCACTGCGCTATGGAAAGGCCGCCACAATTTAGGAGCCTCACGTCTCGCTAGTTCCTAAATGACGGCGCATAGCTTTGCTATAGAGAGGTCGGCGAGATTTGGGAGTCCACAATCAGACGACTTTCAAGAGCGGCGCGTTCAAACGCAGACACCGGGAACCAGTGGCGAGATGAAAGCGCGGGAAAAGGTAAAAGGCGGCAAAATGTGCAGATCCAGTGCACGGCGCGTTCTGGTGTCAATTGGGTGGCAGACGACTTTTGGTTGAATCATCAAGGTGGGGATGTGGTGGTTGGTTTACCAACTAATGATCATTTGTCACTAAATAATTATCATTAGTTGATGGGAATACCAACATGTCATAAGGTTGTTTTTGTTGTTGGCGATTATCAATTTTTACCACAATGATATCTTATTATAATATTAATGTGGAGTCTTCGCTCAGCCACTTTGCAATTGCCATAGCAACACGGCGACGACGACGACTGCGCACAAATCGTGCGCAGACTTCATATCCCCCCCCCCCCCACATATTCAAGTCACTCACTCCCCTCCTCCCCGCCACACAGACACATACACACACACACTTTGCCCTCCAGCCCGCCGCTCAGAAAACCGGAGAAGATTCTCCCAAAACGTGATCTTTGGCGGACACAAGACGTGGATTGACGACAATGGCGTCACAATGCTTCCTCTCAGGACGCCAGCGAACACGTGACCGGCCGTGATTGGCCACTTGACGCGACTTTGTGCGCGCGTTCATCCGCGCTGTGACGTCGCGGACGCGCTTGGGTTCCCCATGTACACGACGGATGTTGAGTTGGTGAAGGTGGTGAAGGGGAGGGAAGGGGAGGGCAGGGAGGGGAGGGGAGGGGAGGGTGAGGGGAGGGGAGGGGAGGGGAGGGAGGGAGGGAGGGAGCGAGGGAGAGGAGGGAGCGAGCGAGGGGAGGAGAGGAGGGGAGGGGAGAGGAGAGGAGGGGATGGAGGGAGGGAAGGGGAGGAGAGGAGAGGAGGGGAGGGTAGGGGAGCAGAGGGGAGGGGAGGAGCGAGCGGAGCGAGGGAGCGAGCGAGGGAGGGGAGGGGAGGGGAGGGGAGGGGAGGGGGGGTAGGGGATAGGGGAGGGGAGGGGATGGAGGGGAGCGGGGGATGAGAGGGAAAGGGTGGCAGCGGAGAGGGGAGGGGAGGGGAGGGGGGAGGTGAGGGGAGGGAGGTCGGTGGGTCCCCCCCCCCGAGGGCAGGGGTGGAAGGGGAAGGGGAGGGTGGATGGAGGGAGGCGAAGCGAGGCGAGGAGAGGGGGAGGGTGGGAACACATAAGTTGCCTTTGTGGTTCCAGTCCCTGTTGGCTGGAGCTGGCTTCGAACCCTCACTCATTGCCATTCTGGGGTTAGCGTGCTAACCATTACACTACTTAGATTCCCTATTGCATCACAATATCCATGGCTGCTTTTCTGTGTGACTCCTTGCCTGATATGTCAGTACAGACTACTACACTGGTCCCCATGGAATTGTTGTAAGTCTTTTGAATAGTTTCCATCTACAAGTCGTTTAATGCTTTCAATTACATACATAAAGGCAATTCACTTACGTCCTATAGATACACAAAGTAGGTTCGACTGCCATACACCACATACCATGTGCAGGATCTTGGTCATGGAACCAGTGCCATAGTATTGATGATTGTTTGTTTGTTGATTGTAGCAACATCTAAGGTCATATCAGGGCGGGTAACAACTTGTGACAGTACGCACTCGTGGCGGTTTTATAGTGCTACCCCATTGGGAAATCAGGCTGCTGGCACCCTGACCATATCCCACTCAGTCACATTATCCTGACACCGAGCTAACCAGTCCTTGTCCTATCCTAATAATGCCGAGCACCAGGCTAGAAAGCGACAAGTATCAATTTTTAAGTCATTGGTTTGACTCGACCGGGAACCGAACTCTAGTATTGATGAAAATGGGAAATATTGCACCACAAGCAGGATTCAAACCCAAACTTCTTGCCATTCTGCGGCCAGCGTCCTAACCATTACGCTACCTAGGCTCCCTGATGCAATCACCCTGTCGACACCGACCTGTCTGTGTGGCTTCTATACCTGGGAGGTCAGTGCAGACTACTACACTTGGTTGAGGTGGGCGGGTAAATGTTATACAGTCATTGTATTCTGGTTCTTTGTCAGAGGTGAAGCTGTGGTCTTCCGATCATGTCAAAGGTTGGAGATCTTCACAAATCAAACACCTGAGTTGCTGCTGAGAAATATAACATAAACTAAAATAAAATGGAACCAAAGGTGGTGACGTCAGTTAGTGACGCTTAGACTTGATTACTTACAGTCATTACTCAGGTGAGATATTTAAATGAGGATTATTGATTGATTATTGATTGATGGTGATTTTATGCCAAAAGGAGAGTTAGTTTTATTTAACGACGCCATGTGATTTTATGCCATGTTGGTAGTGAAGGCAGTGTTCGTGGTGTAAAGTGAGGAGGATCTATTCTGTCACGGTTTCCCCCACGAGAAGGTACAGAGGATATCAGCTGATAATAAAAACAGGTATCGGTAAATATGACAAGAACAGTCATTTTCAATCTCAGTGACATGAGCGGACTGTAGCGACATTCAGAGGTCCATTGAAGGCTTAACATGCCGCCGGACAGGGTGTCTGTATTGGTAAGAGAGCTTCTCATGTGGAAGGTCATAAATGTGAATCCCATCCCGGCCGAGTCAAACCAACGACGTACAAAATTTATACTTGTCGCTACCTAGGCGGTGCTCGGCATTAATAGGATAGGAGAAGAACTGCATAGCTCAGTATCAGGTAATGTGACCTAGTTTTCCAGTGAAGCAACACAATATCAGTCACCATGGGTACACACTATCACAAGTCGGTACCCATGCTAATATAACCTCAGATGTTGCTAGGACGTAAAACAACAACAAACAAACTATGCTAGGATGTAAATGCGACAACAAACAAAACCTACCATGGCTCTTCACTAGTTCTCAGAATTCAAGATGTCCACCACGTCACATCAATGCGTCACACCCACTATGATGTCATCACCCCCATCGATGATCAAACCCAGTAGTGGAAACAAAATGGCCGCCATTACCAACTTCCGGTCTGACCGAACGCTGGTGAAGTGGTGGGCACGCGGCGCGCGGCACGTGGTGTGTGGTGTGCGGTTTCCATCCAAGATGGCGCCTGCCGAAGGGGACGCCCGGACACGCGCGCGGGGTCCACTTCCGGTTGTGATTTGGGGACGCCATTGGATAAAGACGGGTCATTGCTGGGTGTGCGCAGATTGCGGGAACGTGGGTGCGCAGAGATTCCTTTGATTATCGCCCACCCATATAGGACTAATACACTAATACAGGCGGGGCCGCGCAATGAAAGGCGCCCGCAAAGACAGGCTGCACTTGCCTGCCCCCCCCCCCTCCCCGGCCCCTACTCCTCCCCCCCCCCCCACCCCACTCCCCACCCCCCTCAACACCCACTCACAGTCACAAGCATCGTGCTCTCTTTCTGACTGTAAATGGTGTGCGCCGTCTCTGTAATGAACTCCCGCCCCCCCCCCCCTCACCACCTCACCCTCTCACTACCAGTGCCCCCCTCACCCTCACATCCCCTCACCCCTCACTAGCAGTGTTTCACTGCCCCCCTCACCACCTCACCCCCTCACCCTATCACTACCAGTGTTCCCCGCCCCTGCCCCCTCACCCTTCTCACCACCTCCTGCCAGTGTTCCCCCCCCCCTCACCACCCCTCCCTCACCCATCCCCCCCTCACCCTCTCACCACCTCCTACCAGTGTTCCCCCCCCCCCTCACCCTCTCACCCCCCTCCTACCAGTGTTCCCCCCCCTCACCCTCTCACCCCCTCACCCTCCTCCATCTCACCACCTCCTGCCAGTGTTCCCCCCCCCCCCACCCTCTCACCCTCTCACCACCTCACCAGTGTCCCCCCCTCACCCTCCTCACCACCCCTCCCTACCAGTGTTCGCCTCACCCTCCCACCCCATCACCACCTCCTGCCAATGTTCCCCCCTCACCCTCTCACCCCTCACCCTCCACTACCAGTGTTCTACTGCCCGCCCAATGTAAGTGTTGGCACAGACGTGGAGGGATCAAGAAGAGCACGATTCAGGTCTCCACACTCACAATTTAGTTAATCGTCTGCAACACGAATTAGTTGACATAAACAGAACATGCTCCGAACGCTGGAACATATTCGGAACTGAACAGACTCTGATTGGGAAAAGGAACACATTGGAAACACTGGAACAGCTTCGGAACACAAGAACAGTTTCGGAACATTGGAACAGTTTCGGAACAGATTCGAAACTCCAGAATAGATTCGGAAGACGAGAGAGAACATTTGTCAGAATACCACAACACATTCAGAATTTCCAGAACATTGTCACTGTCAGGAATAATACTAGAACAAAGTTGAAACAATATGAACAATTCGGACCATTAGATTTAGAACAAAAGTCGGACAAATAAAAGACACAACATTTAGGAGTGAGTAAAAAAAAAAAAGGGAAAAAAAGGCTCCAGCGTTCCTTACGTTGCGCATGCGCGATGCTTCCTAATGCGTCCCTCTGTGCGGCGCATGCGCGTCGTCCCCTCTGTGACGTCACGCCGTCGACCCGAATGCCCGGCGGCGGCGCTCAGGTGTTACCATGGCGACGCGGTGCGTGACAGCGTTGCTAGGGACGCCATCGCCACCGCCGCGCTCTCAAATCTCAAAAACAGTCGCAGGTTGCGTGCAGACCGCGTCCGCTAATGTCGCGCCCTCTGGTGTCAAAAGTTAAAAGCCAGTAGCGTTTTCGCTTGTGCATTGCACCCGCGACCCCTCCAGCTACTACTACTACTGTCACAACCAGCAGCAGCAGTTTGCTTGCTCCTTGTCCGGGTTTTTTTTTCTCTTTTGTAAAAAAAATGAGCGAGCATGAAAGGAAAAGTATGGAGATAAAATATATACTTTTTAAACCCTCAATGAAACCAACAAGAAAATAAACTCCAACACAAGCGCCCTGTAGGAACATTACATTCTAGGAGTGGGAGAGTCTAAGGGGGGTTTATGTATATATTATATATATATGATGTATAAGCATTATACAAGTATAATTAATCGGAAGAATTCACTCCTTATTATATTCTAAGTCATCTACTGTACTGATCTGTAATTAATTGTTTATCGACTATGCAACCGGGCCGATTGTGTCGCCCTCTTCCTGAAAACGCTGTAACTTGTCTGGCAGCGCTCAGTCACTCTGCCCGTGATTATATATATATATATATATATATATATATATATATATATAAAAGTTTAAAACCAATCCAAGGGCGCGCTGACTTTTACTGTCCAACTGCATCTAGGACGCCACGTGTGTTGTGTATGTGTGTGTGTTGTGTATGTGTTGTGTATGTGTTGTGTGTGTTGTGTGTGTGGTGCTTTCACCGCGCTGCTCCTGCTGCCGCCAAACGCTGCATCTGGCGTTCGAATTGCCAAGGTTACCAAAGAGGTGGCACGTTTTTGAAGCCACCTGCCAGAGGTTACAAGCCCCGGGGGCTGGGGAGGTGCCGGCGACGGCCGGGGTTGGACCCGGCCGGTGTTGGTAACATCTAAGGTCATATCAGGATGGGTACCGACTTGTGCCAGTGCACTCATGACTACTTTATAGTGCTGCCCTACTGGGAGACCTGGCCCTCAGCATCATGACCTGATAATGTAATATCCCTCTCCATCACATTATCCTGACACTGAGCCAACCAGTCCTTGTCCTATCCTAGTAATGCTGAGTGTCTGGCTAAGAAGCAACAAGTATCATTTTTTTAGGGGGCGGAGAACCCACAGGAGAGCAAGTGAGGATGTGTGTGTGTGTGGGGGGGGGGGGCGGCAGCAGCTCAGGGCTTTGCTAGTAATTATTGCAGTAGTCATTCAAGGGCCTGCATAACCAGGTGGGCTCTATATGAATTTTTGAAGGCAAGTATTGAGCTCAGTGCGCGTGATCCGCGGGAAAAGGTATTTTGGCAGTTTTGCCTTAAGGAGATGGTGGTAGTTGTAGTGGTAGTGATAGTGGTAGTGGTAATGGTAGTGGTGGTAGTGGCAGTGGTAGTGGTGGTGGTAGTAGTGGTGGTGGTGGTGGTAGTGGTGGTGGTGGTGGTAATGGTAGTGGTGGTAGTGGCAGTGGTAGTGGTAGTGGTGGTAGTGGTAGTGGTGGTGGTGGTAGTGGTGGTAGTGGTGGTGGTGGTGTGGTAGTGGTGGTGGTGGGGGGAACCCTCTATGTCAATATTCACAATGATTACCTGCAGTGTGGTGGTTCTGGTGGTGATATTGGTGGTGTGGTGGTGGTGGTGGGGGGGGGGGGACCCTCTATGTCAATATCCACAATGATTGCCTGCAGTGTGGTGGTTCTGGTGGTGGTGGTGTGGTGGTGGTGGTGGGGGGGGACCCTCTATGTCAATATCCACAATGATTGCCTGCAGTGTGATGGTTCTGGTGGTGGTGGTGTGGTGGTGGTGGGGGGGGGGGGGACTCTCTATGTCAATATCCACAATGATTGCCTGCAGTGTGGTGGTTCTGGTGGTGGTGTTGGTGGTGTGGTGGTAGGGGGGACTCTCTATGTCAATATCCACAATGATTACCTGCAGTGTGGTGGTTCTGGTGGTGGTTCTGGTGGTGATGTTGGTGGTGTGGTGGTGGTGGTGTGGTGGTGTGGTGGTGTAATGGTGTGGTGGTGTGGTGGCGTGGTGGTGGTGGTGGTGGGACTCTCTATGTCAATATCCACAATGATTACCTGCAGTGTGGTGGTTCTGGTGGTGATGTTGGTGGTGTGGTGATGGTGGTGTGGTGGTGTGGTGGTGTGGTGGTGGTGGTGGTGGTGGTGGGACTCTCTATGTCAATATCCACAATGATTACCTGCAGTGTGGTTTTAAATCTGAGTCGATTGCACAACGCAAGAGTTTGATTCGTGCATCGGCCGGCCTTCTACGTACCCCCCCCCCCCACACCCACACACATACACTCACACCCACACACTCACTCACCCACAGGCACCCCGACACGCACGCACCCACACACACGCACCCCCCCCCTCCCCACACACCCACACTCACACCCACACACCCACTCACTCAGTCACCCACCCACACCCACACACGCACCCCCACACCCACTCACACGCCCCCCCCCCCCCACACACATACACTCACACACACACACTCACTCACTCACACTCACCCACACACGCACACCCACACACGCGCACGCCCCCCCCCCCCACGACACACGCACCCACACATACATACACCAACCTCCACCATCCTGTTCGAGACTACAGAAATAAAGTTCATGGAAAACGAGGTTGTGAAAACGAGAAGAGGACGATCCGGGAAACCCGACCCGCGCCACCTATCGGCGCCAAGGGCCGCCACGCAACGCGATAATTACACGTTAGGGTTGCAGTGGTCGATACAAGTCCGCCAGGGGGCAACTCGGTAGGTAGGAGGAGGGCACGGGGGGAGGGGGCAGGGGGGGGGGGGGGGAAGGCGGAGGGGGAGGTGCAGGGGGAGGGGTGGGAGGGAAGGGGAAGAGGAGGACAAGAAGGGGGAAGGGGAGGGGGGTGGAGGGGAAGAGGAGGGGAAGAAGGGAGGGTGGGAGGGAGGGGAAGAGGAGGAGAAAAGGGGGGGGAGGGGGCAGGGGAGGGAAGAGGAGGGGAAGAAGGGGGAGGGGGAGGGGGTGGGAGGGGGGCGGGAGGGGAGGGGAAAGAGGGGGAGGGGAAGAGGGGAGGGGAGGGACGGGAGGGGACGAGAAGAAGGAGGAGGGGGAAGGGGAAAGGGGGAAAGGAGGGGGTGAGGGGGGAAGGCGGGGGACGGATGGCGGGGGAGGGGGGAGAAGGAGGGGGAAGGAGGCGGGGGAGGTGGGGGAGGATGGGGGAAGGAGGCGGGGGGGGGAGGGGGACGGAGGGGGGAAGGGAGGTGGGGGGAGGAGGAGGGGGATGGGAGGGGGAGGATGGGAGGGAGAAGGCGGCGAGGGGGAGGAAGGAGAGGACACAAGGTGAAAGGTGAGGGGGTAGCGGGGAGAAGGAGGGGTATGAGGAGGGGAGAGAGGGGTGGGAGGAGAGGAGAGGGGGTAGGAGGATGGGAGGGAGGCGGGGAGAGAGGGGGAGAGAGGGGGTGGGAGGAGGGGAGGGAGGCGGGGAGGAGGGGAGAGAGAACGGTAGGAGGAGGGGAGAGACTGTGGGAGGAGGGGTGGAAGGAGGGGAGGGAAGAGTGGAGGAGGGGAGAGAGGGGAGGGAGATGGGGAGAGAGGGGAGGGAGGAGGGGAGAAAGGCGTGTGAAGAGGAGAGCACGTGGGGAGAACATCGAAGTGTGACCGAAACGTCTTGAGATATCGGTGAAATATTTCTTACGAATGTTATATTTTCAATCTTAAAAAGAGACGAAAAAAAGGTAATGCCTATCAACGATGTGGAGCATGGATTCACAATCAAGTACGGCCGTTTCGCTTCACTGAACAATCCCCCCTCACCCATTTACCACGACCCCCCCCCCCCCTCAACATCCCATCAACCCCCTCCCCCTCAATTCGACACAACACCAACACGTGAAATGTCTGCAATGGTGATGAGCGTTATACCCAGCAAAGAGCACGAAAAAAAAAAACCTTTAAAAACCCCACAAAAAAACAACATAAACAAACAACACACAAAGCTACTTAAATCGAACATGGCTGCCATCCATCCCCACGTCGACGTGCTTCTTCTGAGGGTGCCCGCTTCTCAATATCGGCGCTAAATGCCATCAATAATTAAAGTTATGGTTTGAGAAACAAAAGTCGGCTACGCGCAGCACAAAACCTGCCTCACAAGAAGAGTCGGTCACATAACACACGCGCTGAGCAGCGGGTGGGTGTGGTGAGGTGGGGGGGGGCGTCGCACTAACAACGCGCCGTCAGTTGTACGCGCCAGATTCAGTTGTGCACTTTTTTTTCTTCCTTTTTTTTAGATAACATTTTTTTTTTTTTAGATACAAATGAAATGCGCGCCGGTTTTGGAAACGACATCTGATTGTGAACTTGAAGCGCGTTTCGTTATTTAATTAAGCCGACCACTCAGTGACCGGGTGTCGGCGCGCTGTGGTCGCCGACTGCGGGGCTGCGAGGCGGTTTTAATAGTGTGGGTGGGGTGGGGTGGGGTGGGGTGGGGTGGGGTGGGGTGGGGTGCGGCGCCGTTTTGCCACAGAAGGCGCGGTGCGCATGGCAATGTGACAGTGTGGCAATGTGACTGGGTGACAATGTGGCAATGTGACAAAGTGGTAATGTGACTGGGTGAAAATGTGACAATGTGACAATGTGGCAATGTGACTGGGTGACAATGTGGCAATGTGACAATGTGGCAATGTGACAATGTGGCAATGTAGCAATGTGACTGGGTGACAATGTGACAATGTGGCAATGTGACAATGTGGCAATGTGACAATGTGGCAATGTTACAATGTGACTGGGTGACAATATGTGACAATGACGGCCGTAAAGAAGGTACAGATGGTTGATTAGCGAGTAAGGTAAGCTGCACGCTGCAACCCATACACACCTCCACACACACACCTCACACATGCATCTCCACACACATACATCACACCCACCTCACACACACCTCACAAATGTATCGCCACACATATCTCCACACACACATCACACACACACCTCACACACACACCTCACAAATGTATCGCCACACACACATCACACACACCTCACACACACACCTCACACATGTATCTTCACACACATCTCCACACACACATCACACACACCTCACACACACACCTCACACATGTATCTTCACACACATCTCCACACACATCTCCACGCACACCTCCACACACCTCACACATGCATCTCCACACACATCTCCTCACACACATCCACAACTCAACACCAACCTCCAACACCTCAACACCCTCAACATGCATCTCCACACACATCTCCACACACACCTCACACATGCAACTCCACACACATCTCCTCACACACATCACACACACACACTCATCACACACAACCTCACACATTGCATCTCCACACACATCTCCTCACACACATCACACACACACCCTCACAACACACCTCACACATGCATCTCCACACACATCTCCTCACACACATCACACACACCTCACACACACCTCACACATGCATCTCCACACACATCTCCACACACACATCACACACACCTCACACATGCATCTCCACACACATCTCCTCACACACATCACACACACCTCACACACACCTCACACATGCATCTCCTCACACACCTCACACACACCTCACACATGCATCTCCACACACATCTCCTCACACACCTCACACACACCTCACACATGCATCTCCACACACATCTCCACACACACATCACACACACCTCACACACACCTCACACATGTATCTTCACACACATCTCCAAACACACACCTCCACACACACCTCACACATGTATCTTCACACACACACCTCCACACCTCACACATGTATATCCACACACACACACACCTCACACACGTATCTTCACACACATCTCCACACACCTCTCCACACCCAACTCCCACGAGCAGCTCACCCGTCCGCCGTCTTACCAGCAACTCACAGCACGTCTTGGACCGTGAAACTAACAAATAACCTAGTAAATAGTAGTATATGCAAGTGTGGACGGGGCGAGGAGAGGAGGGGGCGGAGAAGGAAGAGGTGAAGGGGCAGAGAGGGGAGTTGTGAAGGGGGCGGAGAAGGAAGAGGTGAGGGGGTGGAGAGGGGAGCTGTGAAAGGGGCGGAGAAGGAAGAGGTGAAGGGGCGGAGAGGGGAGTTGTGAAAGGGGAGGAGAAGGAAGAGGTGAAGGGGCAGAGAGGGGAGTTGTGAAGGGGGGCGGAGAAGGAAGAGGTGAAGGGGCGGAGAGAAGAGAGAAGAGAGAAGAGAGAAGAGAGAAGAGAGAAGAGAGAAAAGCTAAAGATTAACAAAAAAGTCATGTCACTATTGAAGAACACCAACATATATTGTTGGATTCCTTGGAGAGCTTAAATGCTCCCGGCTACAGGTCGCCTCCCCGGGGGGGGGGGGGGGGGGCACTCCCCCAATGCGTCAGTCAGGAGGAAGTCAGACACATTTATTCCCCTCCGAGCATTTATACATGTATAATGCGTCATGCATCACATATATATATATTATATTATCTATTATATACATATAAACGCGCGGAGAATTATTGATTTAATAGTATGCGATGCAACACGAGTATATTATTAACTAATCGCTGTCGTCCTCCCTTATGGCTGCGGACCGACGGGTCCCAGCGGCGTCCGACGGCGCTCGCTGTATTTGAATCGTCAGTTGCCGCCCGTTTTTTGCTTTAACATAGTTTGTAAATCCCCCAAAAGTCAATATTAATAGAGATTGTAAATCATCAGATTTACAATATTACAATTGTATTTCCCCATAAGAGGCTGTGTGCAGCTCACTGTGTACAGCTCAGTGTGTACAGCTCATTGTGTGCAGCTCATTGTGTGCACATCACTATCTACAGCTCATTGTGTGCAGCTGATTGTGTGCAGCTCACTGTGTGCAGCTCATTGTGCAGCTCATTGTGTGCAGCTCATTGTGTGCAGCTCACTGTGTGCAGCTCATTGTGTGCAGCTCATTGTGTGCAGATCATTGTGTGCAGCCCAGTGTGTGCAGGTCACTCTGTCATCTCACTGTGTTCAGCTCATTTTGTGCAGGTCACTGTGTTCAGATCATTGTGTGCAGCTCAGTGTGTGCAGCTCCTTGTGTGCAGCTCAGTGTGTGCAGCTCCTTGTGTGCAGCTCAGTATGTGCATCTCATTGTGTACAGCTCATTGTGTGCAGCTCATTGTGTGCAGCTCATTATGTGCAGCTCAGTGTGTGCAGCTCGGTGAGAACAATGAGAAGAGGGATAATGGGGCGATAATACAGATAACCAGAAAGAATATCAACCGGAATAAGATTCGTTCCACCTGTGATTCGGCGTTCCCGACGTATCTGGGTGTGTGAGTGTGTGTGTGGGGGGGGGGGGGTAGGTGTGTGTAGGTGGGGGGGTGAGTGAGTGAGTGAGTGAGTGAGTGAGTGAGTGAGTGAGTGAGTGAGTGAGTGAGTGAGTGAGGGGAGAGGCTGACATAGTGGGTTCAGTGGGCAAAACGAGGCTGGAATCAAAACGAGGCTTTGCGCCACACAAAGCCTGGCGCGGTGTAACTGTAAAGTGTAAGGCGCCGGCAGCTCGGCCTATTTAGGCGGTGTTCGACGCGCCCCCTATCGCCACGCGTCTCCTCTTCCACCGCCTCGACTTTCTTCTACAAACGCACCCAGCGTTTCTTCACATCGGCTTCGGATCATATTTGCTTCAGCATCTTGGGTAAAGAAACTCGGTCAGCCATTTTACTTTGATTTTGCTGTGGCTGCTGTTGTGAGCTGTTTACAATTTTAGTTGTTTGTTTAGTTTTTGTTTCTCGTATTCGTTGATTATGACAGGGGATAAATTTCAATCACATACAATACGTCGCCCTTGTCTTCTTCCGTGCCATATCCCGGTAATGCCAAGCGCCAGGCTAGGTAGCGCCATGTATCGATGTTGACCGGCATTGCTCCGATTCATTCGCCCGGGGTTCCAACTCATGCTCTACCGCATGGGAAGTGGACGCTCACCTCATTCGGCCAACCTGTCTGGTCCCAGTGACCCTGGTGTTGTAGTTGTTTGTCGCTGCTGGTTGGATAGTTAGTACCGTGAACATTCTCGCACCGAGAGCCGGACTCCAACAAGGCCCAGCTCCTCCTCTAGGATGACAAATCACACCCCATCCCTCCTCTCCCCATCTCTCCTTCTCCATCTCCCCCCCACTTCACCCCCTCACCCCCCCCCCCACACACACACACACACCACCGCCACAGTTAAATGATAGGTCATTTTGTTGGAATTTTTTTCTACTTTTATTGAACCTGCAAAATTGGCTTTGAAATCGCTTGAAAGCGGTGAAGGGATTCAATGTTGATTAAATTTGAACCCCCAACCCACCTTCTCACCCACACACCCACCAACACCCCTACACATCCCCATCATCACCCCCCCCCCCCCACACACACACACACAACCTCTCCACCACCACTCTACCCCCAGCCCCACACATCAACCCTCCCTCACAGACACACCCACCACCACCACTCCTATCCTCACCCCTCACACATCCACATCATCAGCCCCCCCCCCCCACACACACACCCACCACCACATCTACCCCCCAGCCCCACACATCAACCCTCCCTCACAGACACACCCACCACCACCACTCCTATCCTCACCCCCCACACATCCCCATCATCACCCCCCCCCACACACACACCACCACCACTCTACCCCCAGCCCCACACATCAACCCTCCCTCACAGACACACCCACCACCACCACTCCTATCCTCACCCCCCACACATCCACATCATCAGCCCCCCCCACACACACCACCACCACTCTACCCCCAGCCCCTCACATCAACCCTCCCTCACAGACACACCCACCACCACCACTCCTATCCTCACCCCCCACACATCCACATCATCAGCCCCCCCACACACACACCACCACCACTCTACCCCCCAGCCCCACACATCAACCCTCCCTCACAGACACACCCACCACCACCACTCCTACCTAAACCCCCCACCCATCCCCATCATCACCCCCCCCCCCACACACACACCACATCCTCTCCACCCACCACTCACCCCCACCCCCACCACATCCCTTCTCCATCACCCACCCCACCCACACACACACAGACGACCTTCCAGTGGAGTGTCTCTGGCGGGAATTTGACATCCGAGATGCCGGTACCCCCCCCTCCCCCCTCCACCACCACCCCCACCCACCCACCCACCCCAGAATCCGGCCCTGATCATGCGCAGTGGACACACTCTTGTCCAAACTCACCAGCTGTGCCGCACCACAAACCCCCGACCCCTACCGACGATTGCCGGTTTGTTTGTTTGTTGTTGGTTTACGTCCTAGCAACATCTAAGGTCATATCAGGACGGACATCCCGAGTGCCGAACAGAAAGGTGCCGCGCTACACGACGTCGCGTGGCAGACGACAATGCGATACATCGACTTTAACATGGTTCGATTGTTTCTCTTGTTGCGACCGGTCGCGGTGGCCGAATCGGTAGAGCGCGAGCCTCGCGTGCGGAAGGTCGGGAGTTCGGTTCCCAGTCGAGTCAAACAAATGACTTATAAAATTGATACTTGTTGCGTCCTAGCCAGGCACTCGGCATTAATAGGATAGGGAAAGGACTGGTTGGCTCAGTGTCAGGATAATGTGCCTGAGTGGGATATTGGGTGATGGTGCCAGCGGCCTTATTTTCCCAGAGGGGCAGCACTATAAAGTTGCCATGCGAGCACACTGTAACAAGTCAGTACCCGTCCTGATATGACCGTACATGTTGCCACGACGTAAACTCCAAACACCAACCAACCAACCCAGTGGGGCAGCACTATAAAGTCGCCATGAGTGCGCACTGTGACAAGTCGGTACCCATCCTGATATGACCTTACATGTTGCCACGAAGTAAAACTCCTACAACCAACCAACTTTTGTTGTTCTTCTCCCTCAGAACGAGGCAGGTTTCGAATGTTGCAGACGACTTTGCCTCAATGTGCCGCCACCCAGTCGAACGTAGCCGACAATGCGATGCGCGAAGTGTAGCTTCTGTCGTTTCCGCTGTTTTTCCCGCTCAAAACGAGGCAGGTGTCAAATGTTGCAGACGACTTTTGCGACAATGCCATTGGCTCGCCGTGCCTG
Source organism: Branchipolynoe longqiensis (assembly GCA_030323885.1). Taxonomy (NCBI): domain Eukaryota; kingdom Metazoa; phylum Annelida; class Polychaeta; order Phyllodocida; family Polynoidae; genus Branchipolynoe; species Branchipolynoe longqiensis. The sequence goes on from CM059198.1 coordinate 76,884,334, forward strand.
GCAGTGGCCTTGGCGCCCCCTCTCGGGCACAATTTTTGCGTAACCGGTATAATGACAAATTAAATTACATGTAACAGGGCTAGTTGTTTTTTTAATCATTCAAATAAATTTCACACACAAACCACTACGATTTGAATGCAATCCTAATCATTTGAATTGGATCTTCTTGTGGTAAAATGTCGGAGAGCTAAAGAGGGTTTTTTGTTGTTAAATAAAAAAAGTAATCAGAGGAAATAAAATCAAAGCCATGAATACAGTTACGTGAAATGGTTCACATGAGCTGGACCTGCGACAAGTCGGCCATTGTTAGACTGACGGAGCCAATTAAGGACACAAAGTGCAAAGTACGTCCGGAAAGCGGACACTCGCACCTGGGAGTCCACCATTGTAGTTACAGAATGTCCCGCCAGGGATGTGAGCATGGCACATAACACCCCCCCCCCCCACACACACACACACACTCACGTACACACACTGACATACTCACATATCCACTCACTCACACGTACACACACTGATATACACTCACGTACACACACTGACATGCGCGTACACATACACACACTGACATACTCACATATTCACACTCACACAAGCATATACACACTGATATACACTCACGTACACACACAGACATACACGTACACACACTGACATACACGTACACACACTGACATACACGTACACACACTGACATACACTTATGTACACACACTGACATACACATACACAATGACATACACTCACACATACACACATACATACACACTCACCTACACCCACCCACACACACATACACACTCTCGTACTTACATACACACAGACAGTCATTACTTGACTGCCGCTCTCCATATAGCACTCTGCTGTGAGAGTGATGTCCATGAGTCGGTCTTAATGTCTCTCAGCTTCAGGTTTCTCTTGATGGTATCCTTGAACCGGAGACGAGGGCACTCTATCTTTCTGTAACCAGAAGACAGTTGAGAATAGAGGATCTGCTTTGGTAGCCTGTCTGATGACATCCTCATGAGGTGTCCAGTCCACCGGAGATTCTTTTTGATCAGAAGATCTTCCATAGAGGGCAGCCCCGTCCGTTCGAGTATTTCCTTATTTGTCACTTTGTCCTTCCAGGTTAGCCTCATGATTGAATGCAGAAGTCGCATCATGAAACCATGCAGCTTTTTCACCTGCCGTCTGTACACTGTCCAGGCCTCGGCTCCTTATAGTAGGGTGGATAGCACGATTGCACAGTAGATCTTGCCTTTGACCCGCATGGACACATGGTGGTTGTTCCAGAGTCTCTGGCATAGTCAGCCAAAAGATGCGCTAGCCTTGGCCATCCTCCTCTGTATTTCAGCATCAATGCGTCCATCACTTGATATAGTGCTTCCGAGGTAGGTGAATTCCGGAACAGAGTTCAGCTTGTTTCCGTCAACCATGATATCCTCCTCTCGGGTTCTTGTAGAGTTGGGTTGGTACAGCACCTCTGTCTTCTTGATGTTAATCTTCAGGCAAAACTTCTTTGATGCATCGGAGAAAGACACACAGTCACACACGCACATACACACCCAGCACACACATTCACATACACACCCACACACACATAGGCCTACACACAGTCACGTACACACACTCATGTACACACCGATATACACACCCACACACACACTCACATACACACCCACACACACGTAGGCCTACACACTCACGTACACACCCATATACACAATCACATACACACATTCACGTACACACTCACATACACCAACTCACATACACGAAGGCCTACAACCACTTATGTACACACCCCACACTCACACACACTCATGTACAGATATACACCCACGTACATACACATACTCACGTACACGTACACTCACGTACACACACACTACATCGCTGAACAACCTCGACATTCCCTTGACAGACATTCACCTGTAGTTGAACATCCCTGCTTCTCTTCGTCCTTGGCCTGAACATAGAGCTCAAACACTCTCAGCTAATCTTATATATATATATATATATATATATATATATATGTGCTCTATAATCTATTATGGGAATATAAACAAGGACACGACCAACTACCTTCCCATATCTTAGTTACTACACCCTGTACTGTCATGTTATTAGTTACTCCTACTGTGCTAGAGTCATTGAGTTAGTACTGCCTGAGCTGCTGCCTAGTCTAGTTCCTACATCCCCCACTAGTCTGCCTCCTGTGTGTGGCTCCTGACCTCCCTGACACCAGCTGCGTCTGGTCACTATATATAAATGTGCGTGTATTTATATATGTGCACACTATTCATAATAAAAGTAAATATGTCACTCACATCCTAAATTCTTTTTAAATAGGGCTGATATTATAAGCAACATCCTGCTCAGTGGACACATTTGCAGTTTGGGCTATTTTCCATTCCAACAACCAGTGGTCCACAACTGGTTCATCAATGGCTGTCATACATGCTATCCTGTCTGTGGGAAAGTGAATACAAAAGACCCCTTGTCGCTTATTAGAAAGAGTAGACTATGTGGCAGCAACGGATTTCCACCAAAGAAATATGTCAGAATGAACTATGTCCGAATGAACTATGTCAAAATGACCATATGTTTGACATGCAATAGCCGATGATGAAAATCCATGTGCTCTAGAGACGTCATTAACGTTAAAGAAAGTAAGCTTTCCCTTTAAAAGCAACAGCCAACAACACACATACACAAACATTACATTTGCTGAATGTGCTGCACACAAACCCAATAGTTGCGCGTTAGCCGAGTCCGCTCGACTAATTAATGTTATCAAAGATAATAATATCACCCGCCCCACCCCCACCCCCACACGGAGCCATTGACAACGGAGACAAGATGGCGGCGTGCCGCTGCGACTGCTCCGCATTGTGCCCCTCTTGTTAATTGCCAATATAAAAATGCTATTTGTTGTCGACAGGGGGCGCCACGGTGAGCCGGGGATAACATTACAGATGACAAAGCAGTAATGGTTTGTCGTCTGTAACTGTATCTCTCCCCCCCCCCCACAGGCCACCGGCAACTAGCCCTGTCCAGCTGAACACCAGGCGCGGTGGCCTAATCGGTAGAGCGCATGCCTCGCGTACGGCAGACCAGGAGTTTGGTTCCATGTTGTGTCAAAACCAATGACTTCTAACATTGATACTTGTCGCTTCCTAGCCTGGCACTCGCCATTAATAGGATAGGGCAAGGACTGGTTAGCTCAGTGTCTGGATAATATGACTGAGTGGGATATTGGGTCATGGTGCCATCGGCCTGATTTCCCAGTGGGGCAGCACTATAAAGTCCCCATGAGTATGCACTGTCACAAGTCGGTACCCATCCTGATTTGACGTTAGATGTTGTGAGGCTGTAAAACTCCAAGAACCAACCTCTATAACTGAACACTGTTGGCCATATTGATGTATGCGTTCCACAAAGCAGGGATTTACTTGGCATTTCCCGCTAATTCAGGAGGACTTAGGTCGACACTACAGTCAACTCTCTCTAAATAGACTGACCATGGAATGCGACTTTAAATGGTCCATTTATGATTGATTGATTGGTGGTTGTTTTACGCCGTGTCGGCAGCATAGGCCATATTCACGGCGAGAAATGTTTGTTTTTTGTTCAAACCATCGCTTTTACATGTAAAAGCAGACAATCAATTATGTGCCAATAGACACTCATTAAATTAGAAAGCTCACAATCATATATTTGTGGTCAAGGGAAACAAATTCCCATAGAAAAAGAAAAGTTTTATCAATAATTGATACAATCTATTTAGTAAACTATATGAGGTGGTACAGTCCAGCTGCCCTCAAAAAAGCTAAAATGTTTTCCTGTTTTACCGTAGTAAAAAGGTCATGCATACTGTCTGTAGTGTAGAACTGTTAGCGCAGGGCCAAAAAATTAACGCAACTTAGTAAAATGTGTTTGAGTGTCAGCGGGGACTGACACCCAATACATTCACACAGTCATCATCATCACTCCATTTATGGAGGTTGTCGGTTTATGGAGGTTTTTGTAATCGTTACAATGGTATTGTATGGGCGATCGTTTGGTACCCAAATATAGCTTTCGATATATGGGAGTGGTCGATCTGTGGAGTTGGTCGGTTAGAGAGGTTTTACTGTATTCCCTATATACATTGTGGCATTTGTCTCATGCTCATGACCGGTGGCGCCACCATCGGTCCTGCTCGCCCCTAACAGACGCGGGAAACCTCACTCGCAACTGAGGATTTGAATGTGTATATGAAGAGTTCAGGCGCAAATCCCTGTAAACGACAATCCAACAATGTAGTTTAAATAAAAAGATGTTTACCTGAAAATAAGTTTAATTCTCACTAATTCCACTTTTCTTATCATCACATGGTTATGCAGCAATGAACAAAAAAGTAAGAATATAAAAAAACTAACTTGTTGAAGATTTGATTCCAATGTTTATCTAAATTTTTGGATTCGCATTTACATGGTTTGGCGCCTGAACTCTGCATATATATATATGTTACTGAAATTAAGCACGTGTAAAGGAATGTAATACCGCCTGTGTGGGTCTACTCCTGGTCGCGTCTAAAAATAGACCAACACGGTCAAATAGGACTAATTTGTGACGTCACGAGCGTCTCGTCTCCTCACCAACACATTTTAATTATTCTAATTATTCGAACAATGTTTAAAAGTTAAAGTCGCATAGTTCGATGGATTTGAGCTTCTGTCATTTTACTGAGATAAATATATTAAATTGATTATTATCTACCTTACGTTAGTTTGAAGGAACGTTTTATTTTAAATGGTTAAGCTTGGAGATGTTTCAAGTGTAAACACGTCAATTTAGTTTTGGCAAGCATGCCAAAATTCCTACACAATAGACTTCTGCAGTAACAGGTTGTATTAAATTGTGTCAGTGTTCCCTTCAATGTGGCAACACATGCGTAATAAATAAGTGCCTCAGTAGCTAAGTTAGATATGCAGAATCAATTCTAGATAATTGCCTTGGTTTTGAAAATTTGATATTTATATTGGACTATACCGTTCTAAAGTAAAGTTGCATAGTCCAATGACAGTTTTTTTGTGTTTTTTTAGAGAAAAATACATTACGTTGATCGTTCTAATCTATCTTCAGCTGTGTTCACACGGGCAAAGTTTATGTCGACTTAGACAAGTCGATTTATATGAATCGATTTAGTGTCGTGTCCACACATGCAGTACTTTTAGCCGGAAATCGATATATGCGCATGAGCAAGTCCATACTAACCAGCGCCAGTTTCGGTTAGTCGATGTCGGCACGAGAGAGTGTGGGTTCGACCTAGATATGTATGGACTGAATCTTATTGTTTTGGAACGATCAAAACTTCTGCTGGGCAGTGAAACCCTAAGAATAAATGATGAAAAAAATATATGTGCACCTCTAGCAGGTTCATAGACCAAATTATATTATATAGTGTGACGTGCTTAATCCACTTCAAGTAAACCGCTACCGTCCATACATGCCACTTACGTCGATTTAAGCTAAATCGCTTCATCTATACTACCGCGTGAGGTGGTATAGATGAACCGATCTAGCTGAATCGATTCAGCCCTAAATCGCTTTAGCATAGCATCCACACGGCGAATGTGAAGCGAACTAGGCAAGTCGATTTATATGATTCAAATTAACTGCCCCGTGTGAACAGGGCTATATACTTAAAAATGATTAACTTAGAAAATATTTAAAATGTAAACATGAAGATTTAATTTTGGCATGCTTTGCAAAACTGTGACCTGATGCGCTTCAGTAGTAACAGATGTTTTACGTCCTAACAACATCTAAGGTCATATCAGGACGGGTTAATATTGATATTACATGGCCTTTTATACAGAACCACACACTTCTTAATAACTGCACCCCTATTTGCATATTTAGGCTAAAATCTAGGGGGAAAAAAGGCTTTGCTTTCGAAAATTGACGCATTTATTGGACTATGCAGCTTCAAGTTTGTTTGTTGGGGCTTTACCTCCTAGTAACATATATGGCCGTAGCAGGACTATGCAGATTTAATAACATCTTACATCATATATGTAATTCAAAAATTGCCAAATGCATCAATTTGGTTAAGGCATACAGCAACCTCCCCCCTTCACCCACCCCCACCCATCCCACTGCCGCCGCTACACTCACACACTGCGAACCCTGGTCAAGTCAAACCAATCACTTTAAAATTGATACTTGTCGCTTCCTAGCCAGGCGCTCGGCATTATTAGGATAGGGCAAGGACTGGTTAGCTTAGTGTCAGGATAATGTAACTGAGTGGGATATCAGGTCATGGTGCTGGTGGCCTGGTCTCCCAGTGGGGCAGCACTATAAAGTCACCATGAGTGCACACTGTCACAAGTCGGTACCGATCCTGATGTGACCTTAGATGTTGCTAGGACGTAATACAACAGCAAACACACACTGCGTGCAGGTTGGATCGGCAATACACGTGCACCGGGCGCGGTCACTGAATCGGTAGAGCGCGGGCCTCGCGTGCTGAAGGTCGGGAGTTCAATTCCCAGTCGAGTTAAACCAATGACTTATCAAATTGACACTTGTCGCTTCCTAGCCTGGCACTCGGCATTAATACTATAGGGCAAGGGCAGCACTATAAAGTCGCCATGACCTTAGATGTTGCCAGGATGTAAAACTCCAACAACAAACCAATCAGCAACACACGCTGTTAGCTGTAGCTGTTCACACAAAGCGTCGCAGTGTCAGAAACGTCCCCTCCTGCCCCCCTCTCCTGCCCCCCCTCCGCCCGGACAAACACGTGACCTTTGCGACGTCAGCCCGTCATGCGCCGCAATCCGTTTAACCGGAAGTAGCCGCTCGCACGATCCGGATTAGTATTTTCGCAACCGGAAGCTGGGAGTGTCCCGTGTCGGCGGAGACCCGGATAATCCAGAGGACGGGCCGTGTCCAGCGACGACAGGACCGGACAGTAAGCGGAGACCCGGGGACCCGGTTACCGGACTGACCAGTGGCGCCCCCTACACCTCCCCACACCCCGCCCTGTTTTCAGGCCACCCGCAACGCCCTCTACCGTCAGCGGCAAACACTACCCTGAGTGAGGCGGGATGGTCGGGGTCGGCAGAACGCCGGTTGACTGACTGTTGGTTTGTTGTGATATTACCGTCCTCGCAACATCCAAGGTCATATCAGGACAGGTACCGACTTGTCTTGTGACAGTACGCACTCATTGCGGATTTTGTAGCGCTGCCCCACAGGGACTTGGGACTGGGAGACCAGGCCACGGGCACCATGACCCGATTTCCCCACACACGTCACATTCTCCAAATACCGTGTTAAACTGTTCTAATCTTATCCTGTCATTAATGCCGAATGCCAGGCTAGGTAGCAACAGGTGTCAATTTTAAATATCAACATCCCATGAATCCAAAAAAGATGTACATGTGGTGTTCTCTGTGGCAGAGTGGTTAGAGTGTCTGACTTTTTTTCTAGGTCGGACTCCTAATCTGAAGGTCAGTGGTTCGATTCCCTGTGCCCCCACCTCTGCCTATTTGGATTTCCACCGCTGTGTATAACTTACAGTGTCATCAAAGGCCAGTTGCTCTCATACCATGTCTATATGGTGTGGGACGTTAAAAATCCCTTGGGTCGGTAAAAGTGTAGGCTTGGGCTTTCTATCGCATGCACATATATACACACATAGGCACATATACACATACATACATACACAGATGCATACAGGCACACATACAAACTGTCTAATGGTGAAAACAAGCCTATTCAGGCTTATCCAGGATAGGCAGTATAAATCTTCAACAACAACCCCAACCCCATGCACACACCCACACACCCGTCACCCCACCCCCCGTTCACCCCGTCCCCACCGCGCCTTGTGGTGTGACCGACCGTGAAAATTAAACACTTGAAATTTAAGATGCCTCCTAAGAAAACAATGCAAAAGTAGAACAAGAACAGATTTTACCTTCGCAGTTTCCCCAACCAACAGGCGATGTAGGAGTGACCTCTGAACCCAGATCCAGCTGAGGAGTGTCACTTCCGGCGTCCAGATCCTGAGCATATCCGGTGTCCAGATCCACAGGGACTTGGTCGTGGCCTGGCTGTTCGCCGGCGCCGTGTGAGGTGGTGCGGTCTGACACCGCGGGTAGAAATGCGCCAATATTCTCAGTGGGCAGGAACAGGAAAGGGTCTGCTAGCGCCATGGTGAGCTGCGTCTGTGGCTAGCTATTACTACTAGCATCACTGTAGACGATTTCTAACGCCGATCAACTCTCCGGTGACCAGCAGGTGGAAGAAGGAATGTTGTGGTGGGCAGATCACACTGTCACTGTGCAATAGGCTCGGCGAGAAATGGGTTTCATAAAGGATTGCCACCGCCAGCCTGACCTTGACGGCGGCGGCAAGAACTAATGTAGTGGGTGGCAGCTCAGTGTGCAGTGGGTAGTGCGGAAAAGGTTCTACAGAGGATTACCGACATGAATCTGCACCCCCTACCACTCTCTGTCTCTGTATAGATCTCAGCCTGTTGTCTGTCTCTGTGTGTCTCTCTGTCTCTCTCTGTCTCTCTATTTCAATCTTTCTCTCTCTTTCTCGCTATAGCTCACAGGGCAGCACGCTGTAGAAAAGGCCTTGCAATATAAACGATTTCCACCACCAACTCGTTCCCTGACGTCAGTGCCAACACCGACATTAGCTGTTGTGAATAGAAGCTCACCGTGCATCCTTCTCTGTGGAAAAGGTATATAGCTATATTGGCGCCCACATACATGCGCGTACGCATAACGCCTATATCTAGAGCTGGTTCCGGTCCTAATACCGCAGATGGCTAGCTCAGTATAACTATGTGTATAACTATCAGTATAACTATCAGCATCACGTGACAGGGAACAGAACATGGCCAGGTAACTAATGACAAGGAACAGTGACTGTTCTCCACCACCCGGTCAGCTGACCCGCACACCTTGTCCTCCCTCCAGGTGAAAGCTGAAAGGTGGAAAGGTCACTCAGACGCGCGCAGCCCCTCCCGCAGCCCCAGTCACCCCTCCACCCACACCACACAATCACACACAATCACTCGCCACCTTATCGACACGCTCTAACGCACTCACTCCCCTCTAACCCCCCTCCACACCCCACCCCCACCCCCACCATGACAGTTTCGCTCACGCTTCACGCTCGTGTCACCACTCTCCCACTAGGTGGCGCGCCTCTGGTCACGTGACACTCGCGCGTCGCACCGTCAACAGGGCGCAAAGTACTAACTAATAACCCCCCCCCCCCCCGTCCTAGAAAAAAACCCGACAATAAATGCAGGTGAATACTAATTAAAACAACACCTCCAGCATTTCCCAAGCCATCAAAACATTCTTCTCTTCTAGTGACGAATTGTCCTTTAGTTATAGAGTGAGCGGGACGTAGCTCAGGCGGCAGTGTCCACCTGTGAAGGTGAGGGTCATCCTATCGATCTTGCTCAGTGGAAAACATTTGCAGTTTGGGTTATTTTCCGTTCCAATCAGTGGTACACATCTGGTTCATCAAAGGCTGTGGTATGTGCTGTCCTGTCTGTGGGAGAGTGATTATAAAAGAGCCCTTGGTGCTTATTGGAAAGAGTAGGCGGCAGCCATTTTCCTCCAAAGAAATATATCAGAATAACCATTTGTTTGATGTCGAATAGCCGATGATAAAAATCAATGTGCTCTAGAAGCATCATTAAATAACAAGATTAAATCTTGTTTTATTTAACGACGCCTCTAAAATAAAACAAACTTCCTTTCTTTAGTATTATAGTAATATTCTCCCACCGCGAAATCTGTTTTTGTGGAAATGGGCGGTGAAATGCTATCCCCACCTTTGGGCGGGCGTTCTGCTTAGTAAGACGGGGCCGATTGGTGGCCGGAGTTCTCGCGACAACCGAGAAGTCTCTAATGTGAAAGGCGGGAAAGCAGCCGCCTCGCGAGACAAAACGGACCGGCCGAGAACCGACCGGCTCTGACGCGGGAAGATGGGGTGTGGGGGCGGGGTGTGGGGGCGGATGCGGGTTGTGGGGGCGGCGCGTGAAGGTGGGGGCGGCGTGTGGGGGCGGCGTGTGGGGCGGGGTGTGGAGGTGGGGAAGATTGCTCACGGCCATTGACAATGCATTTAGTTTGCCGAATGTGCAAAATGTCAATTTTATTCAGAATTACTAGAAATGCAGAACCCTAACCATATAAATTTAATATAATCTGACCTAAATACGTATGCTGCCGTCATATGAAATAGGTCTAAATAATCCATTGTGTGAAAGTACAAAAGGACTGAAAGCCCTTCAGGTCTTCTGCACAAAGTGTACGACGGACTGTAGTTCTCACTTCTACCACGGTGGCGCCACCTGCGTGTGGTAATTAACGCGACTTTACTGTTAACGGGTGGCCGTTAACTACAGCTTTGTGTACTTCTCTTTCATACTAGCTAGTAGCATAGATCGTATGATGGACATATATATATATATATATGTCCATCATGCTAGCTATCACACCGTTTAGGCTCCCTTAAGTAATCACCCTGTCCACGCCTATCTGTGTATGTGGCTCCTTGCATGACAGGTCAGTGCGGAAGAGTATTACATATGTTATATAATAAGTATGTTATATAATAAGTATATGTTATATAATAAGTATATGTATGATCATATATATAACAATATATGAAGTGTTCAGGTGCAAAACCCCATAAACGCAAATCCAAAAATTGAGATAAACATTGGAATCAAACCTTCAAATTTGTTTAATTTGTATATCCCTACTTTTTTGTTCATTGCTCCATAACCATGTGATTATAAGAAAAGTGGAATTAGTGAGAATTAAAATAATTTTCAGGGAAACATCTTTATATTTAAATTACATTTTTGGATCGGCGTTTACGGGAATTTGCGCCTGTATATACATACATTTATATGTGTATAAATAAAGGAGGCGTCACTCACCCACGTAGCTGCACAGGTGGCAGAAGTAGACGTCCTTGCTGCCGTCGAACATGCCGGCCGGGACGGGCTCGGGGGAGGCTGACCGGGTGCTGCCGGGTGTGAGCCGGTGGCGCGGTGACGGGCTGGGGCCGGGTACGGGCGGCAGGAAGGCGGGCGGCGCTGCCAGGCCCGGCGCCGACACATGCGGCACCGACAGCGGCCGGCGCTCAGGCGTTCCCGGCGAGTCCTCATCGGAAGGAGCGCTCAGCGGCGACGGGAACTGCGCAGGCCCGGAACTGACGAACCCGCCACTTCCGGTTACGGTTACGGTTTCACTTCCGTTTCCGTTTGCTGCCTGTTTGTTATTTTTGTTGTTGTTGATGTTGTTGGTTGTGGTGCTGTTGCCGCCGTCGCTGCCGCTCCCCGCGTCGCCGGGGAGACGCTCCCCGCCGCTTCCGGTGACGTCAGAGTCGGCGGCGTGGTTTTGTGACGTCACGGCGGAGGAGGGCGTGAGGAATGGCGAGCAGAGAGCGTCGCTCTCCCCGCCGGCGAGTCTGCGGTGCGCGTCGGAGAGCGACAGTGACAGCGACGACGACGACGACGTCGATACCGGCGGCATGTCGTAACGGAAGCTGCCGTTTTTGCTACTTCCGGGGGGTGAATGCGCCTTCAAAATGGCGGCCGAGTCGTCGGCCGAGTCGCCGCAGCCGCCTCCGCTGCTGCTGTTCGAGCTCGTGTTGCTGCCCCCGTCGTGCACGATGCCGGAGTCCGAGTGCGTCGCAGGCTGATCATCGCCCGGACGAATTGGCGACGCGTCGGGCTTCTCTGACACCACATCATCCGGTAGAACTGACACTGACGACACAAGCTTCACATCGACGTTCGTCAGTCCCACCACAGCCGACGACAATGACAATGATGACGACGACGACGATGTTGGCGTCGTCACAGTTGACGACACGATCGTCTCTGCCGAATGGCGCAGCGGCATTTCATCGGTGACGCGAGACTTCGTGAACAGGTCTCGTTTGTTGTAGACCGGAAGGTGCGAGCTGCGACTTTTGGGTCGGGGTGGGTCATAGTGGTCAAACTGCTTCTCGGCATCGGCGTTCTCGCCGCCATTGCGGACTTCCGGTGTCGTCGGCACCCCGTACACTGGGGTGCGCGGCCGGCCGTCGCCACCCGTTGACTTCCGGTTCACGTTCAAGTCCGTCTCCGGCTCGAGCATGAACGCCGGAAGTGTAGGGTAGTGACTCTTAGCGTCCATATTCAGCTGCTGCTGTGGCTGCTGAAGAGGTGACCGGGTGAAGGTGGAGTTGTAGCGGGGGATCTTCAGCATCGTCCCCCGTCCCCCTCCACCGGGGTCCTCCTTTTTAAACTCAAAGTCCGGCGGCGACGGGGACTTCCGGTCGCCGTCGCACAGGAAAGACGGCCGGCCTCCACTTCCGGTTCCGCCCCCGGGCTGGTGCAGCGGCCGCAGCATCATGACCAGCTCGGCCGAGCGCTCGTCCTGCTGGTGCTGCTCTTCAGAGCCCTGGCGGCCGGCCTGCGAACTACTGAAGCCGCCGTGCGCCACCATCATCAAGGGGCCGGCTGGGTCCCGGAGCGCCCGTTGGGTCTCCTCAACCAGCGCGTGTGGGTGCGGCAGAGGCTCTATGTGAATCGGCGATGGCTCTGCTTGGTGCAAGTTGTCCCTGAGCTGCTGCTGATGCTGTTGATGCTGTTGATGCTGATGATGTTGCTGCTGTTGATGATGTTGCTGCTGCTGCTGATGATGTTCCTGATGTTGCTGATGTTGTTGGTGGTGATGGTGGTGGTGACTGTCCGTTCCAGAATCTCCATTCCCACCACCAACGCCACCGCCATAATAATAGTGTTGTTGCTGTTGCTGTTGTTGCTGTTGTTGGTGCTGTTGTTGCTGCTGTTGCTGCTGCTGGGCGTAGCTCTGTAGTTTAACTGTCGACTCGACATTGCTGAACTTGACGGCGGGGTCAGACACCGGGTTAAAGGTCATGACCGCCTTCTGGGACAAGTAGTCCGTCTGACTGTACGACACATCGCCCCTACAACGACAAGAGGAGCCACAGGTCAGTCACGGGGGTCACAGGGGTTAACAAACACAGAGGTCAGTCATGTGGAGCAACAACCACAGAGGTCAGTCACGTGGGGCAACAGCCACAGAGGTCAGTCACGTGGGGCAACAAACAGAGGTCAGTCATGTGGGGCAACAAACACAGATGTCAGTCACATGGGAAACAAACACAGAGGTCAGTCATGTGGGTCATCAAACACAGAGGTCAGTCACATGGGCAACACACACAGAGGTCAGTCACGTGGGGCAACAACCACAGAGGTCAGTCATGTGGGGCAACAATCACAGAGGTCAGTCACGTGGGGCAACAACCACAGAGGTCAGGCATGTGGGTCACGTGGATCAACAAACAGAGGTGAGTTATGTGGGTCACATGGATCAACAAACAGGTCAGTTATGTGGGTCACATGTGTCAACAAACACAGAGATCAGTCACCTGGGTCACGTATCTGACATATCTGAGATATATGTAAGATGCATCTTACATATATCTGACATATATCTTACATATCGCTTACATCTACCTGATACATGTCTGATACATGTCTGATACATGTCTGATACATGTCTGATACATATCTGATACATATCTGATACATAATTGACATATATCTGACACATATCCGACATATCTTAAATATATCTGTCGTTTATATTATTATATATCTGCTATATATCTTATACATATCTGACACATATCTGAAACAACTCTGACATCTATCTATCTGGTTCTAGGTAAAACATTAAACTGCCAATTTGTTGTAACACTGTATTTTGCATGTAAAGTGTGAACTTTAATTGAATGTAACATTGATTGCTCGGCTGGAAGATCACCCCTTGAGGAAGCCATGCAGTTGCACTGTTCTACATTTTCTTGGTTAAAGTTGCATGTTCCGATAGCTTTCGAATTTTTGCCTCATTTTTTAGATAAATGTATTAGGTTGACCATTATAACCTAATATGCATTATTCTGGAGTCACTTTGATACTTTTAAACGCCTAATTTAGGAGAAATTTGAGCTGAAAGAACCCAACATAATTTTGGTAAGTTTGCCAAAAGTTCAGTTGTTGTGGTCCAGATTCACATCTCGCGATGGTCACATGATGAGAAATGACCTACCAATCTGTAGGTAGTCTGGTTTCCTATCAATTTCTACTGCCCAAGTGTGTGTAGAGGGCGGGAATAGGTGTGAGGAATGTGTGTATGGAGGGGTGTGTGGAGGGGAGGGAGGCTAGAAGCTGGTGTCAGTGTGTGTGTTGGGAGGGGGGAGTGGGTGAGCAGCTGACCCAACTATGTGTGGTTGTGTGGGATGCCATCAAACCTCTACTCTATGTCTTGGAACCTGACTAAAGCCATATATGGTACCCGAATGAGGGCCAGATTAATGAGGTCACAAGATTGACCTAATTGGTGAGTGCCCTCTCTACCTAATCACTGTCTCAAAGTAGGTGTCCAAATGGATGGGGTAATAAATTCACTGATTATTCTGGATATATGCTGTACCAAAGCATTAGTTAATGCACCAGTACCTAAGTTGGGTATATAGAATCAAATATAAGTAATTCTTTTGGTTTTGAAAAAAAAGTTTCATCGGACCATGCAACTTTAACTGAAACTCAACTCATCAAAGTTGCGTTGAAATTGCACAATCAGCATATGAGGTATTGGTTTAGAAAAGTATATTAAATTGTTTGCGATAACCTACATGACTGTAGTTTGGTAACGCTTATTTAAAAGTTGCATGGTCCGATGGCATAAATATATTTTCAAAACTAAAACACTTATCTACATTTGATCCTACATATCTAACTTAGATACTGCTGCCCACACTAATCAATTGATGCTGTATTCATGGAATAAATCCGATTTGACAAGAATGTATGTTCACACCACTGCTGGAGGAAGCCATGTGCCTCAGAACTCACTCTCTAAGATGCAAGTCAATCTCGTGACCTCTCTGAGGCTCTTGGTGGTCATGGCCTAGTTTCACACACCACATGATCAGCCTGAGCAAGACTGAGGCACTCTCCAGAAACAGGCTGTTTTGTTTATGTTCAGCGGAGCTTCTGTTATCTGTTTTTCTTCTCATTAGCTAGATTATAAGTTGTGTTATCTCACTCACTTGATAGTTAACCATATAAAGTGTTACTGATATTGAACTGAGAGTGTAGGAATCAGGATGTTACTCCAATGCCAGTATGTTATGTTACGCTATGCTACATTTCCGCTATGCTTCGTAGTGGTAAATGTATCAAAGTTGTGAGTTCAGTATGGTAATGAGGTCAGTACGTCAAGTGACCATGGCGGGATTGGGAATGGTGTCACAGCCTTGGCTTCAAGCCCGGGAGTTTCGGCAAACTTATTCTGAATGTGCATGAGTACACATTGTCACAAGTCGATACCCATCCTGACATGACCCTAGATGTTACCAGGATGTGAAACTCCAACAACCAATGCGTGGAATAAAGAAGCATTATTTAGTTATCAGTTTGTGGGGTCAAAGTGAGTTTAAAGTAGCGGGTTGAGCAGGACATTCACCCCACCGCCGGGCGTGTGAACACACGGGGTGCCAGCGCCAGTCTCTCAGCGGGCCACTATGCCTGGAGCTCGGCATCGGTCAGGCAGGACAAGGATAGGCTGGTAGGTGGTTCAGTGTCAGAATATTGTGACTTAGTGGCATATTTCTGTCGCAATAGGGACAATGCAGCACTATAAAACCATTGCAAGTGCACTCAGATCATCGGCACGGGAGGGGAAGAGGGAAAGGAGGGAGGAGAGAGGGGGAAGTGGATAGGAGAGGAGGAGAGGAGGAGAGGAGGAGAGGAGGAGAGGAGGAGAGGAGGAGAGGA
Organism: Branchipolynoe longqiensis; assembly: GCA_030323885.1. NCBI lineage: Eukaryota > Metazoa > Annelida > Polychaeta > Phyllodocida > Polynoidae > Branchipolynoe > Branchipolynoe longqiensis. The sequence continues at coordinate 76,900,226 of CM059198.1, forward strand.
GGAGAGGAGGAGAGGAGAGGAGGAGAGGAGGAGAGGAGGAGAGGAGGAGAGGAGGAGAGGAGGAGAGGAGGAGAGGAGGAGAGGAGGAGAGGAGAGGAGGAGAGGAGGAGAGGAGGAGAGGAGGAGAGGAGGAGAGGAGGAGAAGAGGAGAGGAGAGGAGGAGAGGAGAGGAGGAGAGGAGGAGAGAAGGAGAGGAGGAGAGGAGGAGATGAGGAGAGGAGAGGAGGAGAGCAGAGGAGAGGAGAGAAGAAAGGAGAGGAGAAAGGAGAGCAGAGCAGAGCAGGGCAAAGCAGGGCAAAGCAGGAGGAGAGTCCAGGAGAGGAGAGCCTAGGAGTCTAGGAGAGGAGAGGCGAGTCTAGGAGAGGAGAAGAGGAGAGGAGAGGAGAGGAGAGGAGAAGAGAAGAGAGGAGAAGAGAAGAGAAGAGAAGAGAAGAGAAGAGAAGAGAAGAGAAGAGAAGCGAGGAGAGGAGAGGAGAGTGTGTGTCGTGGGAGAAATCTCAAGCAAAGTGAATATCAGGCCGAGAGCAAGACTTGACCCCCACTTCTGCCATTAACGGGCGATGGCCTTAACCATTAGTCTGTCTAGTACCTGATGCAATCGCCCTACCCACACCCACACCCTACCCACACCCTACCTACACCTACCCACACCCTACCCACACCTACCCACACCTACCCACACCTACCCACACCCTACCCACACCTACCCACACCCTACCCACACCTACCCACACCTACCCACACCCTACCCACACCTACCCACACCTTACCCACACCCTCCCACACCTACCCACACCCTACCCACACCCTACCCACACCCTACCCACACCCTACCCACACCTACTTGTCCATGTGAATCCTTAGCTGTGTGGTCAGTGCAGTATTAAGCATATATATATATATCTATATCCTCGAAGTGAAGGGTCGGTGGAAACAAATTAGGCTTTTTCTCAACTGACTGTTTTCTCCTGTGCATCCGTCCTGGATTGAACTTAGACGTTGCCCCAACAAGCAACCATCTATTATGAAGCAATTATGGAATATTTCCACCCATTTATATCGCCATGTCGTCAGCATATACATTATTCCCAGTGTGTGAGTATATCAATTTCCGGGTGCGAGTGACAGTGGGAGCACCAGTACTAACAGTAGTTAGGGTTGGGGCCGGTGTTGGTGCCACCAGTCCCCGGATGAGGAAGGAGCAAATACATGGCGAGTGCCCATTGGCTAATAATATAATATTATAATATAAATAATAATAATATGATATAATACTAATAATTCCCTCCCGCGCCACTATACTAATATAATGCTTATAATTACATATATATATACATACATATACATATATAGACACATGCATATATGGATACATATATATATATATGTATGCATTAGTTTATAGATGCGTACATATATGTATGCATTAGTTTATAGATGCGTACATTTATGTATGCATTAGTTTATAGATGCGTACAGGCGTACACTATATACTATATACATTAGTGTATATATATTATGGTTTCAAGGTTATTATTGCCGGAAGTGATAGTGAGGATAAGCTCTCACTACCTATAAAGTACTTTCTCATGGCATGCGTATCAAACAGCCTCTGATAACCAAGTCCAACTCCCGGCCTTCACGAGGCGAAACTGTTTCTACTGACGGGAGAAGGGGCAAAGGCGGATCTCTGGCGCCTCAAAACCAGATGCTTCGGGCAGGTGGGGCTCGTCAATCTTGGCTGACTGCTCATCTAGGAGAAGGTAAACTCTGATTTAAAACCCCCGCTGCCGTGCGGCTAGTCCCATTTATGGGAAGACCAGAAGTTGGTAGTGCACACCAGCGGCCATACCGACTCAATTGTCGGCCTAAACTAAGTGCGGTGCACATCAACTTTGTTGGTGTGGTCAGGGGATGTCACCCCTTCAAGTGCATGAAGACTGGAGCAGTAGATGAGTTAGAAGATCAATAGCTTTGAAGGTGTAACAGCAAGATGATGTGGCTCATCAGGGCACACTCTGACAAAGATGAGTAAGTGGCCAGTCACCTTGGAAAGGAAGGGGAACCTACCAAGTATTTACCCATAGTAAGCAATGGTAATTAATGGAAACAAATTTAGAGATGGAGACAACTCTGGTCCCTCTGCGGGGAAGCCTTCTAATAGCTACAGTGGAGGCACCTTTCCTTCAACTATTAAGAAACCTCGTAATGACAATGTAAACTCAAAGCCTAAAATAGGAAGGTATGCATCTGATGTCAGGCAACTGAAAACTGGAGGAAAGGTGCTAAAGATTGGTACATGGAATGTACGAACATTGTACAAACCAGGCCGATATGACAACCTGAAAGTGGAAATGACAGCGCTAAACCTTGACATCCTAGGTATAGCTGAGACGAGATGGACGGGTGACGGGAGGATAGGTGATAGTGAGGTAGATATGATATATTCTGGAGATGAAAAACATCAGTATGGCGTTGGAATTATGATGAAGAAGTCCATTGCCGCCACAATGATTGGATTCTGGCCAGTATCTGACAGAATTATTATGATGAAGCTGAGGGGAAAACCGTTCAATATAAACATTCTGCAAGTTTATGCACCAACCTCAGATCACGATGATGAAGAAGTCAACGAGTTCTATGACAGCATCAAAAAGGTAATGGAATACACCAAGTCTGGAGAAATAACAATTGTTATGGGCGATTGGAATGCGAAAGTTGGAGAACAACATGAATATCCAGTAACAGGAAGATTTGGCTTAGGTGAGAGAAATGATCATGGTGAATACTTGATAAATTTCTGTTTGACATCAAAACTAGTAATTGCTAACACCTTATTTGAACATCCAAAGAGAAGACTATATACATGGAAGAGCCCTGGTGATGTATGTCGGAACCAGATCGATTACATTCTTGTCAACCAACGATATCGAAATTGTATCAAACAGGCAAGGACATATCCAGGTGCTGACATATGTTCGGATCATAATCCAGTAGTAATCAGTATGGTAGTGAAATTGAAACAGCAGAACAAAATTTAAAAACAACATTCAAATGGATATGAACATGTTAAAAGATGCAAAATACAGAACTAAGTATAATGTCTCTGTTCATAACAAATGCAGTGTACTGATGAATGAAGAAACTCCTCAGAGAGAGTATAACAACATTGAAATGGAATGGGAAGCTCTCAGAGAAAGCATGGTCAAGTCAGCAGAGGAGGTGTTACCAAATAAAAAACGAGAGACAAAGCAATCATGGATGACGCAAACCATACTAGAAAAGATGGCAGAAAGGAAGAAAGTGAAAACCACTGATCCACCTAAATACAAACACCTGAAGAATGAAATAGAAGATGAATGCAAAAAAGCTAAAGATGAATGGTGGAATAAGAAGTGTGAAGTAGTGGAACAACTTGAGTCTCAACATCGTTCAAGAGAGATGCACAAGAAAGTGAAAGAGATAACAGGTCAAGGATACAGACAGAGAAGCAGTAAATGTATCAAGAACAAAGACGGCAAAATGCTCTTTGAAGAAGATGAAATAAAGTCCAGATGGGAAGAATATGTAAATGAACTATACAATGATGACAGAGGGAACCCACCCACAATTGAGAAAGAAGATGGGAATATTATATTAGTATCAGAGGTTGAGAAGGCTATCAATGATCTAAAGGCAGGTAAGGCTCCTGGAAGTGACCAGATAACATCAGAAATGATAAAAGGACTAGATGAAGTGGGGATTCAAATCATTCATAAGCTAGTAACTGACATCTATGAGACTGGATTTATACCATTGAATATGAATGAATCCATATTTGTACGACTCCCAAAGAAGCTAAAACCAACATTGTGTACTGAGTACAGAACACTAAGCCTGATGAGTCATATGTTGAAGATGATCCTGAAAATAATTTTACTGAGAAACAGACAGAAAATTGAAGAACAAATCAGTAATGTACAAAGTGGGTTTATATCTGGAAGAGGTACACATGAAGGGATTTTCAATATGAGAATGATTTGTGAACGTTATTGTGAAGTGAACCAGGATGTTTATGCCTGCTTTATTGACTATGAGAAGGCCTTCGACCGAGTCAATCATGAACTGTTAATCAAATGTTTACAAGATATTGGTGTCAATGGCAAAGACATTAAACTAATTGTGAACTTATACTGGACACAACGTGCATTTATAAAAATGGAGCAGGGCCTATCGGATGAAGTTATGATTAAACGAGGAGTTCGACAGGGGTGTGTATTGTCACCATGTCTATTTAACCTGTACACAGAGATGATTTTCAGACACATTGAAGATTGCAAGGGAGTGACAATAGGTGGCATGAACATCAACAATCTTAGATATGCCGATGACAGTGTAATACTAGCAGACAGTGAGAAAAAACCTACAAGATATAGTGAATAGAATCAATAAAGCTGGAATACTATTCAACATGAAGATGAATGCCAGGAAGACCAAAACAATGGTTATAAGTAAAAAGACAGATAAACCAAATGTCAATATAACCATAGATGGCACAAACATAGAACAAGTATCCGAATTCATATATCTCGGACAAAAGATTACAAATGATGGGAGATGTGAGGAAGAAATTAAAAGATGGATAACAATAGCCCGAACAACATTCTCCAAAATGTATAGAGTGTTAACATCAAGTAAGATATTAATACAAACAAGGAAGCGTATTCTTCAGTGTTATGTGTGGTCTACTCTAATGTATGGGGCAGAGACATGGACAATCTCTAAGAAAATGTACAAACGTTTAGCAGCATTTGAGATGTGGACTTATCGAAGGATGATGAAAATATCATGGACAAAGAAGATCACCAACAAAGAAGTTCTCAGAAAAATTAAAAATAAGAAAAGCTTGTTTGCCACTATACAGACAAAGAAACTTATTTATTTTGGCCACATCATTCATCAGAGTTCAATATACCGTACATTGTTGGAAGGGAAGGTGAATGGCAGCAGAGGGAGAGGGAGACCAAGAACATCATGGTTTACAAATATTTCACAGTGGACAGGCTTGAATTATTCACAGTCTATCAGAACAGCACAACATCGGGGACAAGTGGAGAACCATTGCATCCAACCCTCGACTAGAGGATGGAACTATTGATTGATTGATTGATATATATTATATATATAAATTATAATATATGTACTGTAGCTTAGATGGTAAAGATGTGTTGAAGCGATATTTTAGATCAAACGAAGAATCAATGAATGTTAAAGGAAGTGACAGGCGACAGGTAATGAGACAAACAGGCACGGGGCGTAGGAGAGGGGGGGGGGGGGGGGGAGGCGATGTAAAGGGGGTGGGGGAGAGGGCGGGGAATAGGGAGGGAGGGAGGGAGGGAGAGAGAGGGGGGGAGGGAGAGGGATGTAAGGGGGGGGATGGGGAGGGATGGGGAGGGAGAGGGAGGGAGAGGGAGGAGAGGGAGAGGGAGGGAGAGGGAGGGAGAGGGAGGGAGATAGAGAGGGAGGCAGAGAGGGAGGGGGAGGTGGAGGGAGGGAGGGAGAGGGAGGGAGAGGGAGGGAGATGGAAATGGAGAGGAGGGACGGGGAGTGGGGAGCGATAGAGAGTGAGGTGGACAGTGGGAGGGAGAGGGAGAGGGAAAGGGAGAGGGAGAGGGAGAGGGGGAGGGAGAGGGGAGAGAGAGAGGAGGAGGGAGAGGGAGAGGGAGAGAGAGAGGGAGAGGGGAGAGGTGAGAGGGAGAGGGGAGAGTGAGAGAAGGAGAGATCGCGATATGGGGAGGGGGAGAGTGAGAGGAGAGAATGAGATGAGAAGAATATACATAAAAGACGAGCAGAGAAGGAGAGAATGAGAAGGAGAGAAGGAGAGATGGAGAGAAGGAGAGAAGGAGAGAAGGAGAGAAGGAGAGGAGAGAAGGGAGAACGGAGAAGGGGAGAAGGGGAGAAGGAGAGAAGGAGCGAAGGAGCGAAGGAGAGGAGAGACGGGAGAAGGAGAGAAGTGAGAAGGGGAGGAGAGAAGGAGGAGAGAAGGAAGAGAAGGGGAGAGAAGGGGAGAAGGGGAGGAAAGAAGGGGAGAAGGAGAGATTAGCTAAACACAGATCTAGATCATGGATAATTTCCTATCATAATTATCTTAGGTGGAGGGGAATAATGTATGAATTCCGAGCGAGTGGCGTGTAGCGCCCCGCGCAGGGGTCCGGCGAGGAGCAGCCGGACCCCCCACCCACCCCGTGAGCAGGGAGGGGGGGGGGTGCAGGGACTCCAGAGCTTATTACATGCGATAATGGGATTATCACTATCCATGTATATATGTATATATATATTACTAGTACTAGTAGTAACTGTCTTTAACGGACACTGCTGTATCCAGACCAAAATTCCCCTCATAAAGCAGATGTCCTTCCATCGGATGACAATTAGACGAAACAAGGCTAGTTTGTGCATTGAACGCTTTTCGCCCATGGTCTGGTTTTGTGGTTTTACCTCCTGTCAACATCTAAGGTCATATCAGGAAACCCCTCCCCTGGGCTGGTGCTGGTTCGTTAATCACGTGACGCTGGAGAGGTTACCACTGTATATACCACTGTATATACCACTGGGACCAGACGGGATGACCGAATGAGTTAGAGCGTCCGTCTCCCGTGCTGGTAGATCGTGGGTTCGAGTCCCGGTCGAGTCAAACCAATGACTTTAAAATTGATACTTGTCGCTTCCTAGCCAGGCGCTCGGCATTATTAGGATAGGGCAAGGACTGGTGTGCTCAGTGTCAGGATAATGTGACTGAGTGGCATACCAGGTCATGGTGCCGGCGGCCTGGTTTCCCAGTGGGACAGCACTATAAAGTCGCCATGAGTGCGCACTGTCACAAGTCAGTACCCGTCCTGATATGACCTTAGATGTTGCTAGGACGTAAAACAACAACAAACAAACAACAAACAAACAAGTATATACCACTGTATATACCACTGTATATACCACTGTATATACCACTGTATATACCACTGTATATACTATGTTGGATATCACAGTATATAATATTACGAAGAGTTCAGGTGCAAAACCATGTAAATGCCAATCCAAAAATGGAGTTTAAATAAAAGATTTGTACCTGAAGATCTGTTTAATTCTCACTGATTCCACTTTTCATATCATCACATGCTTGTGGAACAATGAACAGAACAGAAAAATATAAAAAATATTTACTTTTTGAAGGTTTGATTCAAATGATTATCTCCATTGTTGGATTTGCGTTTACAAGGTTTTGCGCCTGAACCCTTCATATATATATATATAAGGCCCAATCAGCAGATGACTGGAGGGGGTAGTAGATAGGCTAGGGAGAGGATGGAAGCTTCTGGCCTTATTATACTCGTATAATGGCTTATACAGTATATATATATATATATATATATATATATATATATATATATATAAAATATTGCCATTGCTATATTAATATCATGGTGTTCAGTTGATTCTTGTCCTAATAGTGCCCTGTGTATTACATCTATTACATATATTATATTATTGTATATAATATAATAATAGTCCCCTTCCGTGCCTTTATACTCGCATAATACTTATGCTGTTCCGTATTACACTGATCCTTTGTCCCGATAACGCCCTGTGTCTTAAATTTAATACCTACATTACATATCCTATATATATTATATATGAAGAGTTCACGCACAAAAGTACATAAACGCCAATCCAAACATTGGAATCAAACCTTCAAAAAGTTAATTTTGTTATATTCTTCTTTTTTGTTCACTGCTCCATAAGCATGTGATCAAATGAAAAGTGAAATTAGTGAGAATTAAAATGATTTTCAGCTAATAATCTTTTATTTAAACTACCTTTTTAGATTGTCGTTGATATGTTTTGTGCCTGAACTCTTCATATAATATTGTTCAGTATGCATAGCAAGCCTCGTCCTGGTAGTGCCCTGTGTATTAGGCATATTAGATGTACTATGTAACAATATATATCATGTCATTCAGTATGTACTGTGACCCTGTTCATGACCCTATCACAATGTCCTATGTATTACATCTATTACATGTACTATATTACATATATATCACGATATTCAGTATGTACTGTGACCCTGTTCACGACCCTATCACAGTGTTCTATGTATTAAATCTACTACATGTACTATATTACATATACTGTGACCCTGTTCTCGACCCTATCACAGTGTTCTATGTATTAAATCTACTACATGTACTATATTACATATATATCACGTTATTCAGTATGTACTGTGACCCTGTTCATGACCCTATCACAGGGTTCTATGTATTAAATCTACTACATGTACTATATTACATATATATCACGTTATTCAGTATGTACTGTGACCCTGTTCCTGACTTATTCAGTATGTACTGTGACTCTGTTCACAACCCTATCACAGTGTTCTATGTATTACATCTACTACATGTACTATATTACATATATATCACGTTATTCACTATTACATTGATCCTGTACCCGACCCTATCACATATCACAGCGCCCTCTGTTGCCATGTACTACTACTACCACGACGTGTAGTATATCACACTTGGACGCAGACGCAGGTTGTAAACTCCCCTCAACAAACACCCACCTGAGCGGCGCAGGGCCGGGGCGCGGCCCGTCCCCGCTCCCGGTCGGCTCCGGCGCCGAGCCCGGGGACGACGGCGGCGGAGGCGGTGGCGCCGGGGCCCCGTGAGGGGGCTGCTTGAGCAACTGCAACATGCCTCTCTCCCCGGGAGACGCGCCACTCACTGCCGGCGCGAGGAGTTGGACGCGGAGACGGAAGGGCGGGGAGAAGTTTGACAAAGCAGCCAGGTAGTTAGTTCCCTGTGTGTCCTGTGTGTCCTGTGTGTCCTGTGTGTCTGCGGCTCGATCCCGGCGGGCGGGGAGAGGGGCACGGGGAGAGGGGAGCGGGCCACGGAGAGCGCAGCGCGTGGACTGCTGACCGGGCGGGGAGCGGCTGTCCGGCGGGGAGGCGGGGCGCGGCTGTCCGGCGGGGAGGCGAGGCGGTCACCCTGCGTGTGGCCACCCGGGCGGCGCGGAGTTGCTGGGTTCAGGGTTCAGGGTGCAGCGGGGCGTTGCAACGGGGTGGCGACGGTGCGCGCAGTGGTCAAGCCGGGGACGCCAGTGGCGGCCTCTAGTGGCAGGCGCCGAACTAGCACCAGTGGGGACGCGTGTCTGGTTGGGTCTGGTCTGGTCACTGCGCTGAGGCTCCTCCTCCTGTGGCAGGCTCTGAGTCACCGCCAGTTACCGGCAACGTCAGCCACAGACGCCGGCACGCCCCCCTCAGACGGGCGACTGTAGCAGTAGTTGTAGTACTCCTAGTGGATCTGGTTGTGATTGTGGTTGTGATTGTGATTGTGGTTGTGATTGTGGTTGTGATATTGCAGCGGTGTCAGTAAAGTCACTAGTTCTACCCCCCTCAGACGGGCGACTGACTATACGAGTAGTAATAGTAATACTACTCCTAGTAGCTGTGCTTGTGGTTATGGTTGTGGTTGTGGTTGGGATAGTGTAGCTGGATCAGTAAAGTCGCTAGTTCCAGCAGGTTCAGTGTGCACAGGAAGGAGACTGACGCCCTGTTCTTCTCCACCCAGTTTCACACCCAGTTCTCATATAACACAACACGACACACCTCTCCCTACACGCGCACTGCCACCTGGTGGTGGCCAGCTAGTGTAGCCGCCCAACAGCCCTACTCAAGTACTTTTTATAATATATATATATATATAAGTATAAAGAGAGAGAGAAGCCTTTGACGCTATGCGATACCTAACAGAAATGCCAGCAATTCACCCTTTCCATCGAGTTAACCTTAGATGTTGCCAGGACGTAAAACTGTGAGTTGGAATCGCGGTTAAAAGCAAGCTACTTTTCTCTCCTTTGAAAAAAACCTTCTTTCTGGATAAAGTCCCAACTACAAGTATCTCTCCTTTCTCCTAGTTATCTCTGCATGAATGCCCAAGCTAGAAGTTGTCTCCTGTTCCCCTCTTAATCTCGCTGCATTGTTATCCCAACTAATAGTATCGCTCTCCTAATTATCTCTGCATAAATCTCCAAATTATAAGTTTCTCCTTTGCTATCTCCAATCTCTCTCGTAGTCTTCCTCACCTTATCTGTGCAAATGTCCAAACTAGGAATATGTCTTCACAAGTCGCTCTTTGTGATTGTTGCTCTCTCTCTGTTTAAAAGTTAAATATCCGCGGCAACAGCCTCTCTTTCCGTCCGCCTCTCTGGCCCTTTGTTTTACTCTTTTTATCTGTATGAATATATAACAAGTTTTGTTCACCCTCTACCTGCATAAATCTCTTAACTTTAACTGTTGTCACACATGTCCATCAACGTCAGCCGGTAATGAGTGCTTCCTTTGGCAGATACGATAACTTGAATAAGTAACCAGAAGTAACCAATGGTTAACCGGAAATAACCAAAGGGTAACCGGAAGTACCCAAAAGGTAACCGGAAGTAACCAAAGGTTAACCGGAAATAACCAAAAGGTAACCGGAAGTACCCAAAAGGTAACCGGAAGTAACCAGTCCACACCAAGGGGCCACAATGTTTTGTCCTCCTCAACTCCTCCGGAGACGGAAGTAGTAGTGCTGGTGGTGATAGTAGTAGTATTAGTAGCAGCAATGTGGGTGATAGTCGTAGTAGTAGTAGCAGTAGTCGTAGAAGTAGTAGTAGTTGTAGTAGTAGTTGTAGTAGTAGTAGTAGTCGTAGTACCAGTAGTCGTAGTAGTAGTCGTAGTAGTAGTATCACTAGTCGTAGTAGTAGTAACTGTAGTAGTCGTAGTAGTAGTAGTAGTACCAGTAGTAGTAGCAGTAGTCCTAGTAGTAGTAGTTTAACTATTGCCGGTGAAATTGTCACAATTTCACTAGTGAAAGCGTCCAGTAGTCGGCGATGTTATCCGCGCGTGTTTTTCCTCCTCCTTTGCGCCTCCCGTACGTACGTGTGCGTATGCGTATGCGCGTGCGTGTGCGTATGCGTGTGCGTGTGCGCACTCATAGGCGGCATAGCGGAGAAGTGCAGATGAACGACTACCGTGCGTTTCTAAAACGCCGATGCCGCTGCCGTACGTGTGTGTGAGTGCGTGTGTGTGACTGAGTGTCTGTGAGTGCGTGTGTGTGAGTGCGTGGGTGTACGCGGGTGCAGGGCAGGCAGGGTTGGCGCTGTGTGAATGTGTCTCAAGGCGCGCAGTGATGTCCAACTGTCCAGCAGCAGTCTCCAACACGACGCCGACTGTGCCCTCCTCCTCCCGCATCTGTTATGACACTCTCCCGCATCCCGTCACTCAGCCCCCGACACGACCCTCTCTACCCCACCCACCCACCCTCCTTTTTTTAAGCCTGCCGATTGCGCCGCCAGGGGGACATGTCGTTAGGTGGCGACACCGGGCCGCTACTGCTTGTGGCTAATCAATCATCCACAGCTGACCACAGGCTCTCTTATGTCTGTCTACCCCCGGTGCACCCCTCCCACCCTCCTCCCCCACCCCCACCTCGCCGCCTCTCCTGTACCCCTCATATCACCTGCACATCACCCCCACATCAACTCCACATCACCGCGATATCACCCACACATCACCGCCACATCACCCCCCCCCCACATCACTCCCACAACACCCCTACATCACCCCCAAATCACCCCCATATCAACCCACATCAACTCCACATCACTGCCACATCACCCCCACATCACCCCCACATACCCCCGCATTACCCCCACATGACCCCCACATCACCCCCACATCACCCCCACATCACCCCCATATAACCTCCACATCTCCCCCCATCACCCCCACATTACCCCCACATCACCCCACCACAAATACTCCTCCCTGAGGCACCAAGCGAGACGCCCGGCTGCTTAGTATGAAGATTCTCATTAAGCGGAAGAGACTGGGGGAAGGGGAAGGGAGGGGTTACTGCGGGAGGTGGGGTAGGAAAAAGGAGATGAGGGGAAGGGGGGAGGGGGAGGGGACATGGGATGGGCAGGGAGGGGGAGGGGGAGGCGAAGGCCGAGAGGGGAATGGGGAGAGGGGAGAGGGGGGGGGAGGAATGGAGGGACGGCGGAAGGGGAGGGGGGGGGAGGGGAGCGGGGAGGGGAGGGGGAGGGGGGAGGGGAGATGGACATGGCAAATGGGACAAGAGGGTGGAGGGTGGTAGTGATGCTGGAGAAGTGGGAGCGTGGGATGAGGGGGCAGGGGACGGGAGGTGGGTTACAGCGGGGGGGGGTGGGGGAGGGGGTTAACAGAGGGGCGGGGGGGGGGGGTTTGAATCGAACATTGCGCCCATTGGGACTGGGTGGCAGAGAAGAGAGGAGAGAAGATGAAGGAGTGTAGGTTGGAGCGCAGAGTGGGGGGTGGTGAGTGTGTGTGGGGGGGGGGGGGGGGGGGGGCTGGGGGGGGGGCGGTGGGACGGGCTTTGTTAGTGGGAGTGTGGTGTGGGTGGAGGGTGGAGGGGTGGGTTTTCGATTGTGCATTGACAACTCTCATCCCCTCCCTGATCTGGCTCATTCCCCCTCCCCCCTGCCTCCCCCCTGCCTTCCCCCAGCCTCCCCCTTCCCACCTCCCTCCCACCTCCCTTCACCTGTCCCTTATCCCTCCCCCTCCTCCCCTCGCTCCCCCCCCCCCCCCCCCCTCCTCCCCCCCCCCCACACACACATGACAGCCACACCTATAACGGCCGCTCTCCTCGCCCCGCTCCGCCTGACTACGTAACCTCCCGCTCCTGCAGCGGGCACGGCCGTGCCCGGTAAGCCGGCCGGCGCAGCGCCCCACGCCGGCCGCGGCTACCTGACCGCCGCCACTCACGGAGCGGCGCGCGTGTGTGTTTGTGTGTATGTGTATATATATATGTGTGTGTGTGTGTGGCGCAGTACGGGGTGTGGATTTGGTGGAGGGTGAGTTGCGGATTGGATTGTAGCGATTAGCATAAAAAGGGGCGTGGCTTAGCCCTTCACCCCTACCCACCCCCCAGTCGCGCCGACCAATCAGAGCGCTGGGAAGTCATGCCCGCTTCACCGGGCGGGGAGGGGTTGTGGTGGAAGGCGCGGCGCGTGTGTGTGTATGTGTGTGTTTGGGGGGGGGGGTGTTAGTGAGCGGACATACCCACGCTGTCTGCCGCCACGCGCAGAGCGCATCGCGCACATTACCAGCGGACAACCCGCATCGCCGTCACGTCTCTACAGCCCCCCCCCCACCACCACCACCACGGACTGCCACCACCCCCCCCCCCCACCCCACCGGCACCCCGGGTCTCCCACCTCCAACCGCACTGTGGTGATTGTGGGTGGCGTGTGGTGGTGATTGTGGGTTGGGGTTAATGGTGGTTGTGGTGCTTCTGGTGGTGATTGTGGTGGTTTGTGGTGGTGATTGTGGGGGTTGTGGTGGTGATTGTGGGGGTTGTGGTGGTGATTGTGGGTTGGGGTTAGTGGTGGTTGTGGTGGTGATTGTGGAGGTTTGTGGAGGTGATTGTGGTAGTTGTGGGGGTTGTGTTGGTGATGTGGTGGGAATGATGTGGGGGTGGTGTGGGCATGGTGTGGGCGTGGTGATGATGTGGGGGAATGGCATGGTTGCGATGTGGGGTGATGTGTGGGTGATGTTGTGGTGATCTGAGGTGGGTGTCGTGGTGGCACGGTGGTGATGTGGAGTGGGGGTGATGTGGGTGTGATGGTGGAGGTGATGTGGGGGGAGCGGGTGATGATATAGGGTGATGCGGGGGTGATGTGAAGGTGGTGTGGAGGTGATGTGAAGGTGATGTGGGGTGATGTGGGGTGATGGGGTGTGTGAGGTGGTGTGGAGGTGATGTGGGGGTGATGTAGGGTGATGGGGGGTGATGTGGAGGTGGTGTGGAGGTGAGTGTGGGGGTGATGTCGGGGTGATGTCGGGGTGATGTGGAGGTGATGTGGGTGGTGATGTGGGGTGATGTGGGGATGATGTTGGGGTGATGTGGGGATGATGTTGGGGTGATGTGGGGATGAGTTGGGGTGGGAAGTGGGGATGATGTTGGGGTGATGTGGGGATGATGTTGGGGTGTGGGGATGATGTTGGGGGGTGGTGCATGATGTTGGGGTGATGTGGAGGTGATGTGAAGGTGATGTGGGGGGTGCAGTGCTGATGTGGGGGTGATGTGGGGGTGATGTCGGGGTGATGTTGAGGTGATATTTGGGGGGTGCGGTGCTGATGTGGGGGTGATGTGGGGGTGATGTGGGGTGATGTTGCGTGATGTGGGGGTGATGTGGGGGTGGTACGCTGCTGATGTGGGGGTGATGTGTGGCTGATGTGGGGGTGGTGCGGTGCTGATGTGGGGGTGATGTGGGGGTGGCGTGGTGGCCGTGCGCTTTATACCTGCCGACCACTTTAAGCACTAGGTAGGCAGCTAACGACAGGGCGCCGTACTTACCTGTACCGCACAGCCCTGCGCCCGGCCGGGGTGCCCGCCCCCCGCCCGCCCCCCATCTCCGCCCACCGCCTCCCGCCCGCCCGTGGTGCCCGCCCCCTCTCGCGCCCCACCCCCGCACCCCCCGCTCTCCCGATGCTTTACCCGGCGGGAGGCAAACCGTTTGTAAAATGGTCGGCCCCAATTTTAGACCCGCCAAACTCTCTTCACTACCTCTTCCTTTCTCCTTCTCCCCGCTCTTCCTCGCTCCGCCCCCCCCCCCCATCTTCCCTGACCCTTTTCTCTTTCTCTTTCTCTTCCCCTCTCCCTCTCTATCTACCCCTTCTTCCTCTACCCCATTTACCTGTCATTCTCATCTCTCCTCCTCTCCCAACCTCTCCACCACCTTTTCTTTCCTTTTCGCCGTCCGTCTCTCTGTCACTCTCTGCCTCTCTCCGTCTGTCCGTCTGTCCGCCTCTCCCACCCCTTCCTTTTCCATTTCTCCCCGTGTCTCTCAGTCTCTCTCCGTCTCTCTCCTTCTCTCTCCTCTCTCCGTCTCTCTCCGTCTCTCTCCGTCTCTCTCCTTCTCTCTCCTCTCTCCCTCCGTCCTGATATGACCTTAGATGTTGCTAGGACGTAAAACAACAACAAACAAACAAACAAACAAACAAAACAAACTCTCCTCTCTCCTTCTCTCTCCTCTCTCCGTCTCTCCCCGTCTTCTCCCCCCCCCCCGTACCTCTCCCCCCCCCTCCCCCCGCACGACCACGCCCCCGGGTGCTCCACCCCCGCCCCTCCTGGCCGGGTGTGTGGAAGGTCGACCGTCCCGTTATTAACTTCCCGGGGGTCCCTCATACACGGGCCGGCCGAGCAAACAGACAGGGTTGGCCTAGGTGGCACAGCGCTCACGCCCCATGCGGCAGGTCAGGGTTTTGAAACTCACCACTACCTAGCCTGACGCTCGGCACTACTAGGATAGGATATGAGAGGATAGGCCAGGATAGGACAGGATAGGACAGGATAGGACAGGATATGACAGGATAGGAAGGACCTAGAACTGGTGCAGGAAACATATGGGCAACACACAGGCAACACACTGGCAACACACAGGCAACATGCAGGCAACATATGGGCAACATGCAGACAACACGCAGGCAACATGCGGGCAACACACTGGCAACATGCAGGCAACACACATACAACATGCATGCAACACACAGGCAACACGCAGGGAACACGCAGGCAACATACAGGATAGGACAGGATAGGACATAGGTTCTCATGTATTTATTAGTGTGGCAATACTGGGACTGAGTGGGGAGATATCAGGCTTGGGTTCTGGTGGTGCGGTATCCCATTGGGGGCAGCACTATGAAGGCGGCATGAGTGTACGCTATCATAAGTTAGTAGGTATCTGGCCCGCCTTTACATTGTATGGAAAAGTGATGGTTGAATAACAAACAAACAATTCTCGCTGTGAATATGGCATATATGCTGCTGACACGGCGTAAAGAAACCACCAATCAATCAATCAAGGTATGTCGAGAGGAGGCGAGGTGGAGGGGACAGGGGGGAGAGAGAAAGGGGGAGAGGAGGAGAGAGCGAGAGGAAGGGGGGAGAGGAGGAGAGAGGGAGAGTAAGAGAGGTGAGGGGGAGAGAGGGAGAGGCGGAGATGGAGAGGGGGTAGGGAGATAAGAGGAGGAGAGAAGGAGAGGAGGAGAGAGGGAGAGGAGGAGAGAGGGAGAGGAGGAGAGAGGGAGAGGAGGAGGAGAGGAGAAGAGAGGGAGAGGGAGAGGGGGATGCGTGTGCGGGGTTCGCCCCGGCCTTCCTTCCCGTCCGAAGGTCCGGTTTGCCGGCGCCTGGCGGCGCCATCCCGGGGCGCCATCCCGGCCTCTCGGGGCAGGGAGGACCGGGCCGGGCCGGGGCGGTGCGGGACGCCGGGCGGGCGGGGAGGCGCCTTTCCACGGCGTCGCCCGGTCCTTGCCCAGCCCGGGACAAACCCCCATTTATGTACTGCTTACACCGAGTCATACACAGCAAGGCCAAACACAGCTCGCTGTCCTTCATTTCTTGGATGTTCTCAAAGCGATGGCGCGTACATTTCGGGCATTATCAATCACCATGGCAACCATATTTGTTAATTTCAGTCATTGAAACTTGATGTCGTGCAAGCGGCAGTCCATATCAACATGATCACCATGTCAATATTATGTCTTAATCTCACCCTTTGATACCTGATGTTATGAAAAGTGATAGCGCTTATATTTAAGGCTTTGTGTTACCATGGCAACACGCAGGCAACACGCATGCAATACGTTGGCAACACACAGGCAACATGCAGTCAACACACTGGCAACACGCTGGCAACACACAGGCAACACACAGGCAACACACAGGCAACACACATGCAACATGCAGGCAACACACAGGCAACACACAGGCAACATGCATGCAACACGCAGGCTACACACATGCAACACGCATGCAACACACAAGCAACACACAGGCAACACATGGGCAACACACAGGCAACACACAGGCAACACACAGGCAACACACGGGCAACATGCTGGCAACATGCAGGCAACACACAAGCAACATGCAGGCAACACACAGGCAACATGCAGGCAATGGTGACATATCAGTATATTTTGCAGTGTCAAACTATTATTCGTCATTACTAGGATAGAGCAGGAACTGGTTTGTCCAGTATCAGGATAATGTGACCAATTGGGGTATTAGGTCATGATGTTAAGTGTTATCAGCCTGGTCTCCCAGTGGGGCAGCACTATAAAGTAACCACGAGTGCGCACTGTCACACGTCGGTACCCATCCTGATGTCCTTAGAGGTTTCCTATGTGTAAAACCCCAAAAACTATCCAAAAAATAGCTAAAGGTCCCCATGAATATGACCTTTTGCTATGGTGTAAAAACACCACCAATCAATCAATCAATCAATATCTAAACGCGATTGTGGGTCTACGATAGCAGTCCATGAGACGTAAGAGATGCGGGGTGAGTGGGTTTGGGTTTGGGTTTGGGTTTGGGGTTGGGTTTGGGGTTGGGGTTGGGGTTGGGTTTGGGGTTGGGTTTGGGTTTGGGGTTTGGGGTTGGGGTTGGGGTTGGTGTTGGGGTTGGGGTTGGTGTTGGTGTCGCTGTCGGGGTTGGGGTTGGGTTTGGGGTTGAGGTTGGGGTTGGGGTTGGTGTCGGGGTCGGGGTCGGGGTTGGTGTTAGGGTTGGGGTTGGTGTTGGTGTCGATGTTGGTGTTGGGTTTGGGTTTGGGGTTGGAGTTGGGTTTGGTGTTGGTGTCGGTGTCGGTGTTGGGGTTGGGGTTGGGTTTGGTGTTGGGGTTGGTGTTGGGTTTGGGTTTGGTGTTGGGTTTGGGTTTGGTGTTGGGGTTGGTGTCGGTGTCAGTGTCGCTGTTGGGGTTGGGTTTGTGTTTGGGGTTTGTGGCGGTGTCGGCGTTGGTGTTGGGGTTGGGTTGGGGTTTGGTGTTGGGGTTGGTATTGGGGTTGTGGTTGGGGTTGGTATTGGGGTTGGGGTTGTGGTTGTGGTTGGGGTCGGTGTCGGTGTCGGGGTTGGTGTTGGGGTTGGGTTTGGTGTTGGGGTTGGTATTGGGGTTGTGGTTGTGGGTGGGGTCAGTGTCGGTGTTGGTGTTGGGGTTGGGTTTGGTGTTGTGTTGGGTTTGGTGTTGGTGTTGGTATTGGGGTTGTGGTTGGGGTTGGGGTTGTGGTTGGGGTTGTGGTTGGTGTTGGGGTTGTGGTTGTGGTTGTGGTTGGTATTGTGGTTGTGGTTGTGGTTGGGGTTGGTATTGGCGTTGTGGTTGGGGTTGGGATTGTGGTTGTGGTTGGTATTGGGGTTGTGGTTGTGGTTGGTATTGTGGTTGTGGTTGTGGTTGTGGTTGGGGTTGGTATTGGGGTTGGGGTTGGGGTTGTGGTTGGGGTTGGGATTCTGGGGTGGAGACAATGAGGGAAGAGTAATTGCCACAGAAGTGTGAGTGACGCACATTTGCCTAGTTTTGTATCTGTGCAGTTTGTTCCATTAACCAGGAGGGCATAACTCACGTGTAATGTCCAAGCATTTGTCAAATGGTCACCGATAGTCCCATGTTTTTGAGTTTCTACCACTATTTTTAGATACATAGATTAGATTGATCACGGCAATCTACCTCACTCTAATATGAAACTTTTCTAATAATTATCTAATTTTGAAGGGAAAATTAAACCAAATGAATATTGGCATGCTTGTAGAAATTATGACACCATAGGCATCACCACCAACAGGTTCTATTAAATTGACTTAATCTACCCTTTTAACAAACAACAGATTGTTAATAAGTGCACGGGTATCTAAGTTGGATATGTAGAATGCAATTTAAATAAATGATTTGGTTTCGAAATTTGAATATTTTCTTCAGACAAAGCAGTTTAAATCTGGGAAGGGAGGATTTCAAAAGTTGACAATTGGCCTTCCTCATTCCACCGTTCTTTGCCCTAACACGCTAATGCTAGGAAGGCTAGGAAGTAACAAGTTAATTGGGGTTGACTCGGCCGGGGATCGAAGGTACGACCTCCCCACTTGGGAAAGAGGTTTTCTAGATTATGTGCCAACATTGCCCGGTAGGCGTACACATATATCGCAGCTGGTAATGTGAGAGAAGAGGCAACTAATTATATATATATATATAAGCAGTTCTACGAAGAGACAAGACAATACGAATTGGTCTGAGGTCTTTTATGTAACACTCTGGCAAGAACCAGCCTTGCCTTAATCAATACACAATTCTTTTTCGGTGGAAGTGTGGCGAGCTGGCGCAGAACATCGAATATATATCAGCGGCGGCAGCGAGACGGCACCAGCTGAAGCCGGCCAACCCGCATGCGCGCAGCTATGGTCCGAACTCATACAACCTTGAAACGACTTCTTCTCCGATACCTATATATATATAACGTTATTATATAATTTATATATATATATATATATAGGGGGTTGAATATAACTGAGGGGGGAACATGGCCATTAACTTCCTTATATGATATATGTAAATATATATATATATCCTGTCTGTGGGAAAGTGCATATAACAGACCCCTTGCTGCTTATGGGAAAGACTAGCCTATGTGGCAGCAGCTGGTTTCCTCCAAAGAAATATGTCAGAATGACCATATCTTTTACATCCAATAGCCGATGATATGAAAATCAATGTGCTCTAGAGGCGTCGTTAAATAAAACAAGCTTTACTTTATATATATATATATATAAATATATATATATATATATATAATGCACCCACTTATGTTGATATACATTTATCCAACTACTCAGCACCCTTTATTTCACTTATAAGCATATAACACGATATACATCATTTCAATATAAACACTGCACATGTGTTATCTCCTAAATGTGCTACAGTGACTGCCGGATCCAAAGGCAAGGCTGCTTTAGGCGAGGGATACTTGTAGTTATGTGTCCAACTCACGCATATAAGCACAGTTGATGTTAGTGTGTCGGGCGCCCGCTAGGGATGGCGGAGACGACAGCAACACACAGTTGAGATTAAGTCTACTAGGTGGCGCTGTACAGGGCGGTATCAGGCACCGGCATTAGGCGGCCTGTGTCTGTCTGTGTGTCCCCCGAAACAACATTCACCCCCCACCCACCACACACACACACTTACCCCCCCCCCCCTCACACACATCCTCCTTGTAAAATTCTACTAACAGCTTATCAACCGCTACTGACAACATAAAACGAAGCAGAATTTAAACAAAGGTGGCAGATGATGGTTGTGTGTTAAACAATATTATAGTGATGTATACGGTATTATGCGAGTATAGAGACGTTAGGGAATATTATTACTTACTATTATGATTATTGTCATACTCCGTAATATGCGACATTATAGTGCCATTTTGGCCAAGCTCACCTCCCCCGGATGTCGACCAGTGTCAGTTACACTGGCGGATTTATATATATCATCGTGTGCGCATGCTTCCGGAAATGTGCGCGCGCATGCGCTGTGAGCGTGAGGGCATCGCTAGACCTGGTGAGCAATCAATCAGGTTTTGCTGAAAATGATCGGTGTGTAAATTGTAAACCCGCCCCAGAGCAGCCCACACCCGGCCAGCCTGCAACGCCCCCCCCCCCACACCCACAGCCACACCCACACACACCCTCACACACAACCCCCGACCCCCAGTCACCCTGACCCCGACCACTCACCAAGTTACATAATCCAACATTTTAATTTCCAAAAAGGACGCCCCCTCCCCACCTTCCCCACCGCCTTCTGCATCCCCCACTCTCCCCTCTCCCCCTGCCCCCTCCCCACGCCATCCCTCTCTTCCCCCTCCGCTCCCCTCTCCCTCTGCCCCGTGCCCCGTGCCCCGTCCATCCCCTTCCCAATCCAAGGAGACAATAACATCTTGGAAACCGAAGCACTTGCCCAGACTTCAGGAAAGTTTCTTTTATTTACTGACGCCTCTACAACGCATTCATTTTTATCATCGACTGTCGAATGTCAAAGCCTAGACTTCAGATGCTGGTACATTTTTGATTTACTGTGTTGCTAAAGTGCCTGCCACACCATACCGGACTGAGTACCGGAGACCACTGGACAAAGAATTTTCTAGTCCGGTGCTCTCCGGTACACAAAATGTATCGAAATGTATTGAAATGGAGCGTAATTGAGTCAATTGCCTCTAGGCGACCGGACAAGTACCATACCTGTACCATACATGTACCGGACAAGAACCGGATGAGAACCGGACATGCAACTGATGGGTACCGGACATGTAACGGACAAAATGGACAAACCGGACACGAACGGATGGGTACCGGACATGTACGGATGGGTACCGAATGGGTACCGGACATGTACCAGTCAAACCGGACACCAACCGGACACGTCAGTCCGGTGGTGTTCGGTACAAGTTTTCAACATGCACAAAACTTGAGTGTGGGTGTCCGGTAGAGGTTTTGTGCATGTTCAAAACTTGTACCGAACGCCGCCGGACACCACCGGACACCACCGGATGGGTACCGGACATGTACCGGACATCGCCATACAGTACCGGACAGTGTCCGGTTCTTGTCCGGTTCCCCAGTCCGGTAAGGTGTGACTGGGCCTTTAGAGTTGTCAGCCCTATGACATGTTGTTCAGTACAAAGGTCTGTTGACAGCTTCGTTTCATTGGTCGGATTCCAATGGTCCGTTGTATCATATATATGGGTCATTCTCAGAAGTTGTGTACCAATAGTGTGACATCAGTACCAGAAAATCAAAATGCTGCCAAAGTCCTATAAGCAAGTTTCCTCAATTTGTATGTCCTTTTGCATCTGAATAATTGAAAATAAACATATTCTGGCATTTTTAAGTAGGTCAAATGATGCTCACACCCAATAAATAGCAGTATAGCATGGAAACCAATCTGACTCCAAAATCAAATATTTTCCACACAAAACTTGACATTTTTAGGACATTTCACATGCCACTTGCTTTATAAACAGTAGTAATATTAATTTGAAACCTCATTGCTATGGTTTTGTCTTATTTGTGAATATTAAAGAGAAAAGCAAGAAAATATTAGCAGAGTAACAGATTAGCAGAGTAACAAAGTGGAAACAACAATTTTACACAAATGTTCGGCTCAAATTTCAATGTTTAGGGGCAATTTCAGGATTTATCTTTTACTATACCATAACTGGGTCCATGCATAGTGTCAAATGGTGAAAATAGTTCCTGTACTGTATCTGTACTCAGTGTTTGATACAGAGTTTCATAGTACTTGCAAGTGGAAACGAAATGTTATGATGTTAATGACTCCAGAAAATGTTAACTATTTCATAATTTAACTTTTTTTTTTAGAAATAAATATCTTCAACTTAATGAAGACATTGTATATGACCATTTGAAGTGAAATGAGCTGTTGTTCAGGGGTTTTCATTAAGTTTGTGACACTTTATTTTCAATGCTGTTGACAATGTCACAAATTAGTGATGTAATTTTCTATGTATTTAGCTACATCCATCCCAATAAGATACATAATACACAATATTAACATTTACTTTTGATCTAAACTATCTCCCACATTATTTGGCTAACTGATGAAATCTAAATATTGACACTCCAATAAAGGGTTTCTTTGAAATATGCATTTCTAGTAGACTACCTCAAGTGGTACACAGTTTCTGAGAACGACCCATATATATATATGGGCTAAATGCAGAAACCTTCAAATAGTTTGGAAAACCAATGACTTACAAAATTGATGCTTGTCGCTACCTACCCTGGTACTCGGCATTACTAGGATAGGAAAAGGACTGGCTATATCAGCATCAGGATAATGTAACCAGATAACTCAGAGTTAATTTGTTATTGGGTTTTAGTTTTTTTTCAACTGAGGAAAAACTCCGCCAGAGAGACAGAAAACTGACAGAAGGTCAGGCAAAAAATACACGCCTCGAAACCAGTATGAAACGAGATGAGAGAAAAGTAGCGAAAATGAGAGAGAAAACCACAAAATTAATCTTTTGGGGAGACGCTGCTTTGAGAGACGCTGACGACGACTGCGCGTCTGTTTGTTGAACGCCCCCTGGCGTGACCCGCGGACAACCGGCGGTGTGACGTCACTGGTAATTACAATTAGCAAAAACGGCACTACTGGGCGACGCAGTCTGACCGGGTCGAGCGGCGAATTAGACGTAAAGAGCGGGGGGTGGGTGTGAGGGGGGTGGTGGTGTTGGTGTTGGTGGTGGTGGTGGTGGGGGTTGGGGTGGGGTGGTGTGGGTGGTATGGGTGGTGTGGGTGGTGTGGTGGTGTGCGTGGATGTGGGTGTGTGTGAGGGGTGTGTGGTGGTGTGTGGTGGTGTGGGTGTGGTGGGTGGTGTGGGTGGTGTGGGTGGTGTGGGTGGTATGGGTGGTGTGGGTGGTGTGAGTGGTGTGAGTGGTGTGAGTTGGTGTGGGTGGTGTGGGTGGTGTGGGGTGTGGTGGTGGTGTGGGTGGTGTGGGTGGTGTGGGTGGTGTGGGTGGTGTGGGGTGTGTGGGTGTGGTGTGGTGTGGGTGGTGTGGGGTGGGTGGTGTGAGTGGTGTGGGTGGTGTGGGTGGTGTGGGTGGTGTGGGTGGTGTGGGTGGTGTGGTGGTGGTGGGTGGTGTGGTGGTGTGGGTGGTGTGTGTGGTGTGGGTGGTGTGGGTGGTGTGGGGTGTTGTGGGTGGTGTGGGTGGTGGTGGTGTGTGGTGTGGTGGTTGGTGTGTGGTGTGGGTGGCGTGTGTGTGTGTGTGGTGGTGTGGGTGGTGTGGGTGGTGTGGGTGGTGTGAGTGGTGTGGGTGGTGTGTGGTGGTGTGGGTGGTGTGGGTGTTTGTGTGGTGTGGGTGGTGTGGTGGTGTTGTGGGTGGTGTGTGTGGTTATGGGTGTTGTGGGTGGTGTGGGTGGTGTGGGTGGTGTGGGTGGTGTGTGGGTGGTGTGGGTGGTGTGAGTGGTGTGGGCGGTGTTGGCGTGTGGGAGGTGTGGGCGGTGTGGGTGGTGTGTGTGGTGTGGGTGGTGTGGGTGTGGGTGGGGGGGGGTCGTGGGTGGTGTGGATGGTGTGGGTGGTGTGGGTGGTGTGTGGTGTGTGTGGTGTGGGTGGTGTGGGTGGTGGGGGTGTCGTGGGTGGTGTGTGTGGTGTGTGTGGTGTGTGTGGTGTGTGTGGTGTGTGTGGTGTGTGTGGTGTGTGTGGTGTGGGTGTGTGGGTGGTGGTGTGGTGGTGTGGGTGGTTGGTGGTGGTGTGGGTGGTGTGGGTGGTGTGGTGTGGTGTGGGTGGTGTGGGTGGTGTGGTGTGAAGTGGTGTGGGTGGTGTGGGTGGTGTGTGGGTGGTGTGGTGTGGTGGGTGGTGTGGGTGGTGTGGGTGGGTGTGAGTGGGTGTGGGTGTGTGGTGGGTGTGTGCGTGTGTGGGTGGTGTGGGTGTGTGGGGTGTGTGTGGGTGTGTGGTGTGGGGTGTGGTGTGGTGTGGGTGTGGTGGTGGGTGGTGTGGGTGTGTGGGTGGGTGTGGGTGGTGTGGGTGGTGTGGGTGGTGTGGGTGGTGTGGTGGTGTGGGTGTGTGGTGTGGTGTGGTGTGGGTGGTGGGAATGTGGAGGTGGTGTGTTGGCCTGTGGTGTGTGGGGGTGTGGGGTTGGTGTGGGTGTTGTGCGGGGTGGTGTTGGAGGGTGTGGGGTGTGTGTGTGGGGGGTGAGGTGGTGTGGGGGGTGCGGGTGGTGTGGGTGGTGTGGGTGGTGTGGGTGGTGTGTAAGTGGCGTGGGTGGTGTGGGGGGTGGGTGTGTGAGTGTGTGGGTGGTGTGGGTGGTGTGCGTGGTGTGGGGTGGTGTGGGTGGTGTGGTGGTGTGGTGGTGTGGGTGGTGTGGGTGGTGTGTGTGGTGTGTTGTGGTGTGGTGGTTGGTGTTGGTGTGGATGTGGTGGATTGGTGTGGGTTGTGTGGTGTTGGTGGGTGGTGTGGGGTGTGGGGTGGTGTGTGGTGTTGTGGGTGGTGTGTGGTGGTGTGGGTTGTGGGTGTGGGGTGTGTGGGTGGTGTGGGTGGTGTGGGGTGGTGTGGGTGGTGTGGGTGGGTGTGGTGGGTGTTGTGGTGTGGTGTGGTGGTGTTGTGGGTGGTGTGGTGGTGTGTGGTGGGTGTGTGGGTGTGTGGGTTGGTGTGGGTGTGTGGTGGGTGGGGTGGTGTGGGTGGTGTGTGGTGGTTGTGTAGTGGTGTTGTGGTGATGGTGGTGGTGTGGTGTGGGTGTGGTGTGTGGTTGTGTGTGTTGTGGTGTGTGTGTGGTGTGTGGTGTGGGTGTGGTGTGGTTGTGTGTGATGGTGGGGTGTGTGGGTGTGGGTGGTGGTGTGTGGTGGGTGGTGTGGGGTGGGTGGGTTGTGGTGGTGTGGTTGTGGTGGTGTGGGTGTGTGGTGGTGTTGTGTGGTGTGATGGGTGTGGTGGGTGTGGTGTGGGTGTGGTGGTGTGATGGTGGTGTTGTGGTGGTGTGGGGTGGTGTGGTTATGGGTGTGGGGTGTGAGTGGTGTGGGGTGTGGGGTGGTGTGGTGTGGGTGTGGGTGTGGTGGGGTGTCATGTGGTGTATGATGTGGTGTGGTGGTGTACTGATAGTGGTGTGATAGTGATGCTGAACGTGGTGTGGTGTGGGTGTGGGTGTGGTGGTGTACTGATAGTGGTGTGATAGTGAGTGTGGGTGTGGTGGTGTGTATGATGGTGGATGTGGTGTGGTGGTGTACTGATAGTGGTGTGATAGTGATGCTGAACGTGGTGTGGTGTATGGTGTGGTGGTGTGGTGGTGTACTGATAGTGGTGTGATAGTGATGCTGAACGTGGTGTGGTAGGAAATTGGGTCATGGTGCTGGTGGCCTGGTCTCCCTGTGGGGCAACACTATGAAGTCACCGTTAATGCGCACTGTCACAAGTCGGTATCCATCCTTCTATGACCTTGGATGTTTCCAGGACATAAAACCACAGACAAACAAACAACAAACTCAACACAGACACTTCTACACAGTATGATGAAAACATGACATTTTCTAACCCAAACCGTTCAATTATATTTACCTAGGGAGAGAGGGAGCGGCTGGGAAAAGGGAGAGAGATGTAGCGAGGGAGAGGGGAAGAGGGGAAGAGGGGGAGAGAGAGGAAGAAGGGGGAAAGGAAGCGATGGGGAGAGGAAGAGAGGGGGAGAGGAAGAGGGTGGGAGGAAGAGGGGGGGAGGAAGAGGAGGGGGGAGAGGAAGGGGGGAGAGGAAGAGGGGAGAGAGGAAGAGGGGGGGAGAGAGAGGAAGAAGGGGGAAAGGAAGAGATAGGGAGAGGAAGAGAGGGGGAGAGGGGAAGAGAGGAAGAGGAAGAGGGGGAGATGAAGAGAGGAAGAGGAAGAGGGGGAGAGAGGAAGAGGGGGAGAGGAAGAGGGAGAGGGGAAGGGGGAGAGGAAGAGAGGAGAGGAAGAGAGGGGGGAGAGGAAGAGGGGGAGATGAAGAGGGAGAGGGGAAGGGGGAGAGGAAGAGGGAGAGGGGAAGGGGGAGAGGAAGAGGGGGAGAGAGGAAGAGGGAGAGGGGAAGGGGAGAGGAAGAGGGGGAGAGAGGAAGAGGGGGAGAGGAAGAGGGAGAGGGGAAGGGGGAGAGGAAGAGGGGGAGAGGAAGAGAGGAGAGAGGAAGAGGGGGAGAGAGGAAGAGGAGGAGAGGAAGAAAGGGGGAGGAGAGAAGAGGATTATGTAATCTAGGTAATTTGCATGAGATAACTAGTGCAAGGCTCTGTGATGGTGAATATGTAAGGAGTGTTTGAGAGGCGGGTGACCCACACCTTCACTAATGCTTGAGCTACGTCTCGCTCCCAGGCAGCACTATGCAGTTACCATGAGTGGACACTGTCACAAATCGGTACCCATCCTAATATGAGCCTAGATGTTGCCAGGGTGTAAAACAACAACAAACATACACCACATCTAGGCAATCAACCTATCCCTGTTTACCTGTTTGTGCGACCTTCAAATTCACACCCATATAATAATAATAACACAAATTAAAAAAACGAAGGATTTGATCATAATGAAGAACATAATGACTTGTAATATGATGCACACACCTTGGCCCCGTTCTCCTATCCCGAGAGCATTTGCCTTAAATTATGGACAACTTACAGACAATAAATGGCGCAGACAATATTGACTTTACATATGTAGATTTTTATATTTATATTATTTAATTGGGTCTCATTGGTGCTGTAATGTAAGTGCGGCTATATGAGGCTGAGTGGTGTGGGGTGGTGGGGTGGTGGGGTGGTGTGGTGGTGGGGTGGTGGGGTGGTGGGGTGTGGGGTGGTGGAGTGGTGGGGTGGGGGGTGTGGGGTGTGGAGTGGGTGGTGGGTTGATGGAGTGATGGGGTGGAGGGGTGGGGTGGTGTGGGTGGTGTGGGGGTGTGGGGAGTGTGGGCGTGGGGTGGGGGTGGAGGGTGAGGGTGGCGGGTGGAGGGTTGTAGTATGTGGAGTGTGGGGTGGTGGGGTGTGGGGTGGGTGGTAGGGTGGCGGAGTGTGGGGTGGTGGGGAGGTGTGGGGGAGGGGTGGGGTGTGTGGGGGTGGGGTGGTAGTAACCTCCACCACCCCTTTATAAAGAGACGCAATAGTTATCAAAGTAAGGCCTCCCCTTCCCCCCCCCCCCCCACACACACACACACACCTCCCACCCCTTCACCACCCGGCAGTGTTATATGTCTCTCAGAAGATTAAAGCTGTACATTCAGATGAAAGCATCAACTTTAAAAAACCGCTTCCCGATATGTGATCCTAGATATTGAACTTCGATGTCGTTGCCCGGATGAAGTAAGTTTGTCTGCAGAGACGAACGTGAAGTTACATAGTCCGGTCGTTTTAATGTTCAATCATGTAAAAAAAGAAGATAAATCCATCAGATTTCTCATTAGAATCTAACTTACATTAGTTTGAAGTAACTGTTATTTTCCCATCCTGATATGAACTTAGATGTCACTAGGACATCATCATCATCATCATCATCATGCTGTTGGTCGCGATGCGACAAAGACTGCTTTCATTACTTGACTGCCGCTCTCCATTTAGCTCTCTGCTGTGAGAGTGATGTCCATGAGTCGGTCTTAATGTCTGTCAGCTTCAGGTTTAACATTTCCTGAAAGCTGCCTGCAAAAGTGTTGAAGTGCTGCTGGCTTTTGCAAGTTACCAGCGACACTCTCTCTGGGAGCAAATTGAGGTTTCACACCGGCAAGAACAGGTCCAGACAGGCGCAAAACTATTTGTCCCTGCAGTGGTCGGGAGATGTTGGGAGTTCCATACATCAACCGCCCTTAATGCTGCCACAGTGACATGGTTTTCTGTTTCGGGTTTGCTCCCTTAGCCTTCGGTTTTCTCAAGAAGCTGTACCACAAGGCAGTGGTTTACAACTCTGCATGGCAGGGGCGTCAAACTCCCTCAGGTATTGAAATACCTGCATACCACATACGCTAGGACATAAAGCAACATCAAACAAGCAAAAAACGGTTATTTTAAATGGCTAACTTTGCAGATATTTGAATTGAAGTGTAAATATACAATATTAATTATGGCAAACATGCCAACATTGTAACACTGGAGCCTTCAACAGTAACAGGTTCTGTTAAATTAACTTAGTATTTCCCTTCTTTGCAGCAACATCTGCTTAATAACTGCATCAGTATCTAAGTTGAATATGTAGGATCAAATCTAGATAAATGTTTCGGACAAATCGAGCTCAGAGTGCCAGGTAGCTAAGCTAACGCCCGCTCGCAGGTGGCGCCGCAGTGGCAGAAGTGGGAACTAAAGCAAAGGTTGTTATATTTAAAGCTGCATAGTCCGATGAAGCATCAAATTTTCAAAACCAAAATAATTATTTAGATTTGATTCTATATATCTAACTTAGATACTGATGCACTTATTACGCATTTGTTTCTTTGTAAAAGGCAATACTGAGTCAATTTAACAGAACCTGTTACTGCAGAAGTCTATGGTGTCAGAGTCTTGGCAAGCTTGCCAAAACTAATTTTTCATGCTTGCACTCAAAATATCTCAAAAGTTTACCAGTTAAAACAAAAGTAACTTTGAACTAATGTAAAGTAGATAGATACTAGTGATCGATCTAATATATTTATCTCAGAAAAAATACAGAAATCCAAAACCATCGGACTATGCAACTTTAATAACACCTGTAGAGCACATTGATTTTTATCACCGGGCTATTGAATGTCAAACATATGATCATTCTGACATATTTCTTTGGAGGAAACCCGCTGCTGCCACATAGGCAACTCTTTCCGATAAGCAGGAAGGGGTCTTTTCAGTTGTATATGCATTGCCCACAGACAGGACAGCACATACTGAACTAGACTGTTTATTAGACTTCAGACTATTTCAGGTAACCCCCCCCCACCCCCCACCCCCCACACACACACATGGAGGTAGATGTGGGGGAGGGGGGGGGGCTGTGGTTGCGCAATTGGCTGGATGACTTTTAATCGCCATTTACAACCGTCCGAGTAATCATTGATTGCCAACGCGCGGATCCGCGTTGATGTCTTTTGAATGTAGTGGCGGTGCTGCCGTCTGGTGGCCAGTTTGCGTAACAGTCGCTCTCGCTTTATTACTGGCCGGTCCGCTCGGTTACGTAGGCTTGCGTCCCGGGTAAATGAACGCTTATAACTTATATACAGTATATATTATATATATGTATATATATGCATATATATATATATATGTATATTATATATGGAGAGTATATATACATATATGTGTATTGATAGGTTTGTCATGTATGTAGACTTCAGCGATAACTTTGTGCCGAAATGCTGACTGAAATTTTATCCGTATATTATTATCTATGTATATATATATAAGAATTATGCGACTATAAAGGTGCGAAAGGGAAGATTCCCTATATTGGTCACCCATATGTTGTGTACTACTTTATGGGTAACCCCTTTTCACGGTTGGGACCGGTGGTGCCACCACCCCCAACCCCTACCAGCGCCATGAATACTGTCACTTGCGCACTGGAATTTATATATATATATATATATATATATATATATATACACTGTATATATATATATAAATATATATATATGTACCATATATATATGCATATACAAAGCAGCACTGCCAACTTATATACATATAATAAATTATATTAAACATATGTAAATATACATATTGATAGGTTTGACATTTATTTAGGTTTCAGCAATAACTTTATACATCCGCGTATATGTAAATATGGACAAATGTAAGAATATGTACACAAAGATATGTTAGACTAGCAACAACTGTTAAACAAAGATGTCATTGAATCGTTGTCAATGTCTACATTCACCGGACGCAGTGGCGAATTGGTAACAGCGCAGACTTCTCGTGTGGAAGGTAAGAAGTTTGAGTCCAGGCTAAATCAAACCGATGGCTTATATTGATCAAATTGATACTTGCTGCTACCTGGCCTGGTCTTCAGCTTTACTAGGATAATGCTAGGACTGGCTAGCTAAGTATCAGGATAATGTGACTGAGTGGGAATATTGGGTCATGGTGCGGCGCCTGTCTGTGTGTGCTTGTGTGTCTGACGAGCGCCCCCTGGTGGCAGCTTTAACGTGTTTGTGTGTCCGTGTGTCTGTGTCCGTCTGTGTGTCCGTGTGCCCGCCTGGTGTCCTTGTGTCCGTCTGTGTGTCCGTCTGTGTGTCCGGGTGTCTGTGTTTCTGTGTGTCTGTGTGTCCGTGTGTATGTGTGTATGTGTGTCTGTGGTGATGTGTGTCTGTGGTTCTGTATGTGTGTATGTGTGTCTGTGTTTCGGTGTGTCCGTGTGTCTGTGTGTTTGTGTGTATGTGTGTATGTGTGTCTGTGGTTCTAAGTGTCTGTGGTTCTGTATGTGTGTGTCTGTGTGTCTGTGTGCCTGTGTGGCTCTGTGTCTGTATGTCTGTGTGTCTGTGTGTATGTGTGTCTCTGTTTTTGTATGTGTGTATGTGTGTATGTGTGTCTGTGGTTCTGTGTGTCTGTGGTTCTGTATGTGTGTGTATGTGTGTCTGTGTGCCTGTGTGTCTCTGTGTATCTGTGCCTGTGTGTCTGTGTGTCTGTATGTCTGTGTGTCTGTGTGTATGTGTGTATGTGTTTCTGTATGTGTATGTGTCTGTGTGTCTGTGTCTGATCGCCCCCTGGTGGCAGGTTTAACGTGAGAGACGCCTAACGTTACGTGCCGCACAACGGACGCCAGGCCGCCCCGACTGTGGGAAGATCGCACCACGTGACTGCACGCACAACCGGAAGTGGAGGCAATCACCATCCCATAACCTCCCCCACCTCCCCCTCACCCCTTCCTCTCCCACCCTCCCAAACCCCACCCTCACCCACGATACACCCGTCATCCGACCCTCCCCCACCCTCCCCCCCACCCTCCCCCACCTCTCCAACTCCCCCACCCTCCCACATATCCATTACAAATCAAAGTTACTTCAAACTAAGGGAAGGTAGATTATAAATCAATTCAATACATTTATCTCAGTAAAATGACAACAATTCAAAACCATCGGATCATGCAAGACAACACAAATGAAAACAGTAGACAAATAAATAAAAATTACCGATAACAATCGATAATATTAATACTAACGATTAATACTACTGCTAATGAGTAAAATATGAATTAAAACTTACAAATATAACAAATAAAACAACCTCAAATCCACATTAAGAATCGTCGGGGGCGGGAATAACCTTTCCTTCTTTTTGCGATTGTGGCAGGTGAATTAACTGTTTGTTGGGTGTTTCCATCCTGGCAACATCTAAGGTCATATCAGGATGGATACTGACTTGTGACAGTGCACACTCATGGCGATTTTATAGTGCTGCCCCACTGAGAGACCTTGCCACCAGCACCATTATCCTGATACTGCACTACCCATTCTTTGCCCTATCCTATCAATGTCAAATTGATACTTGTTGCTCCCTGGCCTCGCGCTCTGCATTAATAGGATGGGGCAATGACTGGTTTGCTCAGTGTCAAGATAATGTGACTGAGTGGGATATCGGGCCATGGTGTTGGCAGCCTGATTTCCCAGTGGGGCAGCACTATAAAGTCACCATGAGTGTGCACTGACTGTCAGAAGTCGGTACCCATCCTGGTATGACCTTAGATGTTGCCAGGACGTAAAACTCCACGGGCGGCGGGCGGCGGTGGGCGGCGGGCGGCGGTCGGCGGCGGTCTGCGGCGGGCGGCGAGCGGCGGGCGGCGGTGGGCGGCAGGCGGCGGGCGGCGGGCGGCGGTGGGCGGTGGGCGGTGGGCGGCGGGCGGCGGGCGGCGGTGGGCG
Source organism: Branchipolynoe longqiensis (assembly GCA_030323885.1). Classification (NCBI taxonomy): domain Eukaryota; kingdom Metazoa; phylum Annelida; class Polychaeta; order Phyllodocida; family Polynoidae; genus Branchipolynoe; species Branchipolynoe longqiensis. The sequence goes on from CM059198.1 coordinate 76,932,444, forward strand.
GCGGGCGGCGGGCGGGCGGGCGGCGGGCGGCGGGCGGCGGGCGGCGGTGGGCGGCAGGCGGCGGGCGGCGGCGGCGGGCGGCGGGCGGCGGGCGGCGGGCGGCGGGCGGCGGCGGGCGGCGGGCGGCGGCGGGCGGCGGCGGGCGGGCGGCGGCGGGCGGCGATGGGCGGGCGGCGGCGGGCGGCGGTGGGCGGGCGGCGGTGGGCGGGCGGCGGTGGGCGGTGGGCGGCGGTGGCCCGCCCGCCACCCGCACACCAGGCGGCGCGGCGGCCTGCAGTAATCACACAATGCGCGACCTCACAAGCGAGCCACTGTTGACCCAGCCGGGCAGTGCGCAGCGGGCAGACGCGCCATCTGGTGGCGTTCTCACACACCACACCGGGGACGGCGGCCCCGTTCGACTGGGCGCTCAGGGACGAGCTCATCTCACGCACTTATGTCCGACTGGGCGGTCATCATATCCTGACACTGAGCTAACCAATCCTTGCCATATCCTAATAATGCCCAGCGCCAGGCTAGGTAGCGACAAGTATCAATTTTATAGTCATTGTTTTGACTCGACCGGGAACCAAACTCCTGACCTCCCGCAAGCGAGTCCAGCACTCTGCCGCTTAGACCACCGCGCACGGTGTACCGGAACTGGATGCATGTTTAGATGAAGCCACGTTAGAAAAGAAAGTGGCAGACTGTGCACACTACGTGACGTGACGTCACTGCTCGCAGTCACGGCTGGTCACAGCGGCTCCGTCATGCAGGACGCGTGCCTCATGGTGTCGCAGATGTCCAATTCAGATTTGGTTGCAGAATTCGGATCAAACTTCAGCTTTTTTGTTGTCGCTTTTTTCTTTTCTCTCTCACTCTCTGTCTCTCTCTTTTTCATTTTCGTTTTTTTTAATATGAGCTTCATTCGATATGCATACATTATTATTGTCAGGTGCTATTGAATAAATTCGTGAGACCTTGTCCAGGTATGCCATTTCACTGGTTCCCTTCCCGTGCCTACGTTTGGTGCCACATGCAGGTAGGCGGGGCTTAACAAACATGACTGGTGTGGAAAAGTGCATATAAAAGACCCCTTACTGCTTATCAGAAAGAGTAGCCTAGGTGGCGGCAGCAGGTTTCCTCCAAAGAAATAAGTCAGAATGACCATAAGTTTGGCATTCAATAACTGATGATACAAAAATCAATGTGTTCTTGAGGCATCGTTAAATAAAACAAGCTTTACTTTTACAAACGTGAATGGCATCATGTCAGTGGAATACGCCACACCGCCTCTCACACACCATGCCAGAGACTAACTGCCGGGGGGGGGGGGTGCGGGGGGGGGGGGGGGGTACCAGGCATGGTGGTTCGGTTCCCAGCCGAGTCAAACCAATGACATATCAAATTGATACTTGTCACTTCCTAGCCTGGCGCTCTGCATTAATAGGATGGGGCAATGACTGATTTGCTCAGTGTCAAGATAATGTGACTGAGTGGGGTTTCGGGCCATGGTGTCGGCAGCCTGATTTCCCAGTGGGGCGGCACTATAAAGTCACCATGAGTGTGCACTGACTGTCAGAAGTGGGTACCCGTCCTCATATGACCTTAGATGTGGCCAGGACGTAAAACTCCAACAACCAACCCCAAGCCCCGACCATCAGGCGGACAGGTGGGGGTGTAATGCCCGGATAAAACACCATCTTGCTTGTGACAACACACCTGCAGCCCACCTGCCCGCGTGTATCTGCAGTATCCGATACGCCGATACAGCCCGGGCTCGGTGAAATAGGAAAGAAGCAAAGTGAACGAAAGAAAGAGAATTAACTATCGCTTATAAAACCCCGATTACTCGAATGCTACCCCGATATGGGCTCAAAGAGAACATTGTTTGTTTATCGCAGTTCTCCCTCCTGGAAACATTTCAGCCCCCCCCCCCCACCCCCGGGTAGTGTTTTCAACTTAAGTTCAAAACACTACTGTTAATTTCAAAACACTACCCCTACGTACATCCAAAATACTACCCAAGTTCAAAACACTATCATAACACGGCAGTGGGGGCTGTAAGTGTAATGGCGCAAAATGTAACGTACTGCTACATATTGGTATGCTGATCATGCTGTGGCGTTTGAAGCACAAGTTATTTGGTTTGGTTGTTGGGAGTGTTACGTCCTGGGAACATGTAAGGTCATAGCAGGATGCACATACTAGTAGTATACGCGGAATACGCACGGTATAAACACGGTATAAATACGTTATAACACGGTATAAAGACGGTATAAAGACGGTATAAAGACGACTTAAACACAGCCTAAACACGGTCTAAACATGGCATAAACACGATGTAAATACGGCAATCACACGCTATAGACACGACAATTTAAAATTTAAATGTGGTTTTCTCTGTGGCAGATTGGTTAGAGTGTCTCACTTGCTTCGAGGTCGGACTCCTATTCTGATGGTCGATGGTTCGACTCCCCATGCTGTCAACTCTGCCAATTTGGATTTCCACTGCTGTGCATAACTTACAGTGTCATCAAAGACCAGTTGCTCTAATACCATATTTGTGTGGTGTGGGAGGTTAAGAATCCCTTGGTTCGGTAAAACTAAAAGTGTAGGCTGGGGCCTTCTATCAACCAACTGTCTAATGGTGAAAACAAGACTATTCAGACTTATCTATGATAAGCAGTATAAATCTTCAATAAAGAAGGTAAACTCTTGCCTGGCTGCCGCGTTCTGCTGACGAGGCTTTGTCAGTTGGTGGAGCTGTCTACATCGTAAGTGGATTGGAAGGGAAATAAAGAAAACCGCCAGGGGGCGTGACGAGTAGGGGTAGAGGGGGTTTGGGGGGCAGGGGGTGAGGGGGTGAGTGGGCGTGAGATACCGGCCTTTTGTCTGTGGGTCTATGGAACCACGGCCCACCCTCATCGTGACGTCACAGATACGTCACATCCGGTGTGTCACCTGAAGGACACTTCCCAAATTTATTTTTTTCCTCTTCCCTCTTTTTTGTTTTGTTTTAGCAAAGGTTCCCCGATGAGGTTCGTCCAAACTAAATGTAGATCTACACAAGAGGGCGATGTGAGGAGTTGGCCATACCGGAGTGGTGAGTGGCTTGGCTTCAAACTGCTGGATATATAGATGGATATATGGATAGATGTATAGATGGATGGATGGATAGATGGATGGATAGAAGGATGGATGGAGAGATGGGTGGATGGATGGATGGAGAGATGGGTGGATAGATGGATGGATGGATAGATGGATGGATATATTGAGATATATATATGATTATATGGATGGACAGATAGACAGATAGATGTACACACACATAGACAGATAGACACATAGACAGATAGACAGACAGACAGATAGACCGATAGATATACAGATCGACAGACAGACAGATAGACATATAGACAGATCGACAAATCGACAGATAGACAGATAGACAGATAGAGAGATAGACATATAAACAGATAGAGAGATATATGAATATGTGGATAGATGGATAGATGAATAGATGGATAGACAGATAAATGGATGGATAGCTGGATGGATGGATAGATGGATGGATAGCTGGATAGATAGATGAATGGATAGCTGGATAGCTGGATGGATAGCTGGATGGATGGATGGATAGCTGGATAGATGGATAGCTGGATAGATAGATGAATGGATAGCTGGATAGCTGGATGGATAGATAGATGGATAGCTGGATAGCTGGACAGATAGATGAATCGATAGCTGGATAGATGGATGGATAGCTGGATAGATGGATGGATGGATGGATAGCTGGATAGATAGCTGGATAGCTGGATGGATGGATAGCTGGATAGCTGGATAGATAGATGAATGGATAGCTGGATAGCTGGATGGATGGATGGATAGCTGGATAGATGGATAGATGGAGAGCTGGATGGATGGATAGATGGATGGATGGATGTATAACTGGATAGTTGGATAGCTGGATAGATGGATGGATGGATAGATGGATGTATAGCTGGATAGCTGGATGGATGGATGGATAGCTGGATAGCTGGATAGATGGATAGCTGGATGGATGGATAGATGGATAGACTGGAGGGTGCTGTATATATGAGAGTGTGTCTTTATATATAATGTCTGAACTGAATGGAACTAGATCGATATAACATATTAAGTGTCTTTGAGTGAAATGCAGCTATTAGAACTGTAGTCAGAATCACTCACTCTTCTCTTTGTGCTAAGTCATTCTTCAGTCAAAACAAACTAAAATAAATAACACCCAAAAGGGGCAGAGGATTTCTTCTTCTTTTTCTTGGGGTTTGGCGTATTAGCAACATCTGCGGTCGTATCAGCATCGTAACCGACTTATGACAATATGCATTCATGGTGAATTTATAGTGCTGCCACACCGGAAGAACATATCACCTGATTTCTCACCAAGTCACATTATTCTGACACCGAGCAAACCAGTCCCTTTCCTATCTACTAAAACTGAACACCAGGTGAGGCGAGTATAGATGGTAAGTCATTGGTTTGACGCGGTCCCACAACCTTCCACACAGGAAGCAGCCAGCGCTCGTAAGCCCCAGTCAGACCTCACCGGATTGAGGAAATGGACAGAAACCAGACACTGTCCAGTGAAATACGGCAATGTATGGTTTATATACGGTACCCATCCGGCGTGTCCGTTCCATCTCTGGTGGTGTGGGGCGGTGTCCGGTACATGTTTTGAACATGCACAAAACGTGTACCGGACACTGCCGGACTGACATGTACGGTTGATGTCCATTTTGTCCATTTTGTCCGTTTCATGTCCGGTACCCATCCATTACGTCTCCGGTTTGCTTCCTGCAGTGTCCGTTGATGGTGGTTTTTTTTTATAAATTTTTTAATTTTTAACATTTTTTATTGCGGGAATTCGGTCAGTATATGTTTTCTGTGCGTCCGTGAACAATGTGTTACTTTACGTCCGTTTGACATTCGGTTTTCGTCTAGTTATCGTCCGGTGGCTATTCGTTAATGTACGTTCCTTGTCCATTTAGCGTTCGTTTCATGTGGTACATTTCGGTACATTTTGGTACATTTTGATACCGAACATCACCGGACTAGACAATTCTTTGACCGGTGGTGTCCGGTACTCAGTCCGGTAAGGTCTAACTGGGCCTTCAGTCTTACCGATTTGGGCAACCCGTCTAGTGTGCAATTATGTTACTATCCCGACTAAAGGAAGTGGCAGACAACACATGACATTATGCCACTGACTGGGTGTAACTGATGATTGATTAATTGATGATTAATTTACTATTAATTTACTATTAATTTATTAATTTACTATTCATGTACTATTAATGTACCATTATTAAGTATTAATTTACTATTAATTTACTATGAATTAACTATTAATTTACTATTAATTTATTATTAATTAACTATTAATTTACTATTAATTTACTATTAATTTATTATTAATTTACTATTAATTTACTATTAATTTACTATTAATTTACTATTAATTTACTATTAATTTACTATTAATTTACTATTAATTTACTATTAATTTACTATTAATTTACTATTATTCGACGGTTAATTGATGGTTAATTGATGATTAATTAAAGATCGATTGATGATCGATTGATGATTAATTGATTTAGGCTTGATTGGTTATTAATTGGTGATTGATTCATGTGTTCAGACCACATTCGCAGCGAACAGTGTGTAGATTTTATTCCATCACCAGGTTTTTTCTCTAGAAACTAAGATATGTCATGCTTGTTTGTTGTTGTTTTACGTCCTAGCAACATCTAAGGTCATATCAGGACGGGTACCGACTTGTGACAGTACGCACTCAAGGCGACTTTATAGTGCTACCCCACTGGGATACCAGACCACCAGCACCATGAGCTGATATCCTACTCAGTCACATTATCCTGACACTGAGCCAACCAGTCCTTGCCCTGTCCTAATAATGCCGAGCGCCTGGCTAGGAAGCAACAAGTATCAATTTTTAAGTCATTGGTTTGACTCGACCAGGGTTCGAACCCACGATCCCATGGTCTACCAACATGGGAGACCGACGCTCAAACCCATTCGGCTATCCCGTCTGGTCGATACCCTACTCAGTCACATTATCCTGACAATGCGCCAACCAGTCCTTGCCTTATCCTAATAATGCCGAGCGCCTGGCTAGGAAGCAACAAGTATCAATTTTTAAGTCATTGGTTTGATTCGACCAGGGTTCGAACCCACGATCCCATGGTCTACCAAAAAATATCAAAAGATGTTTAAATTTACGTCAAAGGACAGGTGAAGGTGGGTGGTTGAGAACATAATGGCATTGCATGGGCGCATAGTTGAACCCCCAATACCGATGTTTATTCTTTGTACTGGGGGGGGGGGGGGGGTCATTAAACAAACATAGTGCGCATGGCTGCAAGTAGGGCGGTGGAAGGGGTGGGTGGGCAATAAACAGTATGGCAAAGGTGCGGAGGGGCAAAAGTGCCTGGAGCCGTGTACAATTAAATACATGACACATGTAACATGCACTCAATATGTAAACCGATTTGTAACGACAAGGTCGCCCTGTGGTCATGCAATTAGAAACTTACAACCATTACAAGGACAGTAGGTCAAAGGAGGTCACGGAGGTCACAGAGGTCACGCGGTCCCCGTGGAGCCACCTATCCCACAGTGCATCTGTCGCGGTGTCCTACTGGTGAATCGCAGTTCATTTCAACCAAACAAACACGGCCAGGTACGGTTATTAATCACCGCCAATCACATCACAAATGGCTCATTTGGTTTTCGGGGAAAGAGCTTGTCAGTCGCACCAGACCCTTGCCAGAGATTAAAACTACTCAACCCACTACCTTATTGTCTCTTCTCTTGTTGTACTGCAGCTAGATTTATAAATATATAGATATATATATATACTATATATACATATATATTGCCATTATATATACAGAAAAATACCTCTAAACGACCACCTCCACAGGTCGACCACCTCCACTATATCGATCGCTTTATCTGGGTCCAAAATGATCGCCCATAAATACAATTGCAATACGGTATGCAGGTATTGCAGGTATAGCAATACCTCAGGGAGTTTGACGCCCCTGCCTTGCAGAGTTGTAAACCACTGCCTAGAACCGAAGGCTAAGGGAGCAAACCCGAAACAGAAAACCATATCACTGTGGCAGCATTAAGGGCGGTTGATGTATGTAACTCCCAACATCTCCCGACCAGCCACTGCAGGGACAAATAGTTTTGCGCCTGTCTTGACATGTTCTTGCCGGTGTGAAACCTCTATTTGCTCCCCGAGAGAGTGCCGCTGGTAACTTGCAAAAGCCAGCAGCACTTCAACACTTTTGCAGGCAGCTTTCATGAAATGCTTAAGACCGACTCATGGACGCAACTCTCACATCAGAGAGCTAAATGGAGAGCGGCAGTCAAGTAATGAAAGCAGTCTCTGTCGCATCGCGACCGACAGCATGATGACGAACGAAAAATTTTAAAAACCCAAAAAATACCGACCACCTCTCTAAATGGACCATTTAAAGTCGGTTCCATGGTCGGACGGTATATGGAATAAAACCTTTCTAAATCGACGGACCGTGGGACCGACTTTAAATGGTCCATTTAGGGAGGTGATCATTTTAGGGATTTTTTTTTTTAATCGCTACAATGATATTGTATGGGCGATCATTTGGGACCCAAATAAAGCGATCAATACAGGGGATGGCCGATCTGTGGAGGTGGTCGGTTAGAGAGGTTTTACTATATATATATAGTTCAGCGGTACGGGGAGTGAGCATGCGCAGTCATTACAGAGTGAGGAGGCAGGTGGCGCCACGAGCGGAGCTGAGGTTGACAAGGCCGGACCAGTAGATGACTTAGATTGGAACGCGCGCTTTCCCGCATTAACGCATGTTCCTGCGCTTGGCAGGGAATTTTGCTTCATAATAAAATGTGTGTGGATGGGGGTTGTGGGGGGGGGGGGGTATTCGTGGTGATGTTCTCTGTGGCAGAGTGGTTAGAGGGTCTGACTTTTTTCTAGGTTGGACGCCTAATCTGAAGGTCGGTGGTTCGATTCCCCGTTCCCCCCAACCTCTGACAATTTGGATTTCCACTGTTGTGTATAACTTACAGTGTCATCAAAGGCCAGTTGCTCTCATACCATGTCTATGTGGTGTGGGAGGTTAAAAATCCCTTGGGTCGGTAAAAGTGTAGGCTCGGGCTTTCTATTGACAAACTGTCTAATGTTGAAAACAAGTCTATTCTTCTTATCCATGATGGGCAGTATAAATCTTCAAGAAAAAAAAGAAAATCAACCAGAGTTATACTCAACCAACTTGCAGCTTTGCGTTACGTTGTCTCTATGCTACTTACTAAATAAATAACAAGGCTTCAATTGGCGGAACTCGCTTTAGAAACAATTAGGCTTGTATTTTGGGGTTTGACATCCTGGAAACATCTAAGGTCATATCAGGATGTGGACCGACTTGCGACAGTGGACAGTCATGGCGACCTTTATAGTGTTGCCTCACTGGGAGACCAGACCCCTGGCATCATAAAACAACATCCCACTCAGTCACATTATCCTGACCCTCAGCTAACGAGTCATTGCCCTATCCTAGTAATGCCAAGCGCCAGGCTAGGTAGTGACAATTATCCATTTTCATAAGTCATTGGTTTGACTCGACTGGAAACCGAGCACTCCATCTCCCACACCTGAGGCCCGCGTTCTACCGATTCGGCCACCACGCCCAGTATGCCGGGATTCAAAGCCCCGACCTTCCATATGGGAAGCCTGCGCTCTACCGACTCGGCCACCGCGTCCGGCCTAGCAACAAACAAAGCTCCCGCGCACGCATTCTCCTTTTTCACACTGCAGAGCTTCCCCATCTCCTCAGTGCCAGCTCCTCTACCAACGCCAGCCGTACGGGGCAGTGCCGTCACCAGATGCACGCTTGGAGACAGGAAGTGGGCGGAAGTGACCACGTGACACGCCGTGACCCCCGCCTCCTCTCACGCCGCCGCTGCTGGTGGTGCTTCTACAGCGCGGCGACCTCACCGACCCCCCCCCCCTCCCCACACACACACGCGCACATACACACGGCGATCTCACCGACCCTCCTACACACACACACGCACACATATATACATGGCGATCTCACCGACCCTCCCACACACACACACGCACAAATATATACACGGCGATCTCACCGACCCTCCCACACACACACACATACACACGGCGATCTCACCGACCCTCCCACACACACGCACACATACACACGCACACACACTCACACACACTCTCACACACACGTACACACACCCACATTCATACACTTACACACCTACACACATGCACACATACCTACACAAACACGCGCACAGACCCAGACTCACACACACACACTCACTCAGCCACACTCACACACCCACACACACCTACACGCACACACATTCACACACCCACACATCCACACACCTACACAAACACGCACACACCCACACACACACGCGCACACACACACTCCACACACACACGCACACACACACTCACACACACACCTACACAAACACACGCACACCCACACTCACACACACCTAAACACACTCACACACACACGCGCACACACTAACACACCCACCCACACTCACACACACGCACACACACCCACACTCACACCCACACTCACACACCTACACAAACACACGCACACCCACACCCACACACCTAAACACATGTACACACACACACTAACACACCCACCCACACTCACACACACCCAAACTCACACACACCTACACAAACACGCACCCACACTCACACACACACGCACACATACTCACACACACCTACACACACGCGCGCGCCATTAAGCTGTCGTGTTTATGCGCATAGCCGCGTTGAGGCTGCACAGATAGATAGTAAACTACTGTTACCTCCAAGCAACATAACCCGATGTAAGCAGCAAACTATCGAACTGTAAATTCTGCCCTACAATGTATCCCACACCTTGTGATACAGGGGCACTCGTTAAAGCTGCATAGTCCGATGGGTTTAAAGCTGCATAGTCCGATGAAATATCAAATCTTCAAAACCAAACCAATTATCTAGATTTGATTTGACATATCTAACTTAGATACTGATGCACGTATTAAGCATTTGTTTCTGTGTAGAAGACAATACTGAGTCAATTTAACCGAACCTGTTACTGCAGAAGTCTATGGTGTCAGAGTTTTGGCAAGCTTGTCAAAACTAATTTTCCATGTTTACATCCAAACTATCTAAAAAGTTTACCATTTAAAATAAAAGTAACTCTGAACTAATGTAAAGTAGATACTAGTGATCGATCTAATATATTTATCTCAGAAAAAATACAGAAATTCAAAACCATCGGACTATGCAACTTTAAGCTTCTGCTATTTTCTGAGACCAAAGGACCCAGACGGGTTCGAAACCCTAGTCGAGTCAAACCAATGACTTTAAAATTGATAGTTGTCGCTTCCTAGTCAGGCGCTCGTCATTATTATGGAATGAGGAAGACCAATCGTCCGCGATTGAAATTTCCCCTGCTTAAAGCTGCATAGTCCGATGAAAGCATCAAATTTTCAAAACCAAAAGAATTATCTAGATTTGATTATACAAATCGAACTTAGATAATGGTGTATTTATTAAACATTTGTCGTTACATAGAAGGGAAGATCGAGTCAATTTAATAGAACTTCTTACTGTAGAAGCCTATGGTGTCAGAGTTTTGGCGTGCATGCCAACATTAATTTTGCATACTTACACTTCAAATATCTCAAAAGTTAGCCATTTAAAATAAATGTTACTTCAAATTAAAGTAAGGTAGATTATAGCGACCAACCTAATATATTTATCTCAGAAAATATTTTTAAAACTCAAAACCATCGGACTATGCAACTTTAAACAACTAATGAATAACAAATTAAAAAGGTTTGTTTTTATTAAACAACGCCTCTAGAGTGCATTGATTTTATCATCGGCTATTGATGTTAAACATATCGTCATTCTGACATATTTCTTGGGGGGAAACCTGCTGCCGCCATACAGGCTACGCTTTCTGATAACCAGCAAGGGGTCTTTTATATGCACTTTCCCATTTCTGAGATGAATGCAGGAGATTTTTTATTTTAGATAAGTATATTAAATTGATCATTATAATCTGCCTTACTTTTAGTTTGAAGTAACTTTTAATTGAAATGGTTAACTTTTGAGATATTTGAAATTCAAACATGTGAAAATAATTTTGGCAAGCATGCCAACACTATTCTAGGACCATAGACTTCTGCAGTAACAGGTTCTATTAAATCGACTCGGCGTTCCCTTCTACGTGGCAACAAATACTTAATAAGTGTATCAGTATCTAAGTTAGATATGAAGAATCAAATCTAGATAATTGCTTTGATCTTGAAAAGTTGATGCTTCATCGGACTATGCCGCTTTAAAGTAACTTTGATTTTAAATGGTTAACCTTGGAGATATTTGAAGTGCAGACAAGTCATGCCAAATCAATTTTGGCAAGCACGTCGAAGCTGTGACACCAGAGGTTTTGGTTCCAGACGGGATGGCCGAATGAGTTGAGCATCCATCTCCCGTTTTGGTAGATCGTGAGATTCGAACCCACAGGTGCAAACCTTGGTCGAGTCAAAACATTGACCTATATAAGTTAAAATTGATACTTGTTGCTTCCTATCCAGGCATCCGGCATTATTAGGATAGGGCAAGGACTGGTTGGCTCAGTGTCAAGATAATGTGACTGAGTGGGATATCAGGTCATGGTGCTGGTGGCCTGGTCTCCCGGTGAGGCATCACTATAAATTCACCATGAGTGTGCACTGTCACAAATCGGTACCCGTCCTTATATGACCTTGGATGTTGCTAGGACGTAAAACAACAAACAAGCATACATACACATACATGCGTACACACATACACACACTCACGCAGGCAGGGCAGTTAATACCCAGAAAGGCGACACTGTATTATTTAAGTGTTGTAATTATTTGCCAGTCGAAAGGTCAGGGCGGCCTTGACCGTGTGCATATTAAAAGGTCACCGCCTGTCACACACCGCTCCGAGTCACTAAGACTCCAGTCACACCAGCTTGCGACCACTTGTGACCACTTGTGACCACTCGCGACCACTTGCGACCGCTCGCGACAAAAAAACAACAGCCCGAGCGGTCGCAAGAGATCGCAAATGGTCGCAAGTGGTTGCAGTAAGATCTCTGTTTGGCCCTCAGTGGTCGCCAACCTCTTGGCGACCAAAATAGTCGCCAGGAGGTTGCGGGTGTTCCACCCAAAACTTTCTTGCAGCCAAAATGGTCACCAAGAGATCGCCGATCATTTTCATGGGTTGGCGATCAGTCGGAGACCATCATTGACTAATTGGCGACTGGTCACTGACTGACCGACGACCATGGCTCAACTGTCAAGCACCTGTAACCACTCAGCGATCAGTTCAGTTGGGAATCAGTTGGAAATCAGTTGGGAATCAGTTGGGAATCAGTTGGGAATCAGTTGGGAATCAGTTGGGAATCAGTTGGGAATCAGTTGGGAATCAGTTGAGAATCAGTTGGGAATCAGTTGGGAATCAGTTGAGAATCAGTTGAGAATCTGTTAGGAATCAGTTGGGAATCAGTTAGGAATCAGTTAGGAATCAGTTGGGAATCAATTGACAATCAGTTGGGAATCAGTTGACAATCACTTGGTGAGTGGTGAGGGACTGATTTGCAACTAATCTGAAATCGAATGGTGATCAGTCGCAAGCCATTCACAAATCAGATCCCAAGCAGTCCCTGACCAGTCGCCGACCACTCGCCGACCAGTGGCCAACTGACCACCAACTGACCACCAACTGACCACCAACTGACCACCAACTGACCACCAACTGACCACCAACTGACCACCAACTGACCACCAACTGACCACCAACTGACCACCAACTGACCACCAACTGACCACCAACTGACCACTGCCAACCAGCCTTCCCTGGTCTTCAGCGATCAGTCACCTACCCTTCATATTAAAAAAAACAAAGCTTGTTTTATTTAAGGAAGCCTCTAGAGAGCATTCATTTTTATCATCAGCTATTCAACGTCAAACATATGGTCAGTCTTTGGAGGAAACGTGTTGCAACCACATAGGTTAGTCTTCCCGATAAGCAGCAAGGGGTCTTTTATCTGCACTTTCCCACAGACAGGACATCACGTACCACAGTCTTTCATGAACCAGTTGTGGACCACTGGTTGGAATGGAAAATAACCCAAACTGCAAATGAGTCCACTGACCAGGATCGATAGGATAAACCTACACCGTCACAAGTAGACACTCTACCACCTGAGCTACGTCCCGATCCCCAATAGACGAGATCACGGTTCCGAGTGCGCATGCACTGAACACGGTGTTGGCAGCAAAGCAAAGGCATACAGCCATTGAGTTTGCCAATACGCGTAGTGCAAAACTTCCATTTTATTCAAAATTAATAGAAATACATAACAATTTGGCACAAACATGGATGGAAGGATGCAATATAATAATATAATGAATATGTTTTAAGACACAACTCTCCATAATTAAGCATTTTGAGCTAAGAAACATACAATTTCAGTCACTTTACAGGCTGATGTTTACATCACCATTGATTAGCCATAAGTAATTCTTGTTCTAAATATTAAAATGTCAAATGTGTCAACAAAAACTTGTTTCAAAGAAATATATAACCAATATCTGATTAACCTTACTCATTTTCTATTTCTACATATGTCATTAACCATAGAATATAAATAAAAACATGAATAAAATAAGTAAAACTGACTCTGGCTATGGCTTTAAGACTAGTCTGAGTGGCCAGATTTGTCTAAATCTAAATGCACATGGCCTAAGATGTTCTGATTATATTGATGTAAATGCAAGATTAATATCTTAATTTATTATAAATATTTGTTAGTTAGTGTTCTATCTTTCAAACAAGAGCTGAGATGAGCTGAAACTAGCACATTTCATAACTGCACCCAGTGTATTAGCATGTGCCATGTGCTTCTTGCGGGTTTGTTTTGCTCTAACACATCCCACAATGCACCGCGTAGCTGGAATGGTGACGTAGTCTATTTGTATCCCTACACTTTTCGCTTGCTTTGGTCGCAAGAAGATTGCCGACTGATCACAAGAGATCAAAAGCGGGGTGTTAGTGATGACCGCTGTTTTTAGTGTGTGTACCTCTCTTTCCAGTATGTTGCTTGATGCCCCTTCCAGTTCAGTCTCGCAGTTTGAAAGGGAACCCGGTTTAAAATGGGCCTTTTCACACTGCTCATGCATCAAAGTCTAACAGCATTTCTACCTGATTGAGATTGTACCGATGTTTAATAACTTGTTAATCGCTTGTTAACTTGTTAGTTCAGAGGGTAATGTATACCACCAAGCATAAAATATTCACTACAACGATGCCTGAACAGTCAGTGTCCTTGTTTGTCTCGCACTACATTTCCAGAGAGCTCCTCCACTGAAAGAAGCAAGCCAGAAATTCAAACAAGATTTCAGGCTTGCCGTTCGACTTTGATGCATGTGCATTGCGAAAAGGCCTGTTTTAACCCGTACTCTCCTAACTGCGTCACCGGGGACCGGCCCGAGACCGGCCCGAGACCGGCCCGAGACCGGCCCGGGACCGGCCCGAGACCGGCCCGAGTTCGGCCCGAGTTCGGCCCGAGACCGGCCCGAGTTCGGCCCGAGACCAGCCCGAGTTCGGCCCGAGACCGGCCCGAGACCGGCCCGAACCTCAGTCAAACGCCGGGCACCGAGGCTGCAGAGTCCGGTCACAGATTCACAGATTCAAAACCCAACTACTCATGTAGACTTTGCCTCTGACGTCACTTCGCTAACCAGGTCCCGGTCACATCAAACAGGAGCAAAGGCGGCTTTTGTGATACGGCTTTCTTTAATTCGTTATTAGATGGTTTCTGAAGCAGTAGACCACAGTTCCAGTTGTGTTTAGGACGAATACAGCCTGCACGCAGGCACAGTCATGTCTACGTGTGTGTACATGTGTGCGCATGTGTTCATGTGTGCATGTGTGCATGTGTGCATGTGTACATGTGGACATGTGGAAATGCATGCCTGTGTGCATGTGGACATGTGTGCACATGTGCACATGTGCACGTGTGCACGTGTGTATGTGTGCATGTGTACATGCTTCCATGTGTACATGCGTACATGTGTACATGCGTACATGCATACATGCATACATGCATACATGCGTACATGGGTACATGTGTACATGTGTACATGTGTACATGTCTACATGTGTACACAGAAGTCAGGTGGTTCAGATTGATCGGTGTGTTTCCAAGATTATGTGGTTGCTTTGGGGTGTCCCACAGGGGTCGTATTGGGTCCACTTGTGTTCTCAATGTACTCAGGACCTATTTGTGACATTGCGCGCAAACATGGTATCAAAATACACACATATGCGGATGATACACAGTTGTATTTGCCATTTGATGTATCTGATGACATGTCTGATTGCCTGAAGATAATGGAGAAATGTGTTGGTGAAATTAGAGAGTGGATGAGGAAAAATATGCTCAAACTCAATGATGAGAAAACTGAAGTTTTAGTCATCTCCACTCCCTGTTTCACTGATAGGCTACATGAAACCCATCTCAGAATTGGTGATGCTAGTGTTCAAGCTAGTGAGTCAGCCCGTAACCTTGGTGTGATCTTTGACAATACTCTTGATATGTCTAATCACATCAAGACGGTGTGTGGGGCATCATTTATGCAACTGAGACATCTCAGATCCATCAAGGATGCTCTGACATGTGACTCATTAGAGAAGGTTACTCGTGCTTTCATTGGTTCACGCTGGGATTATTGTAATGCTCTCTTGTATGGTCTGCCGCTGTCAAGTATTTCAAAACTGCAATGTATACAGAATGCGGCTGCCAGGTTGTTGACGGGTACAAAGAAATTTGATCACATCACTCCAGTGCTGAAATCATTACACTGGCTCCCTGTGGAGAAGAGAATTGATTTCAAGGTGCTGCTTCTTGTATATCGTGCCCAGCATGATCAGTCTCCAGAATATATGAGAGATATGCTCCAGGAGAGAACAAATGTTTGAGCACTGCGCTCCACAGTCTCCGGCCAGTTAGCAGTTCCTCGGAGCAGACTCAAAGGCTTTGGGGATCGTGCTTTTAGTATTGCTGCCCCGAGACTGTGGAATGCTCTGCCAGGATATATCACTGATTGTAAATCTGTTGGTGCTTTTAAAAAAGGTCTTAAGACACATTTGTTTAAATCTGCTTTTAACTAGGTGAAATTTATTTTCCTGTATATTTGTTTGTTATGTAAAGCGCCTGAGAACGGCTTGCTGGATCAGGCGCTATATAAATGTTTTATTATTATTATTATGCACACATCTACATATACGACCAGACAGGATGGCCGAATGAGTAGAGCGTCCTCTCTTGTTATGTGAGATCGGGAGATATGAAGCCATGAGTTTGTGGGTTCGAATCCTGGTCGAGTCAAACCAATGACTTACAAATTGATACTTGTCACTTCCTAGCTTGGCACTCGGCATTAATAGGATAGGGCGAGGATTGGTTGGCTCAGTGTCAGGAGAATGTGACTGAGTGGGATATCAGGTCATGGTTCTGGTACCCTGGTTTCCCAGTGGGGAAGCACTATAAAATGGCCATGAGTGCGCACTGTCACAAGTCGGTACCCATCCTGATATGACCTTAGATATTTCTAGGACATAAAACAACAACAAACAAACTGTACATATACATATACACATAAAATCCTCCAGTGTGTGTGGCGGGAGGGGGACCACAAGTATACAACTCCCTGACAGCTGGGAGAGGGGGCACTCCACCAATGCGCCGATGGAGGAAGTAGCAAAGTACATATGTTCCCCTAGCATTTATACTTGTATAACGCGTTATACATGACATAAAAATATATAAATAAGCCTAATCAAAGATACATATATATGGCATGTATGGGTATAGATGTTTGACATATATGTTCGTATAAAAATGTTCCTCCGGTGTGAGAGGCGAGGGGGAGGGGGGCCACCCGCCCGGCAATTTACCCGACAGCTGCGAGGTGGGGAAGGGGGGCACTCCACCAATGCGCACAGAGGAAATATAGGATGTACATGTTACCCTTGCATTTATACCCGTACAATGCGTCATACATCACATAACTATCTGGAAATATCAAGAAATATATATAAATACCTACTATAAGAATACACTGTTATACATAACCGCAAATGGTATACGTATACATATATACATATACTTACGTCTGGATGTATACATATATAATTATACATATATAGATATCTAAACATACCATGCATACACATGTATACATGTATTCACTTGTACATGTACACATGTGCAGGTGCATACATGTACACGTGTACATGTACACATGTACACTTGTAAACACATACACATGTACACCTGTACACAGGTAGACATAAGCCGTGTTCACACGGGGCAGTTAATTCGAATCATAAAAATCGACTTGTATAGTTCGGCTCACATTTGGCGTGTGAACGCGTGGCTGAGGCGGTTTAAGCCTGAATCGACTCATATAATTCGGATTTTATAAACCACCTAAGTAGGTGGTTTATATGAACCAAATTTTATGCTTCGACTTATATCGCCCATGTGAACGCAACCGACTTACTTGAGGCGGATTAAGGACCTCACACACATGCGCAGTCGAGACTTGAGTTTGTTTATTTTCCGGTCGATCAAAAGTGCCTATTATAGAATTTAGTTTATGAAACCGCTAGCTGCATGCAGATATTTTTTTCATCATTTATTTTTAGGTTTTTACTGCCCAGCAGAAGTTTTGACCGTTCCAAAACAATACGATTCAGTCCATACATATCTAGCTCGAACCCACACTCTCTCGTGCTGACGTCGACTAACTGAAACTGGTGCTGGTTAGTCTGGACTTGCTCATGCGCTGATATCGATTTCCGGCCCAAATACTGCCCGTGTGAACGCGACACTAGTTCGGTTCATATTATCCGCCTTGTATAAAGCAGTGTAAACTTTTCCTGTGTTCCTATATACACATGTACAGATAAACATGTACAGAAGTACACATAAAAACATGCACACATGTACACTGGTAGACATGTACACATACCCACATAAACATGTACACATGTAGATGTACATACATGTATAAATGCACACAGGTATACACATACCCATGTACACATGTACAGGTGTACACATATATACATGTACACAGGTACATACATACACATGTACACATGTACAAATGCACATGTGAACGTATGTGTATATGTACACCTGTACACATGTACACCTGTACACCTGTACCCATGTACACCTGTACCCATGTACACCTGTACACAGGTATATATGTACACCTGTACACAGGTACACATGTACACATGTATACCAGTACACCTGTACACAGGTACACATGTACACATGTACACATGTACACATGTATACCAGTACACAGGTACACATGTACACCTGTATACCAGTACACATGTACACCAGTACACCAGTACACCAGTACACAGGTACACACATACACATGTACAAATGCACACATGTACACATGTAAGCATGTATGCATGTACACATGTACACATGTACAAATGCACACATGTACAAACGTACACATGTACACATGTACACATGTACACACACGTTTAACCGAGTACCGCCCCCCGGTACAACCCCTTCACGTCACGTGACCCCCGACACTTACTGCTCAGCCATGTGTGCGCTGGTGCCGGGTCGGTGCGGGTAGACGCGGGGCGGCGCGCCGGGACGCAGCGCACACGTCTCACCAGCGTCCGGCAGTTCGTTAATCACCATGGTGGCCGGGTGGGGGCGCTGCGAGACGCTGGGGGCAGCGCGGGCCCACTTCCGGTTGACAAGAAGAGTTACAGGATGTATTGTCTCCTGGAGGCGGTGCCGGGTCCGTGATCAAGTGATAGCCGCTACGTACGGGCATTGGACGGCGCCGCGTCAGTCAGGATGCACATGAGGGTGGTGTTTGTTTGTGTGTTTGCTTGTGTATTTGTTTGTGTATTTGTTTGTGTATTTGTTTGTGTATTTGTTTGTGTATTTGTTTGTGTATTTGTTTGTGTATTTGTTTGTGTATTTGTTTGTGTGTTTGTTGGTGTGTGTTTGTTGGTGTGTGTTTGTTTGTGTGTTTGTTGGTATGTTTATGTGTGTGTGTTTGTGTGTGTTTATGTGTATGTTTCCTTGTCTGTTAATTTGTTTGTGTGTTAGTTTGGAGTAAGTTTGTGTTTGTTTGCATGTTTGTATGTCTGTATATGTGTATGTTTGTATGTCTGTATGTTTGTATGTTTGTATATTTGTGTGTTTGTGTTTGTATGTTTGTATGTTTGTATGATTGTATGACTGTATGCTTGTATGTTTGTATGCTTGTATGTTTATATGTAATATGTTTATATGTTCGTCTCTTTGTATGTCTGTATGTTTGTATGTTTATATGTTAATATGTTTTTATGTCTGTATGTCTGTGTGTTTTATGTTTGTATGTCTGTATGTCTGTATGTCTGTATGTTTGTATGTCTGTATGTTTGTATGTCTGTATGATTGTATGTTTATATGTTAATATGTTTATATGTTTGTCTGTTTGTATGTTTCTCTGTGTGTTTGTCTGTGTTTGTGTGTTGGTTTGTGCTGTTCGCTTGTCTATGTCTCCAGCCTGAGTCACTGTTGCTGGGTATGCTACTTGCTAGTTGGAGACTTGCAACGTGCACACAGAAACACGTGTAAATAGATCCTCCCACACACACAATCCGAAATGGCGCCCACTCCACATTGGTCCGTGAGATGAGTGGGTCAAGTCGTGGACGAGTCCAAACCGCGACTTAGTTTAGGGGAGGGTGGTTGGGGGTCGGGGTGGGGGGGGGGGTCGGGGCTAAACAAGTATGCATCCCCTTTCCAGTTAAAGTCAGTAGCCAGTCACTTATAATAATTATAATAATGACAATCAGGCACTGCTCTGTGTTCACATTCAGAACCTGTCTATCTGCAGTGCGGGGAATGCAGCGTCCCTCCACATTAACACCGACCCCTGCCGGGAAGGGAGGTCCCTCCAGGGCTCTTGTACCGTGGGAATACGAAGAAAGGAAGCCCCCCGAATTGTCTCCAGGCGGTCTGATGCTGCTGCTGCTGCTGGTCCTCCTATCCCTCCTCCTCCTCTCCCTCCTCCTCCACTCCCTCCTCCTCCTCTCCCTCCTCCTCCTCTCCCTCCTCCTCCACTCCCTCCTCCTCCTCTCCCTCCTCCTCCTCTCCCTCCTCCTCCTCTCCCTCCTCCTCCTCTCCCTCCTCTCCCTCCTCCTCCTCTCCCTCCTCCTCCTCTCCCTCCTCCTCCACTCCTTCCTCCTCCTCTCCCTCCTGCTGCTGCTCCTCCTCTCCCTCCTCCTCCTCCACTCCCTCCTCCTCTCCCTCCCCCTTCTCCTCTCCCTCCTCCTGTAAGCACCTTCTCCTCTGCACAGCCTTCAGGTACCGTGTCAACACACACACGCACACACACACGCGCACACACGCCCACGCGAAGGCTCTTGGCTGTGATTGTGTGTGTGTGTGGTGGGCGTTGGGGAGGGCACTCCCCCCAGGGCCGACCCACCGGCCCACCGACTCACTCACCAAGTTGACGCGAAGAGAAATCTGAATTCACACTTTACTGTTTACATGGCCGTGTGTGCTGGCCTGTCATTAAACAGCGGACGACGGTTGGTGCTAGCTGATGCTATGCTAGGCTGGTACTGATAGGTGTTAAGTGTACAATATTGAAGGACAGTTGTTGGTTTCCTTCCAGAACTATGCTATCAGATTCCTACCAGACCTGTATTCCACCAGGAACTGTCCTATCACATTCCTTTCTGGAACTGTCCTGTCACATTCCTTTCTGGAACTGTCCTATCACATTCCTTTCTGGAACTGTCCTATCCCATTCCTTTCTAGAACTGTCATATCACATTCCTTTTCAACCCGTCCGATCACATTCCTTTCTGGAACTGTCCTGTCACATTCCTTTCCAGAACTGTCCGATCACATTCCTTTCTAGAACTGTCATATCACATTCCTTTTCAACCCATCCTATCACATTCCTTTCCAGAACTGTCCTGTCACATTCCTTTCCAGAACTGTCCAATCACATTCCTTTCTGGAACTGTCCTGTCACATTCCTTTCCAGAACTGTCCTGTCACATTCCTTTCCAGAACTGTCCTATCACATTCCTTTCTGGAACTGTCCTATCACATTCCTTTCACATTCCTCCCCGGCTGCAGTGTCCCACAGCGTTCCTGGAAGATGCAGTAGGTGTCACCGGGCGTGTTCAGCCATGCGTGTCACTGAGGGGGTCCAGGGGCGGGGCGGGGCGGGGCGGAGCGGTGTGAGGCGGGAGGTGTGAGGCGGGGCGGTGTGAGCCGGGGCGGGGTGAGGCGGGGGCGATGTGAGGCGGGGCGGAGCGGTGTGAGGCGGGCGATGTGAGGCGGGGCGGTGTGAGGCGGGGCGGTGTGAGGCGGGGCGGTGTGAGGTGGGGCGGTGTGAGGCGGGGCCAGGGCGGGGTGAGTCAGGGCCGGGGCGGGGTGAGGCGGGGCCGGGGCGGTGTGAGGCCGGGCCGGGGCGGTGTGAAAGCCGGGCCGAGGCGGTGTGAGGCCGGGCCGGGCTGCTCGTTGTGGGCGAGGACAGGTCCGGACTCCCGGCCTGATGACAACGAAGTGTGCCGAGGTGTGACCGTCACCGTCCAAGTCCTGGTAGCCCCGATCCTCCGTATCCACCACCGCCACCACCACCACCACCACCATCAGAACCAGCCACACCACACTACACCACCACCACCACCACCAGCCACACCACCATCATCACCACCACCACCACACCACACTACTACCACCAGCAGCCACACCACCACCGCCACCATAACCACCGACACTGCCACACCACCACAACCAGCCACACTACCACCACCACCACCACCACCACCACAACCAGCCACACGACACCACACCACCACCACCACACTACCACCACCACACCACCACCATCACCACCACCAGCCACACCACACCACCACCACCACCAGCCACACCACCATCACTACCAAGCACACCACCACCAGCCACACCACCATCACCACCAACCACACCACCACCAGCCACACCACCACCACCACCACCAGCCACACCACACTACCACCACCACCACCAACAACCACACCACACTACCACCACCACCACCACCAGCCACACCACCACCATCACCACCACCACACCACACTACCACCACCACCAGCCACACCACCACCAGCACCACCATAACCACCGACACCACCACACCACCACAACCAGCCACACCACACTACCACCACCACCACCACAACCAGCCACACCACACTACCATTACCACACCACCACCACCACCAGCCACACCGCCACCACCACCAGCCACGCCACACTACTACCACAACCACCACCACCACCACCAGCCACACCACCACCACCACCACCAGCCACACCACACCACACTACCACCACCAGGCCACCGGGAGCGGTGGCACAATCGGCAGAGTGCGAACCTCGTGTATGGAAGGTCGGGAGTTCGGTTCCCGGTCGAGTCAAACCAATGACTTTAACATTGCTACTTGTCACTTCCTAGCCTGGCACTTGTCATTAATAGGATAGGGCAAGAACTGGTTGGTTCAGTGTCAGGAGATATCAGGTCATGGTGCCAGTGGCCTGATTTCCCAGTGGGACAGCACTATAAAGTTACAGTGAGTGAATACTGTCACAAGTCGGTACCTGTCCTGATATGACCTTAGATGTTGTTAGGACATACAACAACAACACCACCACGAACCACACTGCCTGTAGTCGCATTAACACACACGCGCGTGCGCATGTGCAATCGTGCGCGCGCAGTCCGACACCAGAGTGAGGCTGTGAAAGATGGCCGTGCCATCTCCCACCCTCCCCATCCCTCCCCCTACTCTGGTCGCATTAGGGACAACATCCCTCAGTGCACACCTTTGCGCAGGGGACGCTAAACGGTACATGATCGAGTAGTTTGTCGCTTGTTTGTTGTGGTTTTACATCCTGGCAACATCTAAGGTCATATCAGGGTGGGCACCAACTTGTAGCAGTGCACACTCATGGCGACTTCTATAGTGCTGTGCCACTGGCTACACCAGGCCGCCGGCACCGTGACCTGATTTACCACTCAGTCACATTATCCCGACACTGAGCTATCCAGTCCTTGCCCTATCCTAGGAATGCTAGGTGCCAGGCTAGGTAGCGACATGTGTCAATTTTGTAAGTTAGTAGTTTGATTCGGCTGGTATTCGAACTTCCAACCTTCCGTTGCGCGAAGCCTGCACTCTGCCGACTCGGGCAGCGTGTTCCCTGCGCACATTTTGCTTAAAGTTGCATAGTCCGATGGTTTTGACTTTCTGTCATTTTTCTGAGATAAATATATTAAATTAATTGTTATAATCTACCTTACTTTAGTTTGAAGTAACTTATATTTTAAATGGCTAACTTTTGAGATATTTGAAATGCAAATGCTTAAAATTAGTTTCAGCAAGCATGCCAAAACCCTGACACCATAAACTACAGAAGTAACATTTTCTATTAACTTGACCCAGTATCCCCTTCTATGTGGCAACAAATGCTTATTAAGTGCATCAGAATCCAAGTTACAAAAAAAAATCAAATATAGATGTTTGTTTTGGTTTTGAAAATTTGATGCTCTATCGGACTATGCAGCTTTAAATGAAACATCCATATACAGTAAACCCTCTGTAAATCGACCGACCATTGGACCGACTTTAAATGGTCCATTTAGAGAGGTGGTCGGTTTATTGAGGTTTTAAAAAAAATCGCTACAATGGTATTGTGGTAGTTTGCGGTGACCTCTCAGGCAGGTAACCACATAGACCGATATGACCTTAGATGTTGATAGGACGTAAAACAACAACAAACAAACAAACAACAAACATAGACAGGTAGGCGTGGATAGTATGGTGATATCAGGGAGCCTAGCTGGTGTAATGGTTAGCACACTGGCCCGGAATGCAAAGAGATGTGGGTTTGAGTCCCGCTCTAGGTGCAATATTTCTCATTGTCATCACCCGCACCATGACACTGGTGCTGTGACCAGGATCCTGTACAAGCTATGCGCTAGATGGTTGTTGAACCAGCCCTGTGTATGTATGTGTAAGTGCATTACCTGTATGTATGTAATTGTTAGCATTAAAAGACTTACAATTGCAGGGGGCCGAGTGTAGTAGTCTGCACTGACCGCTTAGGAAAAGAGCCGCATAGACAGGTAAGCATGGGTTGTGTGGTGGTATCATGGAGCCTAGGTGGTGTATTGGTTAGCACATTGGCCTGGAATGCAGAGATGTGGGTTCGAGTCCCGCTCTAGGCGCAATATATCCTATTTTCATCACACCCCATGACAATAGTGTATGGGCGATCGTTTGGGACCTAAACAAAGCGATCGATATAAGGGAGTGGTCGATCTGTGGAGGTGGTCGGTTAGAGAGGTTTAACTGTACATATATCTACATAAGTAAAGTAATTGTGATGCCGGGCATGAAGGTCCCCAGGTGAAATCTACATGCACAGGTATGTGTGAGGTTGATTGCACCAGGGACCTTGAGGGGCTGATTGTTGGGACACAATACGTGATATGAGTATAACAGCTTGCAATAGACAAAGCAGTGATCTGAGAAACACCAAAACACTAAAAGAATAGAAACAGATTGATTAATTGATTGATTGATTTTTTTTTTGGATTTTTTTTGGGGGTAAAGTATTTATTCATCTGAATATGACATTTGTCAGCGCCGGAGCACTGGTCTTCCAGCCATCTTACTATTGGAATTGACATTCTAAATAACCTAAGTTTGATTGCTGGTTGCTTTACGCCATGTCGGCAGCATACGCCATATTCACAGTGAGAAATGTTTGTTTTTTGTTCAAACCATCGCTTTTACATGTAAAAGCAGACAATCAATTATGTGCCAATAGACACTCATTAAATTAGAAAGCTCACAATCATATATTTGTGGTCAAGGTAAACAAATTCCCATAGAAAAAGAAAAGTTTGATTAATAATTGATAGAATTCTTTTTTTTCTTTTTTCTTTTTGGTGACAAGTTTTTTATTCTGCTCCCGTGAGGGTGCTTGTTTTCAACACTGGACAGCTGTGATACTGGATTGGTTTGGTCCCGAACTCAGGAGTGTTTACCTGATCTTTCTCGAGCCAACCTTTTGCAGTTTTGGGTGTTAGTAGTTTCTATATTAGTTTTTTGAATTTTCAAAGTTTTTTCCTAACCTGTATATGATAACTTAGCCTACTATGTACATCTATGAGGTGGTACAGTCCAACTGCCCTCAAAAAGGCTAAAATGTTTTCTTGTTTTACTTTAGTAAAAAGGTCATGCATACTGTCTGCAGTGTAGAATTGTTGGCAGAGGGCCAACAAATCAACGCAACTTAGTCAAATGTGTTTGAGTGTCAGCGGGGATTGACACCCAATACATTCAGGGGGAGGTTCCCCCTTGAGCAGAAAAGCATGTGTAAGCCTCGAGTGGCCAATACGGCAGAAACAGAAACAGAATATATGTATTAAAAAAGACTGGAAACGAGATATATAATATTCATTACACAACCAACACAATACCAATATGGTTCTCAAATCTCTGGCTGGCTAAAACGAACCCCTTTATTTAAAACAAAGTTCAGTGGCAACAGGCGTCTTACTGCTGTGTGGGGCCAGCTTATAAACCCCTACACAGCACCCACTAGCCCTACTTACATGCACACACAAGTGCTAACCATACAGCTCAAGCTACTTGTTCTAGAACTTTCCATGGGCCTTCATACAACTAACCTATTTCAGTTCCATTAATATAATATTTATATAAAACTGAAATAATGGGAGGTGTCTCTAAAGCAAAATGAGCTGAAAATAACAAGAAAGAAAATGGAGTACCCGAAATCCTCACAGATTATCCACAAACCTAATCTTCAAAGGTGTGACAAAAAAAATCAACTAACATAGTATATCTAGATGAAAAGACAAATTGCATGGGTACAGCGTATTACAAATGTTAACTATGTCCAAAAATATAATCGAAAATCAAAACAATTGGGAAAGGAAAGCAAGCCGGATGGCCGAAAAAGTTGAGCGTCGTGTTCCGATTTGGTAGATCGTGGGATTTGAACCCATGGATTTGAACCCTTGTCGAGTCAAACCAATGACTTAAAAATGTATACTTGTCGCTTCCTAGTCTGGCGCTCGGCATTATTAGAATATGATGAGGACAGGTTGGCTCAGTATCAGGATAATGTGACTGAGTGGGATATCAGGTCATGGTGCTGGTGGCCTGCTCTCCAAGTGGGGCAGCACTATAAAGTCGCCATTAGTGCGCACTGTCAGAAGTCAGTACTCGTCCTGATATGACGTTAGATGTTGCGAGGACGTACAACTCCAGCAGCCAACCAATCCCCACACCTCACTGGTGCATACGACACCACCAGAATGACAAGGGTGTTCTCTGTGGCGTTCTCTGTGGCGGAGTGGTTAGAGTGTCTGACTTTTTTCTAGGGCAGACTCCTAATCTGAGGGTTGGCGGTTCGATTCCCTGTGCCCCCAGCTCTGCCAATTTGGATTTCCACCGCTGTGTATAACTTACAGCGTCATCAAAGGCCGGTTGCTCTCATACCATGTCTATGTGGTGTGGGAGGTTAAAAATCCCTTGGGTCGGTAAAAGTGTCGGCTCGGGCTTTCTATCGACCAGCAGTGGAATGAGGAAGACCAGTCGTCTATGACTGAAATTTCCCCTGCTTAAACAACTAATGGACCAAAAAAAAAGGGCAAGTTTCATTTGTGTGTCTCATCTTTGCAGTGACAGTTGACGTACCTTGTACTCACTGCGCTGCACGGCTATGCTCATTGCTCTATTTGTATTACATAAGCAGCCGCGAACGGGGTCATTTTCAGTTTGTTTGTGTTTGAAATCCTGGCAACATCTAAGGTCATATCAGGATGTAGCAGTGCGCATTGATGTGGGGTTTTGTGGAGCCTTCAATGAACTAATATACAGAACTAACAAACCCTGTATAGAAAAACATAAAGCAAAAACACAACTTTCTGTTGCATGGACAACATGCGAATATTGTGTGTGGTGTGTGGTGTCTGTCGTGTGTTGTGTTTGTTGTGTGTGGTGTGTTGTGTGTTGTGTTTGTTGTGTGTGGTGTGTTGTGTGTGGTGTGTCATGTTTAGTGTTGTGTGTGTGGTGTGTCATGTTTTGTGTGGTGGATTGTATGTGGTCTATTGTGTATTATGTGTTGTGTGTTTTGTGTTGTGTGTTGTGTGAGGTGTGTTGTGAGTTCCCAGAGTCGTCATAACGTTCTTTGTTTACTCACACAACACGCGCGTCACCCGGCGTCCCACCAACTCCCGGCCAGTTGTACCGGTGTGTGGGTGTGTGGGTGTGTGGGTGTCTGGTTGTGTGGGTGTGTGGGTGTGTGGGTGTCTGGTTGTGTGGGTGTGAGGGTGTGAGGGTGTGAGGGTGTGTGGGTGTGAGGGTGTGTGGGTGTGTGGGTGTCTGGTTGTGTGGGTGTGTGGGTGTCTGGTTGTGTGGGTGTGAGGGTGTGTGGGTGTGTGGGTGTGAGGGTGTGTGGGTGTGTGGGTGTGTGGGTGTGTGGGTGTGTGGATGTGTGGGTGTGTGGGTGTGTGGGTGTCTGGTTGTGTGGGTGTGTGGGTGTGTGGGTGTGTGGGTGGGTGTGGGTGGACAGTTAGTGAGTTACGGCTGGGGGTTTGGGTGGGATGCTTGGGGAGGCTGGGTCGATTTGTTGGTTATTGGAGTTTTACATCCTGGCAACATCTAAGGTCATATCAGGATTTGTACCGACTTGTGACAGTGCGCACTCATGGCAACCTTATAGTGCTGCCCCACTGAGAGACCAGGTCACCAGCACCATGACCTGACATCCCACTAAGTCATAATATCCTGACAGTGAGCCAACCAGTCCTTGCCTTCTCCTATTATTATTAATGCTGAGTGCCAAGCTAGGAAGCGACACGTATTAGTTTTAAGTCATTGGTTTGACTCGACCAGGGTTCGAATACACGGGCATGCACAAAACTTTTGAGGTATGACAACATGTGGATTTTACGTTGGCCGGACGTTATGTATATGTTAGGCGTACTTTGATGTACTTTAGACAAACGTTGTTCACTATGTTGCACTACTTTGACCTACGTTAAAGGCAGTGGGAACATACAGTCTGCACACTGCCATCATATGGATAATGTACGTCTAACATACGTTTAATGTACGTTTAATGTACGTTTAGCATTGCTCCAGCATGTCTTGATGTATGTAACATATGAGGCGTAGTTCTGCCGATTGGATTGAATAACGTATATAACGTTTACCGGCGTTCTGCGAATGTACTGATAGCATAATTCGAGCATTTTTTGCCGGGACGCACATTAGCCATTCGTTGGTCATACGTTGGACATACGCTATGTATACGGTATGTATACGTCCCAACTTTGCCCCCCTCAGCGAAAAGTTTGATGCTTCTCGATGTAGAAAAGTGATTTTACGAGTTGGTCATGCGCTTGCGAGATGCATCATAATGTGACAGGGCCTTTACAGACAGAACTGCGGGAGTCACCTGGTCGGAAAATTTATCACACACAAAAATACAACAAAAATGCAATATCACATTATGGTGACAGTGGAATAGTATCCCAGTGGAGACTACTATAAAGTCAATTTAACTGCACATTAACATAAATTTGATACCCAATATGTATATTTATTTCCTTGAATAACCATAAATTGTGTCCACACTAAGGTATATCTTCCATACATTACATATTCAGTTATTTACACTTTTGTGATGGCTGAATGAGTTAAGCGTCCGTCTCCCGCTTTGGTAGATCATGGGATTCGAACCCACGGTTCGAACCCTGGGTGAGTCAAAAACAAATGACTTAAAAATTGATACGCATCACTTCCTAGCCTGGCGCTTGGCATTAATAGGATAGGGCAAGGACGGGTTGGTTCAGTGTCAGGATAATGTGCCTGTGTGGGATATAGGGTTATGGTGCTGGTGGGTTGGTCTCCTAGTGGGGAAACACTATAAAGTTGCCATGAGTGTGCACTGTCACAAGTCGGTATCCATCCTGATGACCTTAGATGTTGCTAGGATGTAAAACCCCAACAACCAACCTACACTTTTACTTAGCACACAATAAGGTGAACTGGAATGACCGTTGAACTACACAGAACCTATGCCCGAAATGACTCCAGCTGGAAGTGGGACTCAATCAATCAATCAATCAATCAATTGCAGTTGCAGTAACGTATGTTCCATGGCATCACCATACCATAAGTGGCAGATCACCGAACCATCAGCCTCGGTTTCTCCCCGCTACCCCCTTTTTTTTGCTGTTCCTCTGTTATCTCCAGTCAACCATATACGATGACAGAGACAGTCCAGGTAAAAATGTAAAATTTAAGACCTAAATGCACTGGGATTGGTCCCACTGCTTCACTGGTCACAGATGGTCCAGTGTATTATTAACAACCCCACCCCAATAACATAATTCATAAACTCATATAACTAACTACACAAGAGTTACACTATAATATTTCTAACAGACTGACATTTATATACCGCTCTCCTAACTGCAACTGGACATTAAAACTTGCTACAACTTTACCAACTGAATACAGAAGATACCTTCTGCTTACATTCTAAATACTATGTAAATACTCACATTGATCTGACTAATATTGATCTAGTTATATGACACTACTGTTACCATATTGCTATGGAACTTTTGGGTTACAAAATTTCATTGTATTACATGCTGCAAATTGTGTATTCAACAGTTATTGTACACCTTATTCTATATACCTTTTGTGTAAATAGCCCTGAATTGAAAAATGGCTGGAAGACCAGTGCTTCGGCACTGACAAAAGACTTATTCAGCAGAATAAACATATTTACCACACACAAAACAAAAAAAATGATGTCATGCATTGCCACAGTGGCGCCACCTGTGTGTGGACGCCAACCAAAGCACTGATTAACGGTATATTAACAGGATGTAACTCTGTAAGTATGAGTGGAATTGGTTGTCGTGAAAGTGGATACTGACCTGAGCGAACTGAGTATGACTTGTCCGATTGTTGTGACTACTGTTGTGGTTATAACTATAACTGAAGTACAATGCTGGTGACAGAGTTACTTCTCGGCACCTGGGGTTGGTGGTGGTGGTGGTGGTGGAAGAGCAGACCGAGAGTGAGAGTGTGTGTGAGAGTGAGCGTGTGTGTGAGAGAGGTGGGGGTGGGGTGAGGTGAGTGGAGGGAAGGGAGAGGTGCTAGGGAGGGGGTGGAAGAGGAGGGGATGGGGTTGGGAGGGGTCTGGGGGAGAGGAGAGGGGAGGGGAGAGGAGAGGAGGGGAGAGGGGAAGGGGAAAGGGGAAGGGGAAGGGGGAAGGGGGAAGGGGAAGGGGGAAGGGGGAAGGGGAGATGAGAGGGGAAGGGGGAGGGAGAGGGGAGGGAGAGGGAGAGGGGAGGGGCATGGGGAGGGGGAGGGGGAGGGGAGGGGAAAGGGAGGGGAGGGGAGGGGAGGGGAAGGGGAAGGGGAAGGGGAGGGAGAGGGAGAGGGAGAGGGGGAGGGGATGGGGATGGGGAGGGGCGGGAGGGGGGGAGGGGAGAGGGGGAGGGAGAAGGGAGGGGGGAGGGGAAGGGGAAGGGGGAGGGGGAGAGGGGAGGGGGGGAGAGGGGGAGGGGAGGGGAGGGGGAGGGGAGGGGGAGGGGGAGGGGGAGGGGGAGGGGGAAGGGGAGGGAGAGCGGGAGGGCGAAGGAGAAGGGGAGGGGAGGGGGGAGAGGGGGAGGGGTAATGCCAAGTGCTCTGGGTGGTGACCACCTGCCTGCTTTTTGTGGCTGTTACGTAACGGTGCAGAATAAAAGCATTACCCAGTAGTCAGCGCGCACCCGGCTTTGTCCAGCTGCTGCTGGTCAGCCCTGACGGCACATGGGCCGGTCAAAGAGGCCAGGGTGGCGGGGGAGGGGAGGGGGGGGGGGAGCGGGGGAGGGGCTGGTAATCCAGAAGCACCGGTTTGTCTGTTTTGTTTGTGTTGTATATATTGTGTTAGGTTGGTTGGTTGTTGGAATTTAACGTCCTGGCAACATCTAAGTATATATTAAGTTATCTCTAACTTCTAAGCCTGTAGATGAGAATTCAATATACTGTCCATACAAATACCGATACACACTATTTATATTTAGGATCTATTGTATATAAGTGGTGCTATAAATATGCATAGTATCAATATTGTACACTTTTGTTCATGTGAATATTAATTTTGGAAGTTTTTGTTCATGTGCATATCATCACTTTTTTGTTGTTGTTGTAAATATAGTTTATTCATTGAATAAAGTCTTTTGTCAGCACCATGGCACTGGTCTTCGTGCCATGTGACAATACAGTTATTTACAATATATGTATATGTAGTCTGATATTGTCATCAGCAGCTAGCTTAAATCAGCTGAAATAACAATATCAAACATTCAAAGACTTACATATGGTATAGTTTGACAATTCATATATAAAAACAGTAGTTATATGTTGTATTCATACACACTTAGATACATACATGTGTATTGATTAGCCCTTTACATTACAGAGTGGTTCGGTGCATAGTTTCCCTTCATAGGTTTGTATGCCTACTATGTTGTGAATTGCAAAATGATCATGTTGTTGGAGTTATTGCACGTCTTAGTTCATATGTGTAGTGTTATTATCGTAAGTTGTTGTGTGTTAAAAATTGATATAATGGTGACCTATTCACTCAGGTATGACTGTACTCTTGTGAATTTCATTCAATTGTCATTCTATCAACTCTTTTATAATTAACTCATTAATTGTTCAATTGTCATACCATTTTGCATTATTATATTAAATACACAAAGTGTAAATTTCTGTGATTGTGTATTGCTGAAAGACCAGTGAATTATCCAGAACAATGCATAGCATCCTCTGCAATAAATAGATACAGTATAACCCCGTTAAACCAAGCTCCGTTAAACCAAACGATCGGTTAATCCAAACTTTTTCGGCGGCCCGGCAAAATACTACCATTTATCATATCAAAAAGTTGGTTAAACCAAAGTGGGTTAATCCAAAGTATCGGTTAATCCAAACAAAATTGTCAGCCCCAGCTACTTCCGGTACAGTTAAACCAAACTTCCATCTGGTTTTAAGGTCATCTGAGACTTTTTTTAATATGATAAATGGTAGTATTTTGCCAGGTCTCCGAAAAAAGTTAGGATTAACCGATCGTTTGATTTAACCGAGGTTGGTTTAATGGGGTCAAACTGTATATACATAAAAAAAACAATAATCATAGTCTCCACATACATTGTACATTCATAATGCACCCCCGTTTTGGCCAAAGCCAAGTCAAAGTCAAAGCTTGGTTAAACCAATGATCGGTTAATCCAAACAAATTTCTAGGGTCCCTTCAAGTTTGGTTTAATGGGGTTATACTATATACAGCAAAACCTCTCTACACCGACCGACCTTGGGACCGACTTTAAGTGGTCCATTTAGGGAGGTGGTCGGTTTAGGGAGTTAGATTATAGTAACAATGGTATTGTTGGGACCCAAATGAAGCGATCGATATAGGGGAGTGGTCGATCTCTGGAGGTGGTCGGTTAGAGAGGTTTTACTGTATACATATACGATGTATAACGAATCATGCGAGTATAAAGATATGTAAGGGAATTATTATCATTATTGTTATACTCTGTAAGATCCAACACTGTACCGGTGGCGCCACCTGCAGCCTCCTCACCTCCACCGGATGTAGACCAGTCTCAGTTGTACCGGAGGATTGTTTCTTCATCATTTCTACTGGAGCTATGTTTATATATATATATATATATATATATATATATATATATAGTATATATATATATGTATATATGTATATATATATATATATATATGAGTCAGCCTCACGAAAATGGGCCAATTCTTAAAGTGTAGTGCATTTCTTTGTTTTATATTAAATTATCATAGAAACAAATAAGGTTGTTGTATTTTCTCTACCTTTACATTCAGGATAAATTTAAGGACTTTGCAACACCCCTACCAATGCTAAACTATAATTATACTGTTCGACGCCGACATCCAATGCTCGATGCCGACAACTTTCCCCAATTGGCCTCTTTTCGTGATCCTGACTCATATATATATATATATATATATGCATCATACATAACATATGCAGATTATGTATGTGTTATTTGTCGATCAATGTGTTACTCTCCCACTTCTTGTACTCAATTAAGCCTAAACAAATATTATATACACAGATATAATGGATACACAAGGAATCTAATAGAAATAACATTAGGTTCCTGATGTATCTACTATAATAGTAATATCATTTTCAAAGATGGTATCAATATTGTTGTATGTGTCTCAACAAAGAATTTAGAATTTACTTTTATTTTTATGTTCATCAACAACAACAAAAGAAGGGACATTTTTGCATTACATTTTCAATAGTTCACTTCCTTTATGGACTCCCCCCCCCTACTCCCCGCCCCTCCACCTCCCATCCCCCCCCCCCCCCCCCACACACACACACACTCCCCCTCCCCCCGCCTCCCTCACCCCCAGTACACCCATCCAGTGGTCAGTCAGTACCTGGCCACTGTACAGTTGTGTCCACTCTCACTAACATCACAAAGGAACAACTGGTCAAACACGGCCCCGCTGTACCAACATTTCACCGCCGCCTGAAGGGGCCGTTTCTATACCACTTAACCTGCTTTAAAACTGACACGTTCAGGCTGGCCCAACTCTCCCTGGAGGTGCGCAGGCAATTCCAGCACTGTACCAGGTTTTTGTTGCTTGTTGGGGGGGGGGGGGATTTGTATCCTAGCAACATCAAAGGTCAATATCGTGACGGGTACCAACTTATGACAGTGCACACTCATGGCGACTTTATAGTGCTGCCCCACAGGGAAATCAGGCCGCTGGCACCATGACCCAATTTCCCACTCCGTCACATTATCCTGATGTTGAGCTAACCGGTCGTTGCCCTATTCTAGTTGTACTGAGCGCCAGGCTAGGTCCCGACAAGTATCAACTGGCGCCGACCAGTCGTCCCGGCGCCGACTGGTCGGCGACAGGTCGGCGAGTGCTTTGTCAGTGTAAAAGCTGGGTGTCAGTTTGGTTTTTGTCATCCGGTTTGGTTATTGTCATCCGCTCGCGACCTGGTGCTGACCTGGCAACGACCACATATTGAGTGCGGCATTGCATGTGTTGGCGCCGCCAGGTCAATGACTGGTCGGTCCCAGGTCAGCACCAGGTCGCCAACCAATGGCGACCCGGCGCCGACAGCACTAGTCACAAGGAGGTTGCAAGTGCAACAGCTGCATCCTCCTTGCAAACAACATTTCTGAAACGGTCGCCAGGTGATCGGTAACCTCACGGTGCCAGCACATAAGGAGGGCATAAGGCAGTTGTTAGGAGGACGGATGGACATCGCGAATTGATCATAAGCGAACGCAGGCCTCATGTGACTGGGGTATTAGGTAGATAAAAGATACACCCCGAGGTGTGAACGACAACATAGTCTAAAGCCCCTGTCACACATCACCGGATTGAGCAATGGACAGAATTGTCTAGTCCGGGCATCATAAGTATCAAAATGTATTAAAATGTGTCAAAATGTTGCAATATCGGGTCAAAGGCCGTTGGACGAACGTACATGAAATGGACATAAAAGGGACATGAATAGATAGCCAATGGATGCAACAAACTCAAACCAGACAAGAACCATAGACGTCAATCCGGCGTCATCCGTTCCAAGTTTTGTGCATGTTCAAAATTTTGTCCATGTTCAAAACTTGTACGGACACAAACCGGACTATCGACAGACATTGTTCGGTTTCTTTCTGTTTCCTCCAATCCGGTGATGTGTGACAGGAGCTTTAATACAGGTGAACAGGAAGTACCATCTCTGGTTCCAGTATCAAACGGTTACTTATATCGGCACAGAGTTGGTGAAATGAGAGAGAATGCAAAAAGATAAGGTGGCGCTGATAGAACGCCGTCGATTTGACCTTTAAACTATATGTTTTATTATATTTTTCAAATCAGAAGTAGCGGGTAAATATGCAGATCTATGTCAAGAATATATTTTGCTTCTTAAACTAAGAATTTATCAGCTCAGTTCATTTCCCCAGCATGTCTAAATTCTTCGCTTTTATCTAGATGTAAGGGTGCCCGAGAGGGAGGGCGAAATTTTGATTTTTGAGAGCGTTCAGCTGTCAGTGTTCAACTGCCGGGCTGCAGCCACATTAAAGTCGCTCGGTTCAAGGCCGTGCTGTCCGTCTCTTGTTAACAAGTTCACCGAACACCTACCAACAAAACCGGCTATAATATTCACAAACTCACGGCAAGCATTCACCATAATGATCGCATATATGAGGGAGACAGACAACCCCGATAAATCCCGCTGTCAACTTTATTCACGCTTTGGAGTTTCCGCCGTAAAAATTGTCATTAAATCATGTTTTTAAATCGTCTTTTTTGTGAGTGTGTGTGTTTTAGCTTCTTTTTTTTGTTAAAAAGGGCTGTCGGTGGAAATGTTTGTTGATCTGTTGGTAAAACAGGCCGTTCGTGACATGGACCTGTTGGTTCCTCCGTGGTTTATTATTGATATAAAGGGGCCTGTCATGTCACGTGGTGCCGCTGTATGCACCAGTAGCTGCGTTCGTATGTTCATCTGCGGATAAGCTTCCTCATTCCCACTATATATACATGTATACAATAAAACCTCTCTAACCGACCACCTCCACAAATCGACCACTCCTGTATATCAATCGCTATATTTGGGTCCCAAACGATCCCCCTTACACTACCATTGTATCGATTAAAAAAACCTCCCTGAACCTCCCTAAACCTCCCTGAACCTCCCCAACCTCGATAAACCTCCACACACCTTCCTAACCCTCCATAAACCTCCATAATCCTCCCACCTCCCTAAATGGACCATATATATATGATGTATAACGCAGTACATAAGTATAAATGCTAGGGGAACATATATACTTTGCTACTTCCTCCATCGGCGCATTGGTGGAGTGCCCCCCCCCCCCCCCCCAGCTGTCAGGGGAAGTGCCCCCTCGCGCCACACACACACACACTGGAGGACTACACAAACATATATACACACACATAAACATACAACACACACACTAACCTCACAGGCAAGTAACCAGGTACACAGGTAGGCGTGGATATGATGATTGAATCTGGGAGCCTAGGTATAGTAATAATTAGAATGGCGAAAAGTGTAGGTTAAATTCCTGCCCTTGGGGCAATATTTTCTATTTGCATCAACCCCCACAGCACCATAATAAGGTACATTCATACACTATTGGTGGTTTAAATGAGTGGGTGCCTCGGGGAGGGGGGAGGGGGTGTGTTTACGGCATGTCGGTACATTATGACCATATTTATGGCGAGATGTTGGGTTTAAAAAACATAAAATTATTTTATTTAATTATTTATTTATTTTAATCTCGACTATATCACTCAGAGAAGTAAAAGACAGCGGGATAGCAATATTTAATGGTTTTAATGGTTTAACATTATCTGTGGTGGCTTTAGTAGAATTCCCGACTATGCACTCACCACTTTTAAAATCGGCATTGAATAATTTTACTCTGATAGATTGATTGATTGATTGATTGGTGGTTGCTTTACGCCGTGTCGGCAGCATAGGCCATATTCACGGCGAGAAATGTTTGTTTTTTGTTCAAACCATCGCTTTTACATGTAAAAGCAGACAATCAATTATGTGCCAATAGACACTAATTAAATTAGAAAGCTCACAATCATATATTTGTGGTCAAGGGAAACAAATTCCCATAGAAAAAGAAACGTTTTATTAATAATTGATAGAATCCATTTAGTAAACTATATGAGGTGGTACAGTCCAGCTGCCCTCAAAAAGGCTAAAATGTTTTCTTGTTTTACCTTAGAAAAAAGGTCAGGCATACTGTCTGCAGTGTAGAACCATTGGCGCAGGGCCAATAAATCAACGCAACTTAGTAAAATGTGTTTGAGTGTCAGTGGGGACTGACACCCAATACATTCAGGGGGAGGTTCCCCCTTGACTCGGATAGATAGATGGATAGATAGATAGACAGACAGATAGACAAATAGACAGACAGACAGAGATAGACAGACATACAGATAGATAGATAGATAGACAGATAGATAGACAGACAGAGAGATGCACAAGACACCGGTTGACCAGAACCGTGAAGCGTGTACAGTGTTGAATGTACATTAGTTTCCGACATTAATATTCCAGTCACTCGCAAACTCCCACTCCTTCTTCATAACCATGCTGCTGTTTTTGTTTTGTTTTGTTTGTTTTGTCTAGGAAGCGACAAGTATAATTTTTAAAGTCATTGGTTTGACTCAACCAACATGGGAGACGGACTCTCTAACTCATTTGGCCATCCCGTCTGTCTATGACCAACATGGGAGACGGACGCACTAACTCATTCGGCCATCCCATCTGTCTATGACCAACATGGGAGACGGACGCTCTAACTCATTCAGCCATCCCGTCTGTCTATGACCAACATGGGAGACGGACGTTCTAACTCATTTGGCCATCCCGTCTGTCTATGACCAACATGGGAGATGGATGCTCTAACTCATTCGGCCATCCCGTCTGTCTATGACCAACATGGGAGATGGACGCTCTAACTCATTCGGCCATCCCGTCTGTCTATGACCAACATGGGAGATGGATGCTCTAACTCATTCGGCCATCCCATCTGTCTATGACCAACATGGGAGATGGATGCTCTAACTCATTCGGCCATCCCATCTGTCTATGACCAACATGGGAGATGGACACTCTAACTCATTCGGCCATCCCGTCTGTCTATGACCAACATGGGAGATGGATGCACTAACTCATTTGGTCATCCCGTCTGTCTATGACGAACATGGGAGAAGGACGCACTAACTCATTTGGCCATCCCGTCTGTCTATGACCAACATGGGAGACGGATGCACTAACTCATTTGGCCATCCCGTCTGTCTATGACCAGCATGGGAGACGGACGCACTAACTCATTTGGCCATCCCGTCTGTCTATGACCAACATGGGAGACGAAAGCACTAACTCATTCGGCCATCCCGTCTGTCTATGACCATCATGGGAGACGGACGCACTAACTCATTTGGCCATCCCATCTGTCTATGACCAACATGGGAGACGGACGCACTAACTCATTTGGCCATCCCGTCTGTCTATGACCAACATGGGAGACGGACGCTCTAACTCATTGGTCCATCCCGTCTGTATATGACCAACATGGGAGATGGACGCTCTAATTCATTCGGCCATCCCGTCTGGTTGCGCGGCTGTCTGTCTGCATCTAATGACTATATTATATTTTAATGTATTATAGCCATGCTGACTATTGTTCTTTACTTGCATTTGTCACACATTGGCAGAAGTACTAGTTGACCATAGTGGATAAATGCTAGTAACTGGGTCAGACCTCTGTGTATTTCTTTTTTTGTCTTCTTCTTTTGTGATGAATTTATTTACCCTGTTCATAATGCGTATCGCCTTAGCCTATGCCGATGTATGTGATTTTCGACCAACACGTCAGCGTATGTCGTCATACATTACGTATATATGTTGGGCATACATTGAGTACGTCCGGATACGTCGCTATACGTCATCTCACGTCGCAATGCGTTGAGGCTCAAAAAGAATTGTGTGTATGCTCAAAGTTTCCTAAGTGTGTCGACGTGTGGCTTGTACGTTGAACGTATGCTGCGTGTATGTTTGGGATACATCGACATATGTTGGGAGTATGTTAGGCATACATTGATATATGTTGCTGCATGTTAGCCATACGTTCAGCTGGTGGGAATGTGCAATCCACGTACAGTCCGCATACAGTCCGCGTACTGCCAATGGATGCATTATGTACTCCTAACATACTTGAAACATATGCCTGCCGTATCTCCAGTGTATTTAACGTATACGCCATACTTCTAACGATGGAATAACATATGTAACATTGGTCAGCATTCCGTGAGCGTATGCGAGCATTTTGCGAGCGTTTTGCGAACGTTTTGCGAAGCACATGAATGTTCTCATACACTGGCAATACGTCAGAGATACGTTCTGCATACATTATGTAAGTTGTGTGTATGTTGTGTAAACACCCATTTTTATCCCCCGCCACTGAAAAGTTAGACAAATGCCGATGTACTGGCAAATTTTCGAACGTTGAGCACGTGCTGATGCCGTACATCATATTGTGACACGGCTTTAAGTCTGTTATATATGAATTACATAGCTTTTAAATCTAGGCTCATCATCAGTCCCTGGACCAATAATGTGTTAAGGCGGTCACAATGACAGTCTGGTCGATGTGACCAAAGTTAGTAAAAGAAACATCAAAATTAATATGAAATTCAATTTCCTTATTGAAACTCAAAATTATTATGAAATGTGTACGTTAGACAAAAAACAACACCATGCTATTAACAACCCATACATGGTACAGCATCAGTGGAGTATAATGATGCGCATTGGCAGCGCCAATTAACGCAGAACGATACTAAAGCTTAACCACCTTTCGGTATTATATATATATATGTAGTACTCAGCACTGACCTCTCAGGCAAGGGCAGAGAGAGGTAGGCGTGGGTAGTGTGGTGACATCAGAGAGCCTAGGTGGTGTAATGGTTAGCACACTGGCCCGCAATGCAATAGATGTGGGTTTGATTCCCACTCTAGGTGCAATATTTCCCATTTTCATCACCCCCCCCCCCCCATGCCATATAAAATCATTTATTTGGTCACAATGTTTTGGAATCCTTGGTCAGACTGACACAGGAAGTAAAATGTGGCGAGTTGAGATTCATTGCATTCAGTGCTTTTGCCAGTTTGACAGTGTGTCAATCACTTGACTTTCCCCATGTGGCATGTCATTAAAATGAGATACATATAATGATCTATATATAGAAACACGTTATTTCAAATTGACAAGAATGTTCATTTAATATTCCTTACAGTTTCTTTTCTCTTCTGTATTTAATCTCCATCATCACAGATCGCTTCGGCAATTGTAGACCAATTATCCATTATTTACATTTATTTTGTATTTATTTATTGTTTATTTATTATTGATTTATTATTGATTTATTATTGATTTATTATTGATGTTTTATTTATTTATTATTTATTTATTATTATTTATTATTTATTTATTTATTTATTATTTATTTATTATTTATTTATTATTCATTTATTATTTATTTATTTTTCATTTATTATATATTATTTATTTATTTATTATTTATTTATTATTTATTTATTATTTATTTATTATTTATTTATTATTTATTTATTAATTATTTATTTATTATTTATTTTCAAAATACCATAAGCTGGAATCCCGTGCATTTGACAGTCCCCTCCCTCCCCCCCCCCCCCGACCCCCCAGATTGAACATCACAAAAAAGCTCAATTCAATTGAAGTATCACCTCATTACTTCCTACACAAAACGGCACCGACTGCATTGTTTTACCACCCAGGGGCATTCTGGGCACGGGTTACGTGACAGTGACGTCACTGGTCAGTGGGTATATACATACGTTATATTATATGTGATTGCCTGAGGCCAAATGTATGAATTTAACTGCTGCGTAAAAAAATTTAAAGCTGCATAGTCCGATGAAAATATCAAATTTTCAAAACCAAAACAATTATCTAAATTTGATTCTACATATCGAACTTAGATACTGGTGCACTTATTAAACATTTGTCACCACATAGAAGGGACTACTGAGGCAATTGAATAGAACCTGTTACTGCAGAAGCCTATGGGATCAGAGTTTTGACAAGCCTGCCAAAATTAATTTTGCATGGTTCCACTTCAAATATCTCAAAAGTTAGACACTTAAAATAAAAGTTACCTAAAGCTAAAGTAAAGTACACAATAACGATCAACCTAATGTATTTATCTCAGAAAATTTCAGAACCTCAAAACCATTAGACTATGCAATTTTAACCCGCACGCACCTATAGAAGCCAATAGGAGTGATGCAGAAGGCGCCTCTTACTCCTCTTACTAATGTCAGTATTCACGCACCTATAGCAGCCAATAGGAGTGATGCAGAAGGCTCCTATTAGTCCTCTTACTAATGCCAGTATTCACGCACCTATAGAAGCCAATAGGAGTGATGCAGAAGGCTCCTCTTACTCCTCTTACTAATGTCAGTATTCACACACCTATAGAAGCCAATAGGAGTGATGCAGAAGGCTCCTCTTACTCCTCTTACTTATGTCAGTATTCACACACCTATAGAAGCCAATAGGAGTGATGCAGAAGGCTCCTCTTAGTCCTCTTACTAATGCCAGTATTCATGCACCTATAGAAGCCAATAGGAGTGATGCAGAAGGCTCCTCTTACTCCTCTTACTTATGTCAGTATTCACACACCTATAGAAGCCAATAGGAGTGATGCAGAAGGCTCCTCTTATTAATGTCAGTATTCACGCACCTATAGAAGCCAATAGGAGTGATGCAGAAGGCTCTTCTTACTCCTTTTACTAATGTCAGTATTCACCCACCTATAGAAGCCAATAGGAGTGGTGCAGAAGGCTCCTCTTAGTCCTCTTACTAATGTCAGTATTCATGCACCTATAGAAGCCATTAGGAGTGATGCAGAAGGCTCCTCTTACTCCTTTTACTTATGTCAGTATTCACACACCTATAGAAGCCAATAGGAGTGATGCAGAAGGCTCCTCTTAGTCCTCTTAATAATGTCAGTATTCACGCACCTATAGCAGCCAATAGGAGTGATGCAGAAGGCGCCTCTTACTCCTCTTACTAATGTCAGTATTCACGCACCTATAGAAGCCAATAGGAGTGATGCAGAAGGCTCCTCTTACTCCTGTTACTTATGTCAGTATTCACACACCTATAGCAGCCAATAGGAGTGATGCAGAAGGCTCCTCTTACTCCTCTTACTTATGTCAGTATTCACGCACCTATAGCAGCCAATAGGAGTGATGCAGAAGGCTCCTCTTACTCCTCTTACTAATGTCAGTATTCACACACCTATAGAAGCCAATAGGAGTGATGCAGAAGGCTCCTCTTACTCCTCTTACTTATGTCAGTATTCACGCACCTATAGAAGCCAATAGGAGTGATGCAGAAGGCTCCTCTTATTCCTCTTACTAATGTCAGTATTCACACACCTATAGAAGCCAATAGGAGTGATGCAGAAGGCTACTCTTACTCCTCTTTCTAATGTCAGTATTCACACACCTATAGAAGCCATTAGGAGTGATGCAGAAGGCGCCTCTTACTCCTCTTACTAATGTCAGTATTCACGCACCTATAGCAGCCAATAGGAGTGATGCAGAAGGCTCCTCTTAGTCCTCTTACTAATGCCAGTATTCACGCACCTATAGAAGCCAATAGGAGTGATGCAGAAGGCTCCTCTTACTCCTCTTACTAATGTCAGTATTCATGCACCTATAGAAGCCAATGGGAGTGATGCAGAAGGCTCCTCTTACTCCTCTTACTAATGTCAGTATTCACGCACCTATAGCAGCCAATAGGAGTGATGCAGAAGGCGCCTCTTACTCCTCTTACTAATGTCAGTATTCACACACCTATAGAAGCCAATAGGAGTGATGCAGAAGGCTACTCTTACTCCTCTTACTAATGTCAGTATTCACACACCTATAGAAGCCATTAGGAGTGATGCAGAAGGCGACTCTTACTCCTCTTACTAATGTCAGTATTCACGCACCTATAGCAGCCAATAGGAGTGATGCAGAAGGCTCCTCTTACTCCTCTTACTAATGTCAGTATTCACGCACCTATAGAAGCCATTAGGAGTGATGCAGAAGGCTCCTCTTACTCCTCTTACTAATGTCAGTATTCACGCACCTATAGAAGCCAATAGGAGTGATGCAGAAGGCTCCTCTTACTCCTCTTACTAATGTCAGTATTCACGCACCTATAGAAGCCAATAGGAGTGATACAGAAGGCTACTCTTACTCATTTTACTAATGTCAGTATTCACACACCTATAGCAGCCAATAGGAGTGATGCAGAAGGCTACTCTTACTCCTCTTACTAATGTCAGTATTCACGCACCTATAGCAGCCAATAGGAGTGATGCAGAAGGCTCCTCTTACTCCTCTTACTAATGTCAGTATTCATGCACCTATAGCAGCCAATAGGAGTGATGCAGAAGGCTCCTCTTACTCCTCTTACTAATGTCAGTATTCACGCACCTATAGCAGCCAATAGGAGTGATGCAGAAGGCTACTCTTACTCCTTTTACTAATGTCAGTATTCACGCACCTATAGAAGCCAGTAGGAATGATCCAGAAGGCTCCTCTTTCTCCTCTTACTAATGTCAGTATTCACGCACCTATAGAAGCCAATAGGAGTGATGCAGAAGGCGCCTCTTACTCCTCTTACTAATGTCAGTATTCACGCACCTATAGAAGCCAATAGGAGTGATGCAGAAGGCGCCTCTTACTCCTCTTACTCCTCTTACTTATGTCAGTATTCACGCACCTATAGAAGCCAATAGGAGTGATGCAGAAGGCTCCTCTTACTCCTCTTACTCCTCTTACTAATGTCAGTATTCATGCACCTATAGCAGCCAATAGGAGTGATGCAGAAGGCTCCTCTTAGTCTTCGTACTAATGTAAGTATTCACGCACCTATAGAAGCCAATAGGAGTGATGCAGAAGGCTCCTCTTAGTCCTCTTACTAATGTCAGTATTCCCACACCTATTGAAGCCATTAGGAGTAATGCAGAAGGCTCCTCTTACTCCTCTTACTTATGTCAGTATTCACACACCTATAGCAGCCAATACATGTGATGCAGAAGGCTCCTCTTACTCCTTTTACTAATGTCAGTATTCACACACTTATAGAAGCCAATAGGAGTGATGCAGAAGGCGCCTCTTACTCCTCTTACTAATGTCAGTATTCATGCACCTATAGAAGCCAATAGGAGTGATGCAGAAGGTTCCTCTTACTCCTCTTACTTATGTCAGTATTCACACACCTATAGCAGCCAATAGGAGTGATGCAGAAGGCTACTCTTAGTCATCTTACTAATGTCAGTATTCACGCACCTATAGCAGCCATTAGGAGTGATGCAGAAGGCTCCTCTTACTCCTCTTACTAATGTCAGTATTCACACACCTATAGAAGCCAATATGAGTGATGCAGAAGGCTCCTCTTACTCCTCTTACTAATGTCAGTATTCACACACCTATAGAAGCCAATACGAGTGATGCAGAAGGCTCCTCTTAGTCCTCTTACTAATGTCAGTATTCACGCACCTATAGCAGCCATTAGGAGTGATGCAGAAGGCTCCTCTTAGTCCTCGTACTAATGTCAGTATTCACGCACCTATAGAAGCCAATAGGAGTGAGTCGGAAGGCTCCTCTTACTCCTCTTACTAATGTCAGTATTCACGCACCTATAGAAGCCAA
The DNA here is from genome assembly GCA_030323885.1 of Branchipolynoe longqiensis. Taxonomy (NCBI): domain Eukaryota; kingdom Metazoa; phylum Annelida; class Polychaeta; order Phyllodocida; family Polynoidae; genus Branchipolynoe; species Branchipolynoe longqiensis. The sequence goes on from CM059198.1 coordinate 76,977,149, forward strand.
TAGGAGTGATGCAGAAGGCTCCTCTTACTCCTCTTACTAATGTCAGTATTCATGCACCTATAGAAGCCAATAGGAGTGATGCAGAAGGCTCCTCTTAGTCCTCTTACTAATGTCAGTATTCACGCACCTATGGCAGCCATTAGGAGTGATGCAGAAGGCTCATCTTAGTCCTCGTACTAATGTCAGTATTCATGCACCTATAGAAGCCAATAGGAGTGATGCAGAAGGCTCCTCTTACTCCTCTTACTAATGTCAGTATTCACACACCTATAGCAGCCAATAGGAGTGATGCAGAAGGCTCCTCTTACTCCTCTTACTAATGTCAGTATTCATGCACCTATAGAAGCCAATAGGATTGATGCAGAAGGCGCCTCTTACTCCTTTTACTAATGTCAGTATTCACACACCTATAGCAGCCAATAGGAGTGATGCAGAAGGCGCCTCTTACTCCTCTTACTTATGTAAGTATTCACGCACCTATAGCAGCCAATAGGAGTGATGCAGAAGGCGCCTCTTACTCCTCTTACTAATGTCAGTATTCACGCACCTATAGCAGCCAGTAGGAGTGATGCAGAAGGCTACTCTTACTCCTCTTACTTATGTCAGTATTCACACACCTATGCAGATGCAGAAGGCGCCTCTTACTCCTCTTACTCCTCTTACTCCTCTTACTTATGTCAGTATTCACGCACCTATAGAAGCCAATAGGAGTGATGCAGAAGGCTCCTCTTACTCCTCTTACTAATGTCAGTATTCACTCACCTATAGCAGCCAATAGGAGTGCTGCAGAAGGCACCTCTTACTCCTCTTACTTATGTCAGTATTCATGCACCAATAGAAGCCAATAGATGTGATGCAGAAGGGTCCTCTTACTCCTCTTACTAATGTCAGTATTCACACACCTATAGAAGCCAATAGGAGTGATGCAGAAGGCTCCTCTTACTCCTATTATTTATGTCAGTATTCATGCACCTATAGAAGCCAATAGGAGTGATGCAGAAGGCTCCTCTTACTCCTCTTACTGATGTCAGTATTCACACACCTATAGAAGCCAATAGATGTGATGCAGAAGGCTCCTCTTAGTCCTCTTACTAATGTCAGTATTCACGCACCTAGAGCAGCCAATAGGAGTGATCCAGAAGGCTCCTCTTACTCCTCTTACTAATGTCAGTATTCACACACCTATAGCAGCCAATAGGAGTGATGCAGAAGGCGCCTCTTACTCCTCTTACTAATGTCAGTATTCAAACACCTATAGCAGCCAATAGGAGTGATGCAGAAGGCGGCTCTTACTCCTCTTACTTATGTCAGTATTCACGCACCTATAGCAGCCAATAGGAGTGATGCAGAAGGCTCCTCTTACTCCTGTTACTGATGTCAGTATTCACACAACTATAGCAGCCAATAGATGTGATGCAGAAGGCTCCTCTTACTCCTCTTACTAATGTCAGTATTCATGCACCTATAGAAGCCAATAGGAGTGATGCAGAAGGCACCTCTTACTCCTCTTACTAATGTCAGTATTCACGCACCTATAGAAGCCAATAGGAGTGATGCAGAAAGCTCCTCTTACTCCTCTTACTGATGTCAGTATTCACACACCTATAGCAGCCAATAGGAGTGATGCAGAAGGCTCTTCTTACTCCTCTTACTGATGTCAGTATTCACACACCTATAGCAGCCAATAGATGTGATGCAGTAGGCTCCTCTTACTCCTCTTACTTATGTCAGTATTCACACACCTATAGAAGCCAATAGATGTGATGCAGAGGGCTCCTCTTACTCCTCTTACTGATGTCAGTATTCACACACCTATAGAAGCCAATAGATGTGATGCAGAAGGCTCCTCTTAGTCCTCTTACTAATGTCAGTATTCACACACCTATAGAAGCCAATAGGAGTGATGCAGAAGGCGCCTCTTACTCCTCTTACTAATGTCAGTATTCACGCAACTAGAGCAGCCAATAGGAGTGATCCAGAAGGCGCCTCTTACTCATCTTACTAATGTCAGTATTCACGCAGATCACGGCGCCTTCCACTGAACGCGTCCTTTTTATGCACAGGTGAACACACACAGGTCCCGATGGTTGTTTCTTGGAGTTTTACGTCCTGGCAACATCTAAGATAACATCAGGACGGGTATTGGCTTTTGACAGTGCACACGCATGGCGACTTTATAGTGCTGCCCCACTGGGGGACCAGGCTGCCAGCACCACGACCCGATATCCCATTCAGTCATATTATCCCAACACTGCGCTAACCAGTCCTCGCCCTATCCTATTAATGCCAAGCGCCTGGCTAGGGAGCGATAAGTATCAATTTTTTAAGTCATTCGTTTGACTGGACTGGGAATTGAACTCCCGACCTCCCGCACGGGAGGCCTGCTCCCTACCGATGTTTAGTTATTGTTTCTGCCCCGAGCCTCTTCGTTTATGCAACCCGAGTTTGTAGAATCTGCGCATGATAAAAACAATAGTTGGGAAGGTCAGAGGTGATTAATCGATGTCGGCCAAGGGTTCCTCATGCGGTGTTTTGGGTGTTTGAGACATCCATTCCGCTGGATAAATTCGGCAAAGCTAAGCCCGCCAAAACGCTCGGGCCGGAGGCTGATTTAGTTGTTTATTTGTTTTACGTCCTAGCAACATCTTAGGTCAGATCAGGACATGTACCGACTTGTGACAGTGCACACTCATGGCAACTTTATATTGCTGCCCCACTGGGAGACCAGGCCACCAGCACCATGACCTGATATCCCACTCAGTCACATTATCCTGACACTGAGCCAACCAGTCCTTGCCCTATCCTATTAATGCTGAGTGCCTGGCTAGGAAGCGGCGTGTATCAATTACTAAGTAGTTGGTTTGACTCAACCAGGGTTCGAATGCACAAACCCATCGGTTCGGATCCCCCGATCTCCCAAAACAGACGGACGCTCAACTCATTCGGCAATCCCGTCTGGTCCCGGCCCGGAGGCTGGGAGGGCGTCGGGCCACCTCAGGAATACGTCATGAGGAGGAACTGGCGCGTTCTAAGTCCTGGCATCATCTAAGTTCATATCAGGATGGCTATTATTTGGAAGGTTTTCACTTTAGTGCTCAGTTTTAGAGAATGACCCATATATATATATATATATATATATATATATATATATATATAATATATATATGTAAATATATATATATATATATATAAATACAGTAAGACCTCTCTAGAGGACAGATCGACCACTGCACTATATCGATACCTGGTTAGTTTAGTAGTTAATGTAGAAAAACTGCCGGAGCTACTCAACAAAGGTCCTCCCGTTATGAGTAGATTATGCTAATTGCTGGACCCGGACGTGCTTCCTTCTCGCTGGACTACGAGTAGCCAGAGGCGGAGTACCGAGGTAAAATATATATGCGTGAGTGTGTGTAGTACATTAGTTGTTTAAGCAGGGCGATTGGTCTTCCTCATTCCACTATTCCTTGCCCTATCCTAATAATGCCGAGCGGCTGGCTAGGAAGTGACAAGTATCAATTCAAGTATCAGTCATAGGTTTGACTCGACCTCGACCTCGGAAGCACTATATCAAGTGATGCATTGATGCTGAAATACAGAGGAGGATGGCCAAGGCTAGCGCATCTTTCGGCTGACTAAACCAGAGACTTTTTGGAACAACCACCATATGTCCATGCGGGTCAAAGGCAGGATCTACCGTGCAATCATGCTATCAACCCGACTATACGGAGCTGAGGCCTGGACAGTGTACAGACGACAGGTGAAAAAGCTGCATGCCTTCATGATGCGACATCTGCGTTCAATCATGAGGCTAACCTGGAAGGACAAAGTGACAAATAAGGAAATACTCGAATGGACGGGGCTGCCCTCTATGGAAGATCGTCTGATCAAAAAGAATCTCTGGTGGACTGGACACCTCAAGAGGCTGTCATCAGACAGGCTACCAAAGCAGATCGTCTATTCTCAACTGTCTTCTGGTTAGAGAAAGAGAGGGTGCCCTCGTCTCTGGTTCAGGGATACCATCAAGAGAAACCTGAAGCTGAGAGACATTAAGACCAACTCATGGACATCACTCTCACAGCAGAGAGCTAAATGGAGAGCGGCAGTCAAGTAATTAAAGCAGTCTTTGTCGCATCACGACCAACAGCATGATGATGATGATGATGAATGTTCTTTTCAATATTATTAATATTAATAATATTATTATTATTAATATTATGATTAATAATGTTAATGTAATAATAATGTTCTTTTCAATATCATCTACGCATTTAATAGTATGGATATTGATATTACTAATGATGGTGATATAAAACGGTGCCTTGTTCCCATCTTAGCGGCGTTTAACTGCGTCTCTTGGTCATGATGGTCGTTTAGACAGAATTCATTCTCAATCTCATTCTCGCCAACTTTGAAGGTCGGTGGACTGAGTTCGCTGCTTCGCCGCTGTACTAGGTCTGGCGCTGGGATCGCCCTTCGCCATGTTGTTTTATGTATGACCGCCGCGGGCGCTGCTCCCCTACCTGCGTGGCGCGTTACTTTTATGGACAAACTTCCGGTTGCGACACCCATGATGCAGCAGTTATTATTAGACCGGAAGTGGAGGTATGAATCACGGTGTGCCTGTTTGTCCTTGAAATTATTACACAGCCTCCGGGCAGGCGTTTAGCGATGGGCCCGGTGTAACAGCAGGACGCCGACAGGTACAGCACACACAACACACATACAGCACACATAACACACAGGACACACAGGACACACATCACACTGGCAGGTGCAGCACACACATCACACATACATCACACATAACACATGGCAGACACAGCACACACACAGCACACACAACTCACACAGAACACCGACAGGGGCAGCACACCGACAGGTGCAGCACACACATGACACATACAGCACACATAACACACATGACACACACAGCACACACACGACACACACAACACACACAGCACACCGACAGGTGCAGCACACACAGCACACACAGCACCCATCAGCACACATATATCACACATAACACACATGGCACACACAGCACACACAACACACACAGCACACTGACAGGTGCAGCACACACATCACCCATACAGCACACATAACACACATGACACACAGCACACACGGCACACACAACATACACACATCACACTGACAGGTGCAGCACACACAGTACACACACATCACACATACAGCACACATAACACACATGGCACACACATCACACACACCACCATTGTACATGTGTACTTGTTGTACGTGTGCATGATGTGTATGTGTGATGTGTGTGCATAATGTGTGCGCCTGATGTGTATGCATGATGTGTATGTGTGTGTGCATGATGTGTATGTATGATACATGTATTGTGCATATTCTACCTGATGTGCATGCATCACCACAACCACCACCGTTGTACCTGTGTACTTGTTGTACATGTGCATGATGTGTGTGTGATGTGTATTTGTGAGACATGTATCATGCATCTTCTACCTGATGTGCATGCATCACCACAACCACCACCATTGTACCTGTGTACTTGTTGTACATGTGCATGATGTGTGTGCGTGATGTGTGAGACATGTATCATGCATCTTCTACCTGATGTGCATGCATCACCACAACCACCACCGTTGTACCTGTGTACTTGTTGTACATGTGCATGATGTGTATGTGTATTTGTGAGACATGTATCATGCATCTTCTACCTGATGTGCATGCATCACCACAACCACCACCGTTGTACCTGTGTACTTGTTGTACATGTGCATGATGTGTGTGCATGATGTGTGAGACATGTATCATGCATCTTCTACCTGATGTGCATGCATCACCACAACCACCACCGTTGTACCTGTGTACTTGTTGTACATGTGCATGATGTGTATGTGTATTTGTGAGACATGTATCATGCATCTTCTACCTGATGTGCATGCATCACCACAACCACCACCGTTGTACCTGTGTACTTGTTGTACATGTGCATGATGTGTGTGTGATGTGTATTTGTGAGACATGTAGCATGCATCTTCTACCTGATGTGCATGCATCACCACAACCACCATCATTGTACCTGTGTACTTGTTGTACATGTGCATGATGTGTGTGCGTGATGTGTGAGACATGTATCATGCATCTTCTACCTGATGTGCATGCATCACCACAACCACCACCGTTGTACCTGTGTACTTGTTGTACATGTGCATGATGTGTGTGTGATGTGTATTTGTGAGACATGTATCATGCATCTTCTACCTGATGTGCATGCATCACCACAACCACCATCATTGTACCCGTGTACTTGTTGTACATGTGCATGATGTGTGTGCATGATGTGTATTTGTGAGACATGTATCATGCATCTTCTACCTGACGTGCATGCATCACCACAACCACCACCGTTGTACCTGTGTACTTGTTGTACATGTGCATGATGTGTGTGTGTGATGTGTATGTGTGAGACATGTATCATGCATCTTCTACCTGATGTGCATGCATCACCACAACGACCACAGTTGTACCTGTGTACTTGTTGTACATGTGCATGATGTGTGTGTGATGTGTATGTGTGAGACATGTATCATGCATCTTCTACCTGATGTGCATGCATCACCACAACCACCACCGTTGTACCTGTGTACTTGTTGTACATGTGCATGATGTGTGTGTGTGATGTGTATGTGTGAGACATGTAGCATGCATCTTCTACCTGATGTGCATGCATCACCACAACCACCACTGTTGTACCTGTGTACTTGTTGTACATGTGCATGATGTGTGTGCGTGATGTGTATGTGTGAGACATGTAGCATGCATCTTCTACCTGATGTGCATGCATCACCACAACCACCACCATTGTACATGTGTACTTGTTGTATGTGTGCATGATGTGTATGTGTGATGTGTGTGCATAATGTGTGTGCCTGATGTGTATGCGTGATGTGTATGTGTGTGTGCATGATGTGTATGTATGATACATGTATTGTGCATATTCTACCTGATGTGCATGCATCACCACAACCACCACCGTTCTACCTCTGTACTTGTTGTACATGTGGATGATGTGTGTGTGTGATGTGTATGTGTGAGACATGTAGCATGCATCTTCTACCTGATGTGCATGCATCACCACAACCACCACTGTTGTACCTGTGTACTTGTTGTACATGTGCATGATGTGTGTGCATGATGCGTATTTGTGAGACATGTATCATGCATATTCTACCTGATGTGCATGCATCACCACAACCACCATCATTGTACCTGTGTACTTGTTGTACATGTGCATGATCTGCATACTGGTTGGTTAGTTGTTGGAGTTTGATACTTATGCAGCCTTGATAGTGTTGCCTCACTGGTATATCCTGACCCAGGTACGAGAACCCGAGATACAATGGAGACATTGAGCGAACTAGTCTGGTTATTGTGTGAGTTGACTGTTGTGTGAGAATGATGATGGTGGTAGTATTGGTGGTGGTGATGGTGGTGGTGGTGATGGTAGTGGTGGTGATGGTGGTGGTGGGGGGTGATGATTATGATTACATGGCCACTATGCAATAAGATCAGTTGATCGGCGTTGATTAAATAAAACACCACTTGCTGCGGGTACGTGTATTAACAGTCTGTCGTGCTGTGCACAGCGTGACTTACATTCATCCCCTTATGGAAATGACATATTTGTTCGATCTGATTAGTGGCTGCGTGAGCACCAACCTTGGTATCTTAGAACTGACCTATTAGGGAGCCCTAACTAGTGACTGAATGTACACTGACATTGTGGTCTTATAAGTGACATACTAGGGAGATCTGACTAGTGGCTTGGTGGACACCAAGGTTGATATATTAGAAGTGATATATTACTATTAGGGAGGCCTAACTAGTGGCTGGGTGAACATTAACTCTGGTATCCTAGAAGTGATATATTACTATTAGGGAGGCCTAACTAGTGGCTGGGTGGACACCAACCTGTGGTATCCTGGAAGTGATGTATTAGGGAAGGCTAAATAGTGACTGGATGAACACCAACTCTGGTATCTTAGAACTGACCTATTAGGGAGGCCTGACTAATGGTTAGGTGAACACCAACTCTGGTATCTTAGATGTGACCTATTAGGGAGCCCTAACTAATGGCTGGGTGAACACCAACTCTGGGATCTTAGAACTGACCTATTAGGGAGGCCTGACTAATGGTTAGGTGAACACCAACTCTGGTATCTTAGAACTGACCTATCAGGGCGGTGGAGGCGCGAATGAGCCAACATCAAAGTGTTAAAATGATGACAGCTCGCGTCCGTTTGTAACATCACTTATATGCTCATTATGTGTTGTCACGTGACGAGTCCAATGTACCAGGTGACATGGACGGCGACGCACTGCATGGCGGGTGTGTGAGTGTGTGTGTGTGGGGGGGGGGGGGTGAGTGTGTGTGTGTGGGGGGGGGGGGGGCTGGATGTGTGTGGATGCATGCAGTGAAGGCTGACCGTCACCTGTTACTAATATTTATCTGTACATGATTATATAAATATATACATATATATGTGTGTGTAAAATATTCCGACTTTCAACGATAGGAAGAATGCAAATTTTCTATTATGAAAAGGGCATATGTGACCAAAGCGAATGTATGTATATATATATATGTAAGTGCTGGTGGTGCCTGGGTAGAATGTAAATATACATAGTGGTGCTGGCTTGGCTGTGTGTAAGGGGCACTCAAGGCCTACCCCCTCCCCCCTCTACCACACTCAGGGTCAAGGTTCAAGGCTGGTGGTGGCCAGAGGGGCCACACAGCTTGGTGGTGGTGGGCAGCCCACTGGTAACCATGGGGACCAGGAATGATTGATCCCTATTGGGAGAGCCAAAAATGCTTGTTTCTCATTGGGGAGAAAGGGTGGGGGTGATACTCTACAATGTACCCATGTACCATATATAATAAACCAGAGAGGATTGCACTCTCTCTTCTCACACTCTTACTTTGCTTCACTTTCTCTTTCTCTCCATCTGTATTGTTTTTCACCGTAGCCTACCTACATAGCCCCATACTCGAACATGCAACCGTACATATAATGTGTGTGTATGTGTGTGCATGTGTGTGCATGCATGTGCATACTACATGCGTGTCCACAAAGCATTATGTTATTATAGACATGCAACTGTTCTACACTATTTCCACTCATCATCATCATCATCATCATCATGCTGTCGGTCGCGATGCGACAAAGACTGCTTTCATTACTTGACTGCCGCTCTCCATTTAGCTCTATGCTGTGAGAGTTGCATCCATGAGTCGGTCTTAATCTCTCTCAGGTTTCTCTTGATGGTATCCCTGAACCGGAGACTGGGGCGCCCTCTCTTTCTGTAGCCAGAAGACAGTTGAGAATAGAGGATCTACTTTGGTAGCCTGTCTGATGACAACATTTCATGAAAGCTGCCTGCAAAAGTGTTGAAGTGCTGCTGGCTTTTGCAAGTTACCAGCGGCACTCTCTCGGGGAGCAAATAGAGGTTTCACACCGGTAAGAACATGTCAAGACAGGCGCAAAACTATTTGTCCCTGTAGTGGCTGGTCGGGAGATGTTGGGAGTTCCATACATCAACCGCCCTTAATGCTGCCACAGTGAGATGGTTTTCTTTTTAGGGTTTGCTCCCTTAGCCTTCGGTTCTGTCAAGGACCTGTACCACAAGGCAATGGTTTCCAACTCTGAAAGGAAGGGGCGTCAAACTCCCTGAGGTATTGCTATACCTGCATACACACTATGTCCACTGCTATGGTATTATATATATATATATATATATACAATCTACTCTGTCAATAACGGCCTTTGTCAAAAATGAATCTCTGTCAATAATGGCAAAAAGTGCTGGTCCCGTCACAGCACCCTTTCAATTTAATAGCATTGCCTCTCTGTCTAATGGACAACTGTCTTATGTGAACAACGATACGTTTTTACACCTATTTGATCAATATTCTCTGTCAATAACGACATGCCACATAGGTATAATATAGTAGAAATGACAAATTGTAGAAATGATAAATTGTAGAAATGACAAATTGTTGAAGTGATGAATAGTAGAAATGACTAATTGTACAAACGAAAAATTGTACAAATGACTTTGTAAGTACCTTCCTAGTCAGTGAAGTATAAAAGAAAAACACTGGTTTCATATGTATATATATATATATATATACATGCGATACAATGCACTATGTGAATAAAACAAAGCAACTATCCTATCCTAATTGCTGTATTTATGCATGCATTTACTCCGCTTCCATTCGCATTGCATGTTAGTTAAAAACGCCACATATATAATAACATGTATGTATTTAGTGTGTCTTTAAAAGAATGCATCGTCCGCAGAAAGTATACAATTCTTTTAAACGAAAAACGCATAGATTTGATCCTACGTATGCTGAGATCCTGGTGCACTTATTAAACATGTAATTTGGTGCCCCTGTGCTACGCTCTGCTCAAATCGAGGAAGCAACGTTAAAGCCCTAGTCACACCTCACCGGATTGGGGGAAACGGACAGAAAACGAACAATGTCCGGTTTGTGTCCGTACAAGTTTTGAACATGCACAAAGCTAGGAACGGATGCCGTCGGACTGACGTCTATGGTTCTTGTCCGGTTTGATTTCGTTTCATCTGTTGGCTATCCGTTCATGTCCGTTTCATGTCCGTTTCATGTCTGTTTCATGTCCGTTTCATGTCTGTTCATCCGGCGGCCATTTACCCGATAGCGCCACATTTTGACACATTTTAATACATTTTGATACTTATCACCACCGGACTAGAGAATGCTGTCCGTTGCTCAATCTGGTGAGGTGTGACTGGCCCCTTATGCCCAGCATTTTGGTGTGCACACCATAACTAATTGTGAAAGGAGCATAAAATCTAACTTTATAAGTGTGCTTTTCAACAAAAACTAAATCCATGTCTTGCATTCCAGTGTACACAGGACACGTATTTCAGCAAGTCTGCACTGGAAATATTTATAAAGTCAATTCTTTAAACTTTAAAGCAAATGTTGGATACACTAGGGTGAAGTAGATCATAATAATGACGCTAATACTATACATACTACACTACATTATAAGGAGTGTTATGCACGGTACTAACTATTATACATACCACATTGCAAGTAGCATAATACAGGACACTATTACATACTCTAAACTAAACCATGCATTCTATGCTACACTATATCCTACACTATATCCTACACTATATACTACACTAAATCCTACACTATATACTACACTATATACTACACTATATCCTACACTATATACTACACTATATACTACACTATATCCTACACTATATACTACACTGTATCCTACACTATATACTACACTCTATACTACACTATATTCTACACTGTATCCTACACTATATACTACACTATATACTACACTATATCCTACACTATATACTACACTGTATCCTACACTATTTACTACAATATATACTACACTATATCCTAAATTGTATCCTACACTATATACTACACTATATACTACACTATATCCTACACTATATACTACACTATATACTACACTATATACTATACTATATCCTACACTATATACTACACTATATCCTACACTATATCCTACACTATATACTACACTATATACTATACTATATACTACACTATATCCTACACTATATACTACACTATATACTACACTATATACTACACTATATACTACACTATGTACTACACGATATACTAGTATTACTACACTATATCCTACACTATATACTACACTATATACTACAATATATACTACACTATATCCTACACTATATACTATACTATATACTACACTATATACTACACTATATCCTACACTATATCCTACACTATATACTACACTATATACTATACTATATACTACACTATATCCTACACTATATACTACACTATATACTACAATATATACTACACTATATACTACACGATATACTAGTATTACTACACTATATCCTACACTATATACTACACTATATACCACAATATATACTACACTATATACTACACTATATACTACACTATGTACTACAGTATATACTAGTATTACTACACTACATCCTACACTATATACTACACTATATATTACACTATGTACTACACGATGTACACTACATAGCACTACAACACTACTTCCTACTGACCCACATTACGTGTGTCCACTTTATCCTACAGCCGGTGTCCTTCAACATTTCATTTCTGCCGATTTACTCCACTGGACAGAGAATGAGTCAACGCCCTCCCACCTCCCCCTCCTCCCCCCCCCCACCCCCTCACACCCCTCCCCTCCCAACCTCCCCCTCCCCTCCCAACCTCCCCCTCCCCTCCCAACCTCCCCCTCCCCTCCCAACCTCCCCCTCCCCTCCCAACCTCCCCCCCCCCACCCCCTCACATCCCAAACTCCCCCCTCCCCTCCAAACCTCCCCCTTCCTCTCCCACCCCCTCCCTAACCCTCCCATCCCTTCCCATAACCCTCCCAACCTGCCCATCCTCTCCCCCCACCCCCTCCCACCCCCCTCACCTCCCAACCTCCCCCCCGCCCACCCCCTTCCATCCCCTCCACCCCACCCCCTCCCAAAACCCTCCCCTCCCCCTTCCATCCCCTCCCATAACCCTCCCACCGCCTCCCAAAACCCTCCCATAACCCTCCCAACCTCCCCCCTCCATCCCCCCTCCCACCTTCCATCCCCCTCCCCCCCCCCCACTCCCTTCCTCAAACAGGTGTCGTGGCCACCAAATACATTAAATTGGACAATGGTCCTCCTCCCGCCCCCCCCCACCCCTACCCATCCTCTTTTTATTCCCTCCCCCCCCTCCGTCCTGCCACCCCACCCCCTCCCCACACTGCCCTCTCCCTGCCCCTCCCCCCTCCCCACACACTGCCCTTGCCCCACATAGCCCCCCCCCCCCCCCCACACACACACTGCCCCCCTCACACATGCCCCCCCGCCACCCTGCTCCGCTCCCCCCACACACTGCCCTTCCCCCCACATTGCCCCCCCACACACTGCTCCCCACACACAGCCCCACCCAACTGCCCCCTCACACACTCCCCCCTCCACTGCCTCCCCCCCCCCCCCCCCCCCCCCCCCCCCCCCACTGCCCCGCCCCGGGCTTCCTGCGGGAAGGCTATCACTGGATCACGTGTAAAGGCCCTGTCACACTATGATGTAACGACGTCAGCGTAGGGAGAACGTACAAAACGTCGAACTTCTCAGCGTAGTATGCAAATTTCGGCACAAGTTGAACGTGGATGCAGCGTAGTTGACCAGAACGTAACGTCGGTAAAGCATAGTCATAGCGTCGTTCAACGAGAAAGGACAACGTAATTACGCTGACGGTACGTTATTAATGTTATTCGATCGCCAGAACTGCGTTGCTTTACATTACCTTACATTACTTACGTCATGAAACGTTGGCGAAACGCCGAACGTACATTCGGCATATGTTCTCCTGACGTTCTCATTACGCCGCATGGATGTTTCCTCCGTCTTTAATGTGGGTCAACGTAGTGCAACATAGTGCAACATAGTGACCAGCATTTTAATAACGTCCGTCTAACATTATTGACGTTTGCTGAACGCATACAGAACGTATGGCAAACATACGGTGAACGTAAACCCTTACGTTGGAGTTACATCGAAAGTTTTGAACATGTTCAAAACATTGACGCATGCCGAGGTAACACGACGTAACATGATGTATCTCAACGTCGGTCTAACGTCATTCTGACGTCATCATACCGTAACCCAACGTACCTCAACGTAATGACCAAAAGTGACCTACGCCAGGCTTACGTTGGCTCTTACGTCGTAGTGTGACAGGGGTATTACCAGTGTAACCTCCTTCCCGATTCGGCGTTCTTTGGTCCCAATAAACAAAACCCACAAACGCCTGCCCCCCCCCCCCCCCTTACCCCCGCCCACCTCGTCCGTCCGTCCGTCCGTCCGTTCATTTATTTATTTATTTATTCACTTTGCTCACTTTATGCGCTGGTCAGTGTGACGCCTGTGCCTGGCTGGTCGTGCCCCGTCGTGCCCCGCGTCGTGCAAACTGACCTCCCGGCACCACGTGTTGACGCTTAACGAGGTGGGTTGTGTGGGTGTGGGTGTGGGTGGTGGGTATGGGCATGTGTGTAGGGGGTGGGGGGATGGGCATGTGTGTGTGTGTGTGTTTATTTGTTTTTCAGGTTCCCGTGCGGAAGGTCTGGAGTTTGAATCCCGACCGAGTCAAACCAATGAAGTACAACATTGATACTTGTCACTACCTAGCCTGACGCTCAGCATTACTAGGATAGGGCAATGACTGGTTAGCTCTGTGTCAGGATAATGTCACTGTGTTGGCAATCGAGTCATCGTGCCGGTGGCCTGGTCTCCCAGTGGAGCAAAACTATAAAGTCACCTGGGACTGTGCACTGCACAGTCCCAGGTTGCTATCCACCGACAAGCATCCACGGCTGTTTGTTTGTTTGTTGTTTTACGTCCTAGCAACATCTAAGGTCATATCAGGACGGTCCACGGCTGTAAACACTCCCCATGATGTTGTGGTTTTTTTTGGTTTGTTATCTCAACCTTTCCTCATTGGATTCCTGTGTCTGCCCTGTTGTATTTCCACGTAACTACGGTAGTGTGTTTATGTGATGTATAGCGTAGTATGCGAGTATGAAGATACAGAAGGGAATATTACGAAAACAACTAACATAGTAATAAGAATATAACAAAAATACAATGCCAAGAGGGCCCAAAAAAGTAACATAGGCTACTAAATGTACCAACAGACTATCTATCTGCTACTGAAATGCAGACAATCAAATAACTTATCAGCAGCTACTGTTTGGTAAGACAACACCAACACTACAGCTGGCCAGCATTGAAAACAAGCCTGGGTACCCGGGCTTACATGCTATGGACAGTAGAAATACAGCCTCAATAAAATAAAACAAAATGAAAAAGATTACTTATTATCAGGAGCTTATACGTTATGGGCAGAATAAAAAACTTGTCACCAAAAAAAAAGAAGAAAAAAAAGAAGAAGATTATTGTTGTACTCCATGAGACTCAACACCGTACCGGTGGCGCCATCTCGGTCCATCTCGCCTCCACCGGATGTTGACCGGTGTCAGTCGCACCGGAGCTTTTTTTTTTGACTTTGTGTAGTGCGTAGCAGCATTTGTAATTAGGCTGGAAGTGGGAGGGCGCTGACTGTTATTTAGATGAATACAGCCAATTAAACAAGTTGGTTTGCGGTTGTTTTACGTCCTAACAACATCAGATATCACATCAGGACGGGTACTGCATACCTGGCAACTTTTGTTAAACGGAAATCCTAATAATAGAAATGCATCCGAGCGAAGCGAGGCGCGCAAGCGTTCTAGGGGGGTCCGGGGGGCAATCTTTGGTAGCAATCTGTGAATCAGGAAACATCTTTCTAAACAACTTTGCACAGTGGTCGGAAACAGAGATTGGAATAGCATGTTCAATTAAGAACTCTGTGAACAGAACTTCTGCTTTTATGACGGATTGGTCGCTACTTCCACAGAAGAATGCACTGACTTTCGTGTGTTGATGCCAAAGACTTGCTTAGCGATTCATGTTTTTTTCGATCCAATGTGTTTTTTAATGTCGGGCAAACCACCGTGACGAACACTGACATCCGATGTGCAAACACGACAGAATGCATACAAATCGCCAAGTTTGGACTTCCCTATGACGTTTGGAAAAGCTTCCGAATATTCTGATTTAAATTTCTGATCAGCTTTAGCATATTTCGGCGGCAAATTCGGCCCAAACTTCTTGCGGTGCAATCGACAATCCGGCGAGTCTGCCATTTTGCTTGTGTGACTGAATCGGCGATGAAACGCGAGCGATGATTGGTCGAAATGTATTGTATGCGCGCAATTGGACCAATGGATATGCGTGTACTATTACCAGCGTAAAGTAATCGGGACAGGTGTAAAACCCGCATACTCCGCGGCGCGGGTGGGATGCGGGATGCGGGACGGATTTTTTTTCGAATTTGATTTTGAAAAAGCGGAATAATATGTTTATAATTCGTAGGGCGGAATGAGAATAAAAAAATCGTAATTATTCCGCCAAAATCGTAATAGTTGGCAGGTATGGTACTGACTTGTGACAGTGTGCACTCATGGTGACTTCATAGTGCTGCCCCCCTGGGAAACCAGGCCACAAGCACCATGACCTGATCTCCCACTCAGTCACATTATCCTGACACTGAGCCAACCAGTCCTTGCCATATCCTAATAATGACATGAACCAGGCTAGGAAGCGACAAAGAAGTATCAATTTTTTAAGACGTTGGTTTGACTCGACCAGGATTCGAACCCATTAACTCAGGACAGCAAATTCTACAACCTTTGATGAACCAGTTGTGGACCACTAGTTGGAACGGAAAATAGCCCAAACTGCAAATGGATCCACTGAGAAGGATCGATTAGATGACCCACACCTTCACAGGTGGACACTCTACCGCCTGAGCTTCGTATTAGGATAGGGCAAGGACTGGTTGACTCAGTGTCAGGATAATGTGACTGAGTTCGATATCAGGTCATAGTGTTGGCGGGCTGATCTCCCAGTGGGGCAGCACTATAAAGTCGCCATGAGTGTGCACTGTCACAAGTCGGTACTCGTCCTGATATGACCTTAGATGTTGCGAGGACATAAAACAACAAACAAGCAAACAACATGAGTCTGAGGGTTGCTTCATCATTATATCCACTATGTTGATTCCTTCCGGATCCGTCCATCCTTCTGTAAATGCCTGAGTACTCGGGTCGTGCACAACATAGTAGTATACGCTGATAGTGCTGCGGCATCTGCACCACGTATTAGTATGTGCTGATAGTGCTGCTGCGTATAACAATGTATCAGTATCTGCTGATACTGCTGCAGTGTTTAACAACGTACTATTATACACTGATAGTGCTGCGGTGCTTAACAACATATTAGTGTATACTGATAGTGTCTGGCTTTTAGGAACATAGTAGTATATGATGATAGTGATGCGACGTTTATATAACAACTTATTAGCAAACACCGATAGTGCTGCAGTGTTGAACGACATATTAGTATGCACTGATAGTGCTTCTGCTCTTAACAACATATTAGTATACACTGATAGTGCTGCTGCTCTTAACAACATATTAGTATACACTGATAGTGCTGCTGCTCTTAACAACATATTAGTATGCACTGATAGTGCTGCTGCTCTTAACAACATATTAGTATACACTGATAGTGCTGCTGCTCTTAACAACATATTAGTATACACTGATAGTGCTGCTGCTCTTAACAACATATTAGTATACACTGATAGTGCTGCTGCTCTTAACAACATATTAGTATACACTGATAGTGCTGCTGCTCTTAACAACATATTAGTATGCACTGATAGTGCTGCTGCTCTTAACAACATATTAGTATACACTGATAGTGCTGCTGCTCTTAACAACATATTAGTATACACTGATAGTGCTGCTGCTCTTAACAACATATTAGTATACACTGATAGTGCTGCTGCTCTTAACAACATATTAGTATACACTGATAGTGCTGCTGCTCTTAACAACATATTAGTATACACTGATAGTGCTGCTGCTCTTAACAACATATTAGTATACACTGATAGTGCTGCTGCTCTTAACAACATATTAGTATGCACTGATAGTGCTGCTGCTCTTAACAACATATTAGTATACACTGATAGTGCTGCTGCTCTTAACAACATATTAGTATACACTGATAGTGCTGCTGCTCTTAACAACATATTAGTATACA
This sequence comes from Branchipolynoe longqiensis, assembly GCA_030323885.1. Classification (NCBI taxonomy): domain Eukaryota; kingdom Metazoa; phylum Annelida; class Polychaeta; order Phyllodocida; family Polynoidae; genus Branchipolynoe; species Branchipolynoe longqiensis. The sequence continues at coordinate 76,994,984 of CM059198.1, forward strand.
CTGATAGTGCTGCTGCTCTTAACAACATATTAGTATACACTGATAGTGCTGCTGCTCTTAACAACATATTAGTATGCACTGATAGTGCTGCTGCTCTTAACAACATATTAGTATACACTGATAGTGCTGCTGCTCTTAACAACATATTAGTATACACTGATAGTGCTGCTGCTCTTAACAACACATTAGTATGCACTGATAGTGCTTCTGCTCTTAACAACATATTAGTATACACTGATAGTGCTGCTGCTCTTAACAACATATTAGTATGCACTGATAGTGCTGCTGCTCTTAACAACATATTAGTATACACTGATAGTGCTGCTGCTCTTAACAACATATTAGTATACACTGATAGTGCTGCTGCTCTTAACAACATATTAGTATACACTGATAGTGCTGCTGCTCTTAACAACATATTAGTATGCACTGATAGTGCTGCTGCTCTTAACAACATATTAGTATGCACTGATAGTGCTTCTGCTCTTAACGACATATTAGTATACACTGATAGTGCTGCTGCTCTTAACAACATATTAGTATACACTGATAGTGCTGCTGCTCTTAACAACATATTCGTATACACTGATAGTGCTGCTGCTCTTAACAACATATTAGTATGCACTGATAGTGCTGCTGCTCTTAACAACATATTAGTATACACTGATAGTGCTGCTGCTCTTAACAACATATTAGTATACACTGATAGTGCTGCTGCTCTTAACAACATATTAGTATACACTGATAGTGCTGCTGCTCTTAACAACATATTAGTATGCACTGATAGTGCTTCTGCTCTTAACAACATATTAGTATACACTGATAGTGCTGCTGCTCTTAACAACATATTAGTATACACTGATAGTGCTGCTGCTCTTAACAACATATTAGTATACACTGATAGTGCTGCTGCTCTTAACAACATATTAGTATACACTGATAGTGCTGCTGCTCTTAACAACATATTAGTATGCACTGATAGTGCTGCTGCTCTTAACAACATATTAGTATACACTGATAGTGCTGCTGCTCTTAACAACATATTAGTATACACTGATAGTGCTGCTGCTCTTAACAACATATTAGTATACACTGATAGTGCTGCTGCTCTTAACAACATATTAGTATACACTGATAGTGCTGCTGCTCTTAACAACATATTAGTATGCACTGATAGTGCTGCTGCTCTTAACAACATATTAGTATACACTGATAGTGCTGCTGCTCTTAACAACATATTAGTATACACTGATAGTGCTGCTGCTCTTAACAACATATTAGTATACACTGATAGTGCTGCTGCTCTTAACAACATATTAGTATACACTGATAGTGCTGCTGCTCTTAACAACATATTAGTATACACTGATAGTGCTGCTGCTCTTAACAACATATTAGTATACACTGATAGTGCTGCTGCTCTTAACAACATATTAGTATGCACTGATAGTGCTGCTGCTCTTAACAACATATTAGTATACACTGATAGTGCTGCTGCTCTTAACAACATATTAGTATACACTGATAGTGCTGCTGCTCTTAACAACATATTAGTATACACTGATAGTGCTGCTGCTCTTAACAACATATTAGTATACACTGATAGTGCTGCTGCTCTTAACAACATATTAGTATGCACTGATAGTGCTGCTGCTCTTAACAACATATTAGTATACACTGATAGTGCTGCTGCTCTTAACAACATATTAGTATACACTGATAGTGCTGCTGCTCTTAACAACACATTAGTATGCACTGGTAGTGCTTCTGCTCATAACAACATATTAGTATACACTGATAGTGCTGCTGCTCTTAACAACATATTAGTATGCACTGATAGTGCTGCTGCTCTTAACAACATATTAGTATACACTGATAGTGCTGCTGCTCTTAACAACATATTAGTATACACTGATAGTGCTTCTGCTCTTAACAACATATTAGTATACACTGATAGTGCTGCTGCTCTTAACAACATATTAGTATGCACTGATAGTGCTGCTGCTCTTAACAACATATTAGTATGCACTGATAGTGCTTCTGCTCTTAACGACATATTAGTATACACTGATAGTGCTGCTGCTCTTAACAACATATTAGTATACACTGATAGTGCTGCTGCTCTTAACAACATATTCGTATACACTGATAGTGCTGCTGCTCTTAACAACATATTAGTATGCACTGATAGTGCTGCTGCTCTTAACAACATATTAGTATACACTGATAGTGCTGCTGCTCTTAACAACATATTAGTATACACTGATAGTGCTGCTGCTCTTAACAACATATTAGTATACACTGATAGTGCTGCTGCTCTTAACAACATATTAGTATGCACTGATAGTGCTTCTGCTCTTAACAACATATTAGTATACACTGATAGTGCTGCTGCTCTTAACAACATATTAGTATACACTGATAGTGCTGCTGCTCTTAACAACATATTAGTATACACTGATAGTGCTGCTGCTCTTAACAACATATTAGTATACACTGATAGTGCTGCTGCTCTTAACAACATATTAGTATACACTGATAGTGCTTCTGCTCTTAACAACATATTAGTATACACTGATAGTGCTGCTGCTCTTAACAACATATTAGTATACACTGATAGTGCTGCTGCTCTTAACAACATATTAGTATACACTGATAGTGCTGCTGCTCTTAACAACATATTAGTATACACTGATAGTGCTGCTGCTCTTAACAACATATTAGTATACACTGATAGTGCTGCTGCTCTTAACAACATATTAGTATACACTGATAGTGCTGCTGCTCTTAACAACATATTAGTATGCACTGATAGTGCTGCTGCTCTTAACAACATATTAGTATACACTGATAGTGCTGCTGCTCTTAACAACATATTAGTATACACTGATAGTGCTGCTGCTCTTAACAACATATTAGTATACACTGATAGTGCTGCTGCTCTTAACAACATATTAGTATACACTGATAGTGCTGCTGCTCTTAACAACATATTAGTATACACTGATAGTGCTGCTGCTCTTAACAACATATTAGTATACACTGATAGTGCTGCTGCTCTTAACAACATATTAGTATGCACTGATAGTGCTGCTGCTCTTAACAACATATTAGTATACACTGATAGTGCTGCTGCTCTTAACAACATATTAGTATACACTGATAGTGCTGCTGCTCTTAACAACATATTAGTATGCACTGATAGTGCTGCTGCTCTTAACAACATATTAGTATACACTGATAGTGCTGCTGCTCTTAACAACATATTAGTATGCACTGATAGTGCTGCTGCTCTTAACAACATATTAGTATACACTGATAGTGATGCTGCTCTTAACAACATATTAGTATACACTGATAGTGCTGCTGCTCTTAACAACATATTAGTATGCACTGATAGTGCTTCTGCTCTTAACAACATATTAGTATACACTGATAGTGCTGCTGCTCTTAACAACATATTAGTATGCACTGATAGTGCTGCTGCTCTTAACAACATATTAGTATACACTGATAGTGCTGCTGCTCTTAACAACATATTAGTATACACTGATAGTGCTGCTGCTCTTAACAACATGTTAGTATACACTGATAGTGCTGCTGCTCTTAACAACATATTAGTATGCACTGATAGTGCTGCTGCTCTTAACAACATATTAGTATGCACTGATAGTGCTTCTGCTCTTAACTACATATTAGTATACACTGATAGTGCTGCTGCTCTTAACAACATATTAGTATACACTGATAGTGCTGCTGCTCTTAACAACATATTCGTATACACTGATAGTGCTGCTGCTCTTAACAACATATTAGTATGCACTGATAGTGCTGCTGCTCTTAACAACATATTAGTATACACTGATAGCGCTGCTGCTCTTAACAACATATTAGTATACACTGATAGTGCTGCTGCTCTTAACAACATATTAGTATACACTGATAGTGCTGCTGCTCTTAACAACATATTTGTATGCACTGATAGTGCTTCTGCTCTTAACAACATATTAGTATACACTGATAGTGCTGCTGCTCTTAACAACATATTAGTATACACTGATAGTGCTGCTGCTCTTAACAACATATTAGTATACACTGATAGTGCTGCTGCTCTTAACAACATATTAGTATACACTGATAGTGCTGCTGCTCTTAACAACATATTAGTATACACTGATAGTGCTTCTGCTCTTAACAACATATTAGTATACACTGATAGTGCTGCTGCTCTTAACAACATATTAGTATACACTGATAGTGCTGCTGCTCTTAACAACATATTAGTATACACTGATAGTGCTGCTGCTCTTAACAACATATTAGTATACACTGATAGTGCTGCTGCTCTTAACAACATATTAGTATACACTGATAGTGCTGCTGCTCTTAACAACATATTAGTATACACTGATAGTGCTGCTGCTCTTAGCAACATATTAGTATGCACTGATAGTGCTGCTGCTCTTAACAACATATTAGTATGCACTGATAGTGCTTCTGCTCTTAACAACATATTAGTATTACTAGGTACTCCAAAGTGATTTCTATTTTCAACAGGTCAGTATTACATCTTATATATCTGTACAGATCTTTTAAATTGGATCTCAATGATATAAAAATCATTTAGATCGATTGAATAGCTGCAAAGGTATGAGTGTTTAAAGATTGATTTTTTTGCCCCGATTTGTGCACATTTCCAAATTAGCCAAATCTTGGATTGTAGGGTCCCACCTGGAAGCTATTTTGCATATGATCTGTCCAATATTAAAGAATCTCATTCTCTATAGTACAAATAAAAAGCTCAATTTTTTACAGACCATCACTGTTAGTATTCTTTCTGAAATTTCCTGTCAAACTTGCTAAATTCCTTAATTTCCAGCAACCACCAATAATAAATTCAGTAAAATATAGAAAAATAGCATAACTCCCATTCTAATTGTCCTATCACAGCAATCTTTATACCAAAATAACCAGAATCAAGAGCTCTACATGACGACATAATTTTCTAACTGATCAGAGAAAGAAAGACAACATTCAATTTTAGGCATCGCGAGCTGACAATAAAATTAAGAAAAATAGCATAACTCCCATTCTAATTGTCCGATCACTGCACTCTTTATAGCAAAATAACCAGAATTAAAAGCTCTACACGATGACATCATTTTCTAACTGATCAGAGAAAGAAAGACAACATTCACTTTTAAGCATCGCGAGCTGACAATAGCCAAATTCTTGCAGCAGTCACTTCTCAGACCAAGCTTGATGCGCATGATATAAATCTCAACCAAATATTGTTCTGGTTAGGTAGAGGAAGACTTAAGCTTTCTGATGATATAATTTACAAAACGATCCTGATCAATTTTCAAGGAGGACTAATGTCTTAATGTTTTCACTCCTTCAGTTCAATCAAATTTCCCACTCAGAAACACTCATGCTTGATATGCTAATGAAGCCTAGATTCTTCTCTATCTTTTATGGGTGGTTATTTTTAGCTCAGGTCAATGTACTCACTGATAGTGCTGCGACGTTTACCAAAGTGTTAGTAGTATACACTGATAGCGCTGCGGCGTTTGCACCATGTTTTGCATTCACTATATGCTGATAGTGCTGCGGCATTTAACAACGTATTAGTATACAGTATATAAGTATATTAGTATATAAGTTTTGCGGGGGTCTGGACATGTTCTTGCCGGTGTGAAACTTCTATTGGCACCCAGAGAGAGTGCCGCTGGTAACTTGCAAAAGCCAACAGCACTTCAACACTTTTGCAGGCAGCTTTCATGAAATGTACAACCGCACAAAACTAAATGGAGAGCAGTCAAGTAATGAAAGCAGTCTTTGTCGCATCACGACTGACAGCATGATGATGATGAGTATATGCTGATAGTGCTGCGGCATTTAAGAAGGTATTAGTATTTGCTGATAGTGGTGTGGCGTTTAACAACGTTTTAGTATACATTTATAGTGCTGCAGCATTTAAACAATATATTAGTAGGGCCTATATGCTGATTGTGGTGCAGAATTGCAGAGTGTGTGCTGCTAGTGCTGTGGCTTTTAACAACATATTATTAATATTATACGCTGATAGTGCTGCAGCATTTAACAATGTATTAGTATATGTTGATAGTGCTGCAGCATTTGGACAATGTATCAGTAGGGCATATATGCTGATCGTGCTGCGGAATTGCAGAGCATGGGCCTCGCGTGCAGAAGGTCGGGAGTTTGGTTCCCAGTAGAATCAAACCAATGACACTGTTACAAATCGGTACCCATCCTGATATGACCTTAGATGTTGCAAGGATGCAAAACAACAACCAACAACATCCTATACTGCCTGAGCTTACTACATACTGCCCCACGCTACTGCATACTGCCTTATCCTACTACAAATGAAAATGAATGCATTTTTTTTTTTAGAGTAGTATGTTGAACTTAAGGATAGTGTTTTGAGCGTGGCCACAGTAGTGTTTTGAACCTACCTTCAACTAGGTTGAAAACACTGTTGTAGTGTTTTGAGCCTAGGTTGAAAACACTACTGTAGTGGTTTTGTGGGGTAGTGGTTTGAACTTACTACACCGGTGTGGCGGTTTCAGCACCCGGTCAGTTTCAGCGGCCTGTCGTGGCTTCTGCGCATGCGCGGATTTTAAGACATATGCAAAACACCCGTGGCCTCGCCGGCTACAAGCTCAGCTGTAGCTATCGCTGGTGCCCGGCAGTGTTAGGGACCGATTAGGCCGAAATCTATTGAATGCGATCATATTTAACAGAATTACATACTCAAATAATGAAATTTAATTAAATTAGCCTTAAATTCCAAGCGATATTAACGTAGCAGCTAGATCAGGGTCGAATCGCTGAGTGTAAACAAAACAAATAGCAGTGCTCGCCGCCACGTGCGAAAATTCGCGCATGCGCAGAAGCCACGACAGGCCGCTGAAACTGACCGGGCGCTGAAACCGCCACACCGGGTCACAGCTTCAGCTTACACACCGGAAGTTGGGGTTGGCGCATCCCACATCGTTCACTTTAGGCCCAACGCTTTAAACTCACTTTACGCTGATAACCACATCGCCTCCTGACAAGTAAAGTCAGAAAGGTTCTTTCTTGCCATACACTAGTTCTTACTGCAGATTGCAGTGAAATTGGCCTAGCAGATATTTTACATTAGATAAAATACCACTTTGTGTGCACGCGTTCACCACCTCCCCCACCTTCCGCCATGTAAGCCGTCGCCGCGACCCGACGTGCTGGGTCACACTCACAGCTTCAGGGACCAGCGAAGCAGTCTACACATGGTGTATGAAGAAACGGGACGGTACAAAGCCTCCACACCCTTGTGTGTGACCGTTCCATAATGCTCAGTCGCCTCTCCTTGTCTAAAACTAATGGACAAATGCGACTGATGATTTTCTATTCGCACCAGCTTGTCGCATACCGCATGCCGCACCGATCGCTACATGGACCGATCGGAAAAACGCATTTGCATTCGCATTCACATTCACATTCGCATACCGCGTGTAAGGAATGTAGCTCATAGGTTTCAAGGCGTTTCGATTTTTTGTCGCATTCGCATATCGCATACAGGCTGCATTCCATATGTGTCTCTGTGTTGTGTCTCTGTGTCTGTGTGTGTGTCTCTGTGTGTGTATCTGTGTCTGTGTGTGTCTCTGTGTGTGTCTCTGTGTGTGTCTCTGTGTGTATATGTGTCTGTGTGTGTCTCTTTGTCAGAGACACAGAGACACAGACACACACATAGAGACACACACAGAGACACAGAGCCACAGACACACACAGACACAGACAGAGACACACACAGAGACACGGAGACACAGACACACACATAGAGACACACACAGAGTCACACACACTTTTTATATACTTTTTATATACTTCACTGCATAATGCATAACGCATAACGCAATACGCATTACGCGTATATGGAATGCTGGCATTCGCATAACGCATAACGCGTAACGCATAACGCATTACGCATATATGGAATCCTAGCTTAACACGTGTAAGGAATGCGCCCTTTACCCAGACACCCCATACTTTGTAAATCTTTGCTTTGACTCGGCCGGGGTTGGATTAGCACCAATCGAACGGTCGCGGGCGCTCTACCGGCTAGTACATCGCGCCCTGCGCTGCCTGTTTGTTGGCGAGCTATGTGTATTTACGGTTACAGATCGGTAAGTCACACCTGGCCCTGGAGACAGAGTGGATCAGATTGCCACTGCAGGGACTCCCTATGTTCGGGTAATTGGGTCTGTGTGGTGTCGCCTCCGCGTACACTACAACACAAAACCTGCAACTGCAACGGTCACTTCCGACAGAATTCACAAACAAACCAGGCCGAACTTTGTCGGTTAAATCCAAATCACCAAAACCCAAGTGATTAAGTAATGAATGGTTCTGACAGAAGAAACAGGCGAAATTTGTTTATAATTTAGGACGGTGAAATTGTAGGGTGTCTATGTGCGTGTCTATGTGTGTGTGTTGTGTGTTTTGTGTGCTTTGTGTGTGTTGTGTTGTGTTTTCTGGGTGTTTTGAGTGCTTGTGCGTGTTTTATGGGTGTTTTGTGTGTGTTTTGTGTGTGTTCTGTGTATGTTTTGTGTGTTTTGTTTGTTTTGTGTGTTGTGTGTGTGTTGTGTGTGTGTTCTGTGTAGGTTTTGTGTGTTTTGTTTGTTTTGTTTATTTTGTGTGTGTTGTGTGTGTGTTGTGTGTGTTTTGTGTTTTTTGTGTGTGTGGCATGTGTTTTGTGTTCGCTTTGTGTCCATTGTGTGTGTGGCATGGGGTTTGTGGGTGTGGCATGTGTACTTGGTGTGTTTTGTGGGTGTGGCATGCGCATTGTGTGTTTTGTGTGTATGGTGTGTGGTTTGTGGGTGTGGTGTGTGTATTTGGTGTGTTTTGTGTGTTTTGTGCATGTTTTGTGTGTGTGGCATTTGGCGTGTGTGTGTGTTGTGTGTTTTGTGTGTGCTTTGTGTGTGTTTTGTGTGTGGTGTGTGCTTTGTGGGTGTGGTGTGTGTATTTGGTGTGTGCTTTGTGGGTGTGGTGTGTGTATTTGGTGTGTTTTGTGGGTGTGGCATGTGTTTTGTGTGCGCTATGTGTGTGTTTTGTGTGTGTTTTGTGTGGTTTGTCGGTGTGGCATGTGTATGTGGTGTGTTTTATGGGTGTGGCATGTGCTTTGTGTGTGTTTTGTGTGTTTGTGTGTTTTGTGTGTGTGGCGTGTGGTTTGTCAGTGTGGCATGTGTATGTGGTGTGTTTTGTGGGTGTGGAGTGTCTTTTGTGTGCGCTTTGTGTGTGTTTTGTGTTTTTTGTGTGTGTTGTGTGTATCTAATATAGGTCACGTGGAAATTTAGCTTAACTGTTTGGCGCGAAAATTAGTTAATTGTTTAGCTGCCTTCATTGCCGTGTATAGTTTTAATTGTGTAACACTAGCCCTCCCCCCTCCCCTCCCCTCCCTCCCTCATCGAATGTACCTAGTAGCTCGGTCTTAGGGGGGGGGGGGTGGCACGGAAGTCGGGAGGGGGGGGGGGAACAGAAGGTTGGGTTACACACGTTGGCGTTTGACGATCCTGGACATGGTGTTCAATGACAATTTAAGCGTACAGTCTATTTATACACAAACAACGACATTCATGTTTTGTTTCACTTCTTGTTTTGCTAATGCTCCATATCTTTTGGCATTTAATAAAATGGACGTGTGTTTAGGGTGCCAGTGTAAACGCAGACCAGACGGGATGACTGAGAATGATGAGTTGAACGCCCACCTCCGACGTAGCAGCCTGCGCGATTCAAAACATCATGAAATCCTTGACCTACGAATTTATACTTGTCGCTACCTAGCCTGGCTCTCGGTATTACTAGGATGGGGCAAGGACTGGGCCACCGCGTCCCGTGGTTCTAGGAGAGGAACAACATATCTGCAGGACTGGACGTGGTAACCGAACCGGTAGCGTGCAGTCCTCCCATGCGGAAGGTCGGGAGTTCGAAACTTGGCCGAGTCAAATCAATGACTTACCAAATTGATACTTGTCGCTACCTAGCCTGGTACTTGGTATTAATAGGATAATGCAAGGACTGGTTAGCTCATTTTCGGGATAATGTGATTGAATGGGAAATCGGCTCATGGTGGACTTCCAGTGGGGCAGCACTATGAAGTCGCCATGAGTGCACACTGTCACAAGTGAGTACTCATCCTGGTATGGCCATATATGTTGCTAGGATGTAAAGCTCCAACAAACAACAAAACATCACCAACACCAACACCACCGTTCTACCATCACAAACAACACCAACAACACCAACAACACCAACTATACTCCCATCGCCAAAACCCACACCACCAACAACTGTCAACACCAGAAAAACCGACAGTCCCACCAAACCCACCAGAGAGACAGACAAACAGACAGACAGATGGTGTGGGGGGGGGGGCAGAGAGAGGCCATGGGAGGAGAGGGAGAGAGGGCAAAGGAAGGCAAGAGGGGACAAGAGAGAGCGAGAGACAGGGACAGAGAACGACAGTGGCAGAGGGAGAGAGGCCAGGAAAGGCCGAGACAGTGGGATAGAGAGAGAGGGCGAGAGAGGGCAAGAAAGGACGAGAGATAGGGACAGAGAGAGACTGGGATAGAGAGAGAGATGATGAGAGAGGGGAAGAAAGGGTGAGAGAGGGACAGAGAGAGACAGTAGGATAGAGAGAGAGGGCGAGAGAGGGCAAGAAAGGGGGAGAGACAGGGACAGACAGAGAGAGTGGGATAGAGAGAGAGGGCGAGAGAGGGCAAGAAAGGGCGAGAGACAGGGACAGAGAGACTGTGGGATAGAGAGGGCGAGAGAGGGCAAGAAAAGGTGAGAGATAGGGACAGAGGGACAGGGGGAGAGATAGGGCAGGAAAGAGACAGGGCCAGAGAGAGACAGTGGGAGAGAGAGGGCAAAACAGGGCGAGAGACAGGGACAGAGAGAGTGTGGGATAGAGAGAGGGTGAGAGAGGAAAAAATCGGGCGAGAGACAGGGACAGAGAGAGACAGTGGGATAGAGAGAGAGGGCGAGAGAGGTCAAAATAGGGCAAGAGACAGGGACAGAGAGAGACAGTGGGATAGAGAGAGAGGGCGAGAGAGGGCAAAATAGGGCAAGAGACAGGGACAGAGAGAGACAGTGGGATAGAGAGAGGGGGCAAGAGAGGGCAAGAAATGGCAAAAGACAGAGACAGAGAGACAGTGGGATAGAGAGAGAGGGCGAGAGAAGAGTTGGCCTAAATTGCTCCGTTGGCGGGTGGCGGGATGTCAGTGAGGGTTGTTGAGGACTGGGTTGCCCGGGGTTGGTGTGTGAACCTCTTTGTAACCGGGACAGATGTCAGCCGGGCGAGAACAGAAACCCGGCACACGACACTTCCCGACACTTCCCGAGAGTCACCGAGACTTCACCTCCCGCTCCCACACCCTCTGCCGCTTGGAGCCCGCTGATTGGCTGTTTGTTTAGGGTGACTGACAGGCGGCCTCATTACGTATTCATGCCCCGCCTTCTGTCAGAGTCGCGCAGCCCGTCCTGCCAGCACCGGAGTCTGCAGTAATTGGCCATTGTTAATCACCATTGTTTACTTCGTACAACAAATCTATGATACAATTAAAAAACACAGGTGTGCATTGATTGTGTCGTGTATCAAAAACCATTGGTCTTTTATTAAAGAATAGTCTACAGTTATTGGACACAGTGTTAATCACATTTGTTTACTCAGCAAAGCAAACATGTGAATGACACAATTAAAACAAAACACAAGTCTCATTGTGTCGTGTATTGAAAAACCACTGGTGTTTTATGAAGGAACAGTCCACAGTGATCGGATATTACTTTAATCACCATAATAATATAACATGTAGCAGTAAGATATAATACAATTTAAAAATAAAAGTAAGCACTAATTGCGTATTGTATCAATAATTTTTTTATATTTCAAATTAAATAAATATAATACAATTTTGATTTAAAGCATACAGTGATTGATTGTTTTATTAACTAGCATTTTCGGGTCATCTTTTGTTATCAGAATATATTTATTTAATAGTTATATATGCATGCATATAAACATATATATATATAGATAGATATATGGTGACACTATTTTAATCTTGGTTTTCACATGCTAAATTATCAAGACCTGGGTTGGTTGGTTATTAGAGTTTTACATCCTGGCAACATCTAAGGTCATATCAGGATGGGTACAGACTTGTGACAGTGTGCACTCATTGCGACTTAATAGTGCTGCCCCACTGAGAGATCAGGCCACATACACCATGACCCGATATCCCACTCAGTCACATTATCCTGCCACTGAGCTACCCAGTCCTTGCCCTATCCTATTAATGCCAAGTGCCAGGCTAGGAAGTGACATTTATCAATTTTAAAGTCATTGAAGGCATTCAAGTGGGACCTTACCATCCGCGAGATTTAGGCTCCACCCACCTGCGCAGTGAACTAAGTTTTCGAATGCAAAGAGGACCAGTCAAATGGCTTCAGTGGTTTCAGCCAATCAGAGCTGTTCTCTTCCATTGCAAATGGCTGGCCTGTATGGGGGCAGCCATTTGCAATCGAAAAGAACCAATCCCAGCTGTTCATTTCCAATGCAAATGGCTGCCCTCTGTTGCAATCGAAAAGAACAGCTCTGATTGGCTGAAGCTACTGAATCTTTCAACCTTTCCATATCAGCCATCTTGAAATACACCAGGTGACCTTATGGATGGAGCCACAGGACACATTCGATTCATACGTATAGAAACCCACTTCCAGTCCCAGTCGAATAGGAATTTGTAAAGAAATATTTTGATATGCGTATAGAAAAGCCCAGTCGAATATGTAAATAGTTTTGATTCGACCGGGACCCCAACTTCCCACCTTCCGCACACAAAATCAAAACTCGCGAAATCTCAATTAGAGTAATTGATTCTCTACACCACGTTCAACAGGTGAGTAAGACAAGCAGCCTTGCCCGATGGTTTCGAATTTCTGCCATCTTTTCTGGTAAATATAGCCGGTTGATCATTACAATGGACGCCGTTCTAATTTGAAGAACATTTGATATTAAAAGGGTTAATATTGGAAATATTGGAAATATTTGAAGTTTAAGCGTGTACAAAATTAATGTTGGTGTGGATGACATTAATTTTGTAGGCACATCGAAATGCTCAACAGCATAGGTATCTTTAATAAGAAAAGTTATAAAACTATACAAAAATACACATTCTGAAACAATGCAAAATTTGTATCCCACTATTTGAATATACATAAATTATGCACTATTTGGGTACACAGAAACACACATATATGGGTCATTCTTTAAAACTGGGCACCACATATTTGGTTTCCACATCACGATGCTGATAATTTGTTCTTTCTTTTATTGATTGCAAGTCAAATAATGATTGTATCCTTTGTATATTAAGTATGTGAAGGCCCTGTCACATTACGGCATATGGCGGGGGCGTATTGAAAACCTACGTAAGTCCTGCGAATGCCGGCCTATGATGACCTTTGGTGACCTATCGGGTGTTTTTTAGCGTATGTGTAACGTATGAGGAGCGTACGTGGAGCGTACGAGTAGCGTATGAGAGCGTATGAGAGCGTACTGTGACATTTTTTGACAGTTTTGATTGGCATATGGAACCTATGCGTAGCGTATGCGTAGCGTATGAGTAGCGTATGAGTAGCGTATACGGCGTATGCCGACGTATATGACGTAACACCGCTATGCCGCCATACGCTCCCGCCATACGCCGTAATGTGACAGGGCCTTTAGCAATAGTACATTTATTGAAGCTATCCCAAGAAAGAAATTAAAAGTTTACTTATATGATTTTGTGCTAATGTGAAAATTTACACATTTACACTATGCATGTAGCCAAACTTTTTTTCAACATATTTTTCCACTCTTTTCTTGTAAGTCATAACCTTATCTGCTTAAGAGTAATCAATACAATCTTGTTTGACTATGTTGTATATGTTAAAATGAGGTTCTGGATGTGTCTTTGATTTTCATGTTACACGAGTGATATTAATGTATTGCTCAATTTGTATAAGATCTAATTCAAAACGTGAAATTCATTTTTTTCCATTCTGGCATATGCACAACATGCAAACCTTCAAAGGACATTGGATTAGGCTATTATTGGGAAGGTTTTTTGCGATTATTTGAAGGTTTTCACTTTTGGTTTCCATGTCACACTTTCGTGCCCAGTTTGAAAGAATGACCCATATGTATATGCTCATCAATACACACATGCACAGCTGCAGTATTTAATTGTGTTAAATTACACTCATTTACTAAGCAGGGGTAATTTGAATCACAGACAATTGGTCTCCTTCATTCCACTGCTCCTTACACTATCCTAGTAACGCAAAGTGCCAGGCTAGGTAGGGAGCGACACGTATACATTTATAAGTTATTGGTTTGACACAGGAAGAGTCGCCGTGTACATGGCCTATGCTGCCGAGACCTCGTAAAGCAACCACCAATCAATCAATCAATCAATCAAACACAGGAAGTGAGTGCTCAACTCATTCGGCCACCCCGCCTGATTACATTTCCAATCATTGAGATGTTGTTGAAAAATAATAAGTGTCACCGATAAACTTGCAAAGCCGATGGTTTAAGCCCCAGTCAGACCTCACCGGATTGAGGAACCGGATAGAAAACGGACGCTGTCCGGTGAAATACGGCAATGTACGCTATATATATGGCTGGCATCCGGCGTGTCCGTTATCTGTCTGGTGGTGTCCGGCGGTGTCCGGCGGTGTCTGGTACAAGTTTTGAACATGCACAAAACTTGTACCGGACACCACCGGAATGAAGTATATGGTTGGTGCCTGTTTTAAGTCCGTTTAGTCCGTTTTGTCTGTTTCATGTCGGTTACTCATCCGTTAGGTGTCCAGTTTGTATCCTGAAGAGTCCGTTGACGGTGCTGAGGGAATTCGGTCCATCGGTTTTTGGCACACCCGTGAAGTGTCCGGTAGGTGTCCGCTTGGTGTCCGTTTGGTGGAAATATAGTAAAACCTCTCTAACTGACCACCTCCACAGATCGACCACGCCCCTAAATCGATCGCTTTATTTGGGTCCCAACAATACCATTGTAACCATAGTCTAACTCCATAAACCGACCAGATTCCTAAATGGGCCACTTTAAGTCGGTTCCAAGGTCGGTGGATTTAGAGAGGTTTTAATGTATTTGAAGTGAAAGCAGGCGAAAATAATTTGGGCATGCATGTTGAAATGTTGATGCAACTGGTTCACCAAGGTTGACTTTCTATATGTGTAAGTTATTAGTATTAGTAAACCATTGACTTATTAGAAATACTTAATAAGAAATACTTAATAAGAAATTGTAATAAGTGCACCAATATCTAAGTTGGATATGTAGCTCAATATTTATACAAATTCTTTACTTTTAATTTTAGTTTTTTTTATTTATTTTATAAAAAATGTTTTTATTTAATAGTTTCAACTTCATTCACCCACCTGGTTATCAACTCCGACCCGGGCACTACCCACCACCCTTATTATCGCCCACATCTCCATCCACCATACCCCGCAGTCAATAGGAATTAGCATAATCTATTTATCAGCAGGTATTAAGGTTTACCGCAAACCCTAGCATCCCCGGCGACATACCCACACCACACTCAAATAATCCCCAAATCGTCCACCCCATCTCCACATACCCACATCATCATCATCATGCTGTTGGTCGTGATGAGACAAAGACTGCTTTCATTACTTGACTGCCTCTCTCCATTTAGCTCTCTGCTGTGAGAGTTGTGTCCATGAGTCAGTCTTAATGTCTCTCAGCTTCAGGTTTCTCTTGATGGTATCCCTGAACCGGAGACGGGGGGGGGGGGGGGGCGCCCTCTCTTTCTGTAGCCAGAAGACATACCCACAACACACTCAAATAATCCCCAAATCGTTCACCCCATCTCCACATTTCTCCCCTCATTTAACAATTATTGTTGTTAAAGAAAGTATGGCTTATTATAATCATTCTTGATAAAACAAATTAACAAATATCTTCTATGGGCAGTTTCATTGAGGACGCCTCCCCCCATGGCCCCCATCCCATCTCCTCCGTCCTCATAAATAAATGCGAAATTAATGTTCCTTTTTTATTAATATGAAACAATAAATAACGAAGTATTTAAAGTGCGTCTGAAAGTGGCAGGTGGTTGGAGAACGACTACATTGGTGGTCAGCCCGTTGTCAGTGGTCAGTGAGAACCCCCCCCCCTCCGCCACCTCCACCTACCGCCACCCCCTCTCCCACACCTGCCAGTGCTGACAGGCCGTTCACACTTTTTGCCACGTCACCATGACAACAGAGGACCGCTTTATTATCGCCGTGAGGGGATTATCATCCTGTACGCCCCTCACCCCCCAGCCTTCCCCCAGCCTGCCCTCAGCCTGCCCTCAGCCTGCCCTCACCCTGCCCTCACCCTGCCCTCACCCTGCCCTCACCCTGCCCTCACCCTGCCCTCACCCTGCCCCCAACCTGCCCTCACCCTGCCATCAGCCTGCCCTCAGCCTGCCCTCAGCCTGCCCTCAGCCTGCTCTGAGCCTGCCCTCAGCCTGCCCTCAGCCTGCCTCAACTTGTTCAGCCTGCTCATAGTCCTAACCTTCTCACAGCTTGTCCACAACTTTCCCACAGCTTGCCTACAGTCTGCAGACAGCCTGCCACACAGCATGCCCACAGCCTGCCACACAGTCTCCCCACAGCCTTCCACACAGTTTGCCCACATCCTGCCACACAGCATGCCCACAGCCTTCCACACAGTCTGCACACAGCCTGCCACACAGTAAGCCCACAGCCTGCCACAGTCTGCCCACAGCCTTCCACACAGTCTGCACACAGCCTTCCACACAGCATGTCCACAGCCTTCCACACAGTCTGCACACAGCCTGCCACACAGTAAGCCCACAGCCTGCCACAGTCTGCCCACAGCCTTCCACACAGTCTGCACACAGCCTGCCACACAGCATGCCCACATCCTTCCACACAGTCTGCACACAGCCTGCCACACAGTAAGCCCACAGCCTGCCACAGTCTGCCCACAGCCTTCCACACAGTCTGCACACAGCCTGCCACACAGCATGCCCACAGCATGCCACACAATCTGCCCACAGCCTGCCACACAATCTGCCCACAGCATGCCACACAGTCTGCCCACAGCCTGCCCACAGCCTGCCCACAACCTTCCCCAAACCTCCTCACAGCCTGCCACACAGTCTGCCCACAGCCTGCCCCCAACCTCCTCGCAGCCTGTCCCCAACCTTCTCACAGCCTCCCACCAACCTTATCACACCTGCCCCAAACCTCCTCACAGCCTGCCCTCAGTCTGCCCCCAACTTGTACCCAGCCTGCCCCAACCTGCGCACAGCCTGCTTAAAGCCTGCGTACAGCCTGCCCTCAATCAGTCCCCGTCCTATCTTAGTAATGCAGGGCACCAGACTAGGTAGCAACAAGTAATCAAGTTTGGCCAAGTAATCATTGGTTTGACTCGGCCAGAGTTCAAACCCGCGACCTTCCGCACGGGAAGCCAGTCAGCGCTCTTACTGATTTGGTCATCCGGTGTTGCAGTTTCCCTGGCACACCAGTTTGCGAGGGACACATCCATTCAAATGCATTGTCAATGGCCGTGAGTGATCTTCATACAGAAAAGTCAAAT
The DNA here is from genome assembly GCA_030323885.1 of Branchipolynoe longqiensis. Taxonomy (NCBI): domain Eukaryota; kingdom Metazoa; phylum Annelida; class Polychaeta; order Phyllodocida; family Polynoidae; genus Branchipolynoe; species Branchipolynoe longqiensis. Next base: position 77,012,686 of record CM059198.1, read on the forward strand.
ATCTCTCAAATTACACCACCTAGAAACAAACTGCTTGGTACACATATAGAAAACATCTTTACCAAAAAGATTATATTAAATTCATACGGTTAGGGTTCTTGATTTCTATTAATTTTGAATAAAACTAATGTTTTGCACTACGTGTACCGTCAAACTCAAGGCATTGTCAATGGTCGTGAGCAATCTGCATACAGAAAATAGAGCAAAAGTGAAATATCTCTAAAACCACACCACCTAGAAACAAATTGCTTGGTACACATATAGAAAACATCTTTACCAAAAACATTATATTAAATTTATAAGGTTAGTGATGATGCTGTTCGATTTTGACGGATGCGCAGAAGCGATGTGTCCCTCGCAAACTGCCGCGGAAAATGCAACACCGGAACTAAGAACAAGGCAAGTAGTACATACAAGCAGCACAGAGGGCGCCACTGGAGCGTGAAGGGGGATACCGAATGTAAGAAGGGCGAACCGAATGTAAGAAGAATTATAATACATTCTGTGGGAATAGCCACTGAAATCCCCGCCTACAAGAAACAATGCGTACTTATGAAGAACTCAGGTGCAAAAACACTGTGAACGCCGATGACAAAAATTCAATTAAAATAACAGATTTTCACTTGAAGCTAATTTTAATTCTCATTAATTCCACGTTGCTTGTGATAAAATGTTTATTGAGCAACGAACACAAAAATAGGAATGTAAAAGAAATGAACCCTTTGAAGGGTTCAAACCAATGTTTATCTCAATATTTGGATTGGCGTTTGCAGGGTTTTGCGCCTGAAATCTTCATATATATTTAGATGTTTTATTAACTACATCAATATAGGGTACTTCATCAGACCAATGTTGAAATGTATAAAGGTATTGAACTGTTATTTAACCGTGCTTCGTGTCCAGGCGTGTCTGGTCGGTGTTAAATGTCGCCTGGTATTGGCTGACACGAACTACTACTGCGCACTCATTTACGCTCACTGAATACGGTATTAATACGTAATGAAGAACTTGTGGACGTGAGCTATACAGGAGAGGAGAGAAGGGGGCAGCTAGAACTCACACAGGATTCGTGACAGTGTGATAAGGGAGGGGCGGGTGTAAGGGGGGGGGGAGGAGTGGGGGATGGGGAATATACAGAATAAAGGAAGGAGGGGATGGAGGGGATGGGATATATAGGATGTGAGGGGCGGAGAGGGGAGGGAGGGGGAGGAGAGGGAGGAGAGGGGCGGAGGCGGGGAGGAGGGAGGGGAAGGAGAGAGGAGAGGGGCGCGAGGGGGGAACCGAGGGAGGAGAGGGAGTCAGGGGAGGGCGGGGAGGGAGCAGGGAGGAGAGCGGAGGGCAGGGGGAGGAGAAGAGCGGGAGGAGCGGGGAGGAGCGCGGGGAAGCGGGGAGGAGGGGGGAGGGGAGGAGGCGGGAGGAGAGGCGGAGGGGGGAGGGCGGGAGGACGGGGGGAAGAGAGCGGGGAGGCGGGAGGGGCGGCAGAAGGAGGAGAGGGAGAGACGTGAGGGCGGAAGTGGACAGAAAAAGGGGGGGGGAGAGCAGCAGAGAGCGGGGGCGCGAGCGTGGTCCATACCGCAGGCGCGCCAGCCGTAGCCCACACATCATTCGTGAGAGCATGAATAAAAGGGAGGGGGGAGTTAGGGGAATATACAGGATAAGGGACGGAGGGAAAGGGATGGAGAGAGGAGGGGAGGGGGAAGATAGGATGCGAGAGGAGGAGAAGAAATAGGGGAAGAGAGGGGGAGAGCGAGGAGAGTGAGGAGAAAAGTAAGAAAGAAAGAATGAAAATGATAGAGATAGAAAGGAAAAGAACAAAAAGAATGAAGTGAAAATAGGGAAAAGAAAGAAAAGGAACAAAAAGAAAATGAAAGTGAACGAAGAAAAAAAAAGAAAAAAGAAAGAGGTAGAGAAAGAGGAAGAAAGGGGACGAACAAGAAAGACAGGCGGAGCGAAACAAAATGAAAGAAAATATAAAGAATAAGAGAGAATGGGCGAGAAGGCGCGAAAGATGGGTGGTCAGAACGAGAGATGTGGAGACTGCGTGCATCCTGCGCACATAACAATTTGCTAACAATGGTTGGCTAACTGGTGGTGAAGTGTGGCCTGTGACACCTTCCTCCCCACAGCTGGTGACGGACGTTAATCCTTGAGTGTGGACCTCCGTAAAGCCGTCAGCTGGTCACCTACGCACCGCACACCACACGCCTACACACGCACACACCTACACACTTACACACCCACACACACCTATACACTTACACACCTACCTACAGGGTGCTGCACCCCTCTCCCGCACACACGCGCACACGCACACGCGCGCGCACAATGCACAACACTTCTTCAAACCACTGCCCACGCGCACCACACTCATAGTCCCCACCCCACCCCACCCCACCCCACTCCACCCCACCTCCCACACTCCCTAAGTCTGGACTAACCAGAGTTGATTATCAGAGCACTGTGGTGGAGGTAGTGGTGGTGGTGGGTGTGGGTGTGGTAGTGGTGTGTGGTGGTGGTGATGTGTGGTGGTGTGTCGTGGTGGTGGAGGTGGTGGTGGTGGGTGGAGGAGGTAGTGGTGGGTGGTGGGTGGTGGTCGGTGCGGTGGTAGTGGTGATGGTCGAGGGGGTGGTGCTGGTGGTCGGGTGGTGTGGTGGAGGTGGTGGTGGAGGTAGTGGTGGGTGGTGGGTGTGGTGGTGGTGGAGTTGTGGTGGTGGTGGTGGTGGTGTGGTGTGGTGGTGGTGGTGTGGTGGTGGTGGTGTGTGGTGGTGGTGTGTGGTGTGTGGTGGTGGTGTGTGGTGGTGGTGGAGGTGTGGTGGTGGTGTGGTGGTAGGTGGTGGAGGTGGTGGTTGAGGTGGGGTGGGTGGGGTGGGGGTGGGGTGGTGGGTGGGTGGGGTGTGGTGGGGTGGTGGTGGTGGGGGTGGTGGAGGTGGGGGGGTGGGGGGTGGGGGTGGGGGTGGTGGGGGTGGGGGGGGGGTGGTGGTGGTGGTGGGGGTGGGGTGGTGGGGGTGGTGGGTGGGGGTGGTGGGGGGGTGGTGGGTGGTGGGGGGGGGGGTGGTGGGGGGGTGGTGTGGTGGGGGTGGGGGGTGTGGTGGGGGGGGTGGGGGGGTGGTGGGGGGTGGTGGTGTGGTGGGGTGGGGGTGGTGGTGGGGTGGGGTGGGGTGGGTGGTGGTGGTGGTGGTGGGGGGGTGGTGGGTGGTGGTGGGTGGGTGGTGGTGGCGGGTGGGGGGTGGTGGTGGGGGGGTGGGGGGGTGGGGGTGGGGTGGGGGGGGTGGGTGGTGGGGGGTGGGGGTGGGGGAGGTGGTGGGGTGGGGGTGGGGGGGGGGTGGGGTGGGGGGGTGGGGGGGGGGGGGTGGGGGTGGTGGTGGTGGGGGTGGTGGTGGTGGAGCTGGTGGTGGTGGTGGAGCTTGTGGTGATGGTGGTGGAGGTGGTGGTTGGTGGTGGTTGTGGTAGTGGTGGTGGTCATTGTAGTGGTGGTGGTGGTGGAGGAGGTGGTTGTGGCTGGGGGTGGTGGTGATGGAGGTGGAGATGGTGGTGGTGGTGGAGGAGGTAGTGGTGGGTTGTGGTGGTGGTGGAGGAGGTGGTCGTGGAGGAGGTGGTCGTGGGTGGTCGAGGTCATGGTGGGCCGTGGTGGGTGGTGGTAGGTGTGGTAGTGGTGGGTGGTCGTGGTGGAGGTGGTCGTGGTGGTGTTGGGTGGTGCTGGTGGTGGTGATTGTGGGTGGTGGGTGGTAGTCGGTGGTGGTGATGGGAGTGGTGGAATAGGTATAACAAAATTGGTAAGTGAGAGGTGGTGGATGATTGGGGTTTAACGTCACTGCACCTGATGGTGACTTTATAGTGATGCCTCACTGTGATACAATACTGCCGGCACCATGACACACGATGCCACTCAGACACATTATCCTAAGACTGATCCAACCAGTCATTGCACTACCTGCCCTGCAGCACTATCAACGTATTAATATATTATATGCTACTTGTAACGCATCACTGTCAGCCTATGTCAAGTCTGCACTCTGTGCACCATGGGATGTTCTTTTTGCATTGAGAATACCACGGCTGCGCATCAATCAAAAGACCTCTTAATGTTGGTATGTGTGGGTGTGGGTGGAGGGCGGGGGGGGGGGGGGCTGGAGACGTCATTACATCCGCATTGCATCACATTATGATGTGTCAGAGTTTGGCCACTTTGTCATTTATTACTGTTCTCATTAATCATATTCTTGTTTTAAAACCACTAAAAAAGCACGTCTGGCTCTTGGCACTAAAACGGTTAGTTGGTTGTTGGATTTTTACATCCTGGCATCATCTACGGTCATATCAGGACGTGTACCGACCTGTGACAGGGCACACTCATGGTGACTTTATACTTAAAGTTGCATAGTCCGATGGTTTTGAATTTCTGTATTTTTTCTGAGATAAATATATTAGATCGATCACTAGTATCTACTTTACATCAGTTCAAAGTTACTTTTATTTTAAATGGTAAACCTTTGAGATATTTTGAGTGCAAACATGGAAAATTACATTTGGCAAGCACACCAAAACTCTGACACCATAGACTTCTGCAGGAACAGGTTCTGTTAAATTGACTCAGTATTGCCTTCTACGCAGAAACAAATGCTTAATAAGTGCAGCAGTATCTAAGTTAGATATGTCAAATCAAATCTAGATACTTGGTTTGGTTTAGAAAATTTGATATTTGATCGGACTATGCAGCTTTAAAGTGCTGCCCCCCTTGAAGAGCAGGCCGGCAGCACCATGACCTGATATCGCACTCAGTCACGTTATCCTGACACTGAGCCAACCAGTCCTTGCCCTATTCCTATTAATGCCGATCGCCTGGCTAGGAAGCAACAACTATCAATGTTTAAGTCATTGGTTTGACTCGACCAGGGTTCGAACCCATGGGTTCGAATCCCACGATGTACCAAAACGGGAGACGACCGCTCAACTCATTCGGCCATCCCGTCTGGTCGTTAAAACGGTGGAACGTTACTTGGTAGGTTGTTGGAATTTCACGTCCTGGTAACATCTCAGGTTGTATCAGGACGGGTGGAACGCGGTGCCTGAGTGAGTGGTGAGTGCGTTGTGTGAAAGGTCCGTCACACAGGAAGGAGAGAGAGAGAGAGAGAGTCCTTCCTTCTCTGCGTCTCACAGCTCCAAGAACCAAAGTAGCAGAGCGCAGGATTCGCGTGCGGGAGATCGGGAGTTTGGTTCTCAGTCAAGTCAAACCAATGACTTACCAGGCTTCCTAGCCTGGCACTCGGCATTAATGGGATAGGGCAAGGACTGGTCAGTTCAGTATCAGGATAATGTGACTGGGTGGGATATCGAGTCATGATTTCCCAGTGGGGCAGCCTTATAAGTGTGAAGTCGCCATGAGTGCACACTGCCACAATGCAGTACCATATCCTGATATGACCCTAGATGTTGCCAGGATGTGCAACTCAGCCAGTGTAGTAAGTTCAAAACACTACCCCACAGATTAGCTAGGTTCAAAACACTAATGTGGCCATGCTCAAAACACTATCCTTAATTTCAAAACACTACCTCTGAGTTCAACACAATACTCTTAAGAAAAGTTATAATTGCTGCATATTAATTTTCATTTGTACTATCTGCATACTGCATACATGTATGTGTATGCAGTAAGGTGGAACAGTATGTAGAAGGATGGGGCTGTATGCAGTGAGGTGGGGCAGAATGTAGTAGGGTGGGGCAGTATGCAGTTGGGTGGGGCAGTATGTAGTAAGGTGGGGCAGTAGAGATTGTTGTTTGGTTGTTGTTTTATGTCCTAGCAACATCTGAGGACATATCAGGACGAGTACCGTATTAGAATATGCTGATAGTGCTGCGGGATTTAACAACATATTAGTAGGCCTATACGCTGATAGTACTGTGGCGTTTAAAAACATATTAGTATATGCTGATAGCGCTGCAGCGTTTAACAACGTATTAGTACGCTGATAGTGCTGCAGCGTTTAACAACATATTACTATACGGTGATAGTGTTGTGGCATCTGCACAGCATATCAGTATACACCGAGAGACTGCTGCGGTGTCTACACCACGTATTAGTATACGCTGATAGTGCTGCAGGGTTTACCAATGTATTAGTATACCCTGATAGTGCTGTGGCGTTTAACAACGTATTAGTATATGTTGATAGTGCTGCGGTGTTTAACTTCATACAGCCCTACACTACTGCCCACTGCCCCACCAGGTACTGTGGCCTAATTGGTAGAGCATTGGCCTCGCGTGCAGAAGGTCAGGAGTTTAGTTCCCGGTTGAGTCAGACTGATGACTTTAAAATTAATACTTGTCACTTCCTAGCCTGGCCCTCGGTGCATTAATAGGATAGGGCAAGGACTGGGTTAGCTCAGTGTCAGGATAATGTGACTGAGTTGGATATCGGTGTGAATGTGAATGCTGCTGTGTTTGCTATAGAAAACAGTAACTTTGACTTTCCTTAACAAATTTAGAGCAAAAAACTCCAAAAATGGAATGGGTACCTATGCCGCATGTCACATGTCACATGCCACATGCCGCATGCCGCATACAGCGCTTATGTGTTTCAAACGCTGCAGCATATTCCACATTGGTTTGCGCTGATCGTGCTGATAGTGTTTTGAACTTGGGCAGTGTTTTGAACGCATGTTTAGGGTAGTGTTTTGAACTTAACGGTTGTGTTTTGAAGTTCAAAACACTACCGTAGTGTTTTGAACTTGGTAGTGTTTTGAACGTCCTACACCGGCTCCCTAACCCCCAAAAACGAACGGAGCCCAGAAACCAATAATTCTAATTGATACAAAAACGCCACCACGTCCAGTTACTGCATAACACCCCCACCACCACCCACCACCCACCACCACCCACCACCACTCACCACCACCCACCACCACCATTTCACCCCTTAACAACAAGCCCTTCCGCGTGCACCACTACAAGATGCAAATTAAATGGGCCGTATTTTTATTGGTTCTCGCCAATTACCCTTTCTCCCGCTAGGGGGCAGCAGCGGCTAATGACCGCGCCTGCAGTCATTATGCTAATTTCAGCCAATCAGCGCCGAGCTCGCCAATGAGCCCGGCATTACTCGATTGCTGCGGGATTGAAACCGATGACAAAGCTGCCCCGTGGGCAGTAATCCGGGGAATCCGGGGAATCCGGGAAATCCGGGGAATCCCCCACAACCCTTAGCTGCAGCGTGTGTCTGAGCTGAGGGAAGGGAGGCAGGTCTCCGTTAAAAAAAAGTAAAGCTTGTTTTATTTAATGACGCCTCTAGAGCACATTGATTTTTGGTCATTCCCGACATATTTCTTTGGAGGAAACCCTCTGCCGCCACATAGGCTACTCTTTCTGATAAGCAGCAAAAGGTCTTTTATATGCACTTTCCCACAGACAGGACAGCAGATACTACAGCTGTTAATGAACCAGTTGTGGACCACCGGTCAAAACTGAAAATAACCCAAAATGCAAATGTGTCCTCTGAGGAGGATCAATAGGATGACCGACACCGTTACAGGTGGACACTCTATCGCCTGAGCTACGTCCCGCTCTCTACAGGTCTATGTGTGCTGCATGTGTCCTGGCTAATATCATCGCTGGCTTGTATGCATTTTGTAATTTGTATAAGTCCCTCATGAGCCAATCGGAATCGGTGGCTCAATGACTAGAGCGCAGAGAGTTCGAATCCCAGCCGAGTCAAACCGATGATACTTGTAGCACTGTCTCATTCTTTGTGTATATTAATTTTCTACTTATTTTCTTTTTTTGTTGTAAATATAGTTTATTCATTGAATAAAGTCTTTTGTCAGCGCCGTGGCACTGGTCTTCCAGCCATGTGACAATACAGTTATTTACACACACCCACACCCACACCCACATATGTAGTCTGATATTGTCTTCAGCAGCTAGCTCAAATCAGCTGAAATAACAATATTAAACATTCAAAGACTTACAGATGGCATAGTTTGACAATTCATATATAAAAATAGTCTTACATTTCATTTTTCTCTCTATTAATCTTCTTTTAGTTGATTCTTTGTGTATTCACTTTCTCTTAATTTTCTTTGATCGCATCCTTCCTCTGTTCATTTTCCATTCACGCTCATATTATCTCATCCTGTGGATATGCATCTTTTATTTATCTTCTATTTATTTTCTTTTAACTCATGCTTTGTGTATTCATTTTCTATTAATGTTATTTTGTCCATTTAAAAAAAGAATTCTTTTATCAATTTTGTCATCATATTCTTGACCTATTCATTTTCAATTTACTTTATTTTGATTTCATTCTTTAGTTACATGTGTATAATCAAATCTAGATTACTGTTTTTCTGTATTTTTCGGTACATTAGTGGTTTAAACGGTAAATTTCAATCGCGCACAATTGGTCTTCCTCATTTGACTGCTCCTTGCCCTATCCTAATAATGCCGAGCGCCTGACACGTATAAATTGTTAGGTCATTGCTTTGACTCAACCAGAGTTCGGACCCACGATGCCACGATCTACCAACATGGGAGACGGACACTCTAACTCATTCGGCCATCCCGTCTGGTTTTGGTTTTGAAAGTTTGATGGTTTTAGGGGATATTTGAAGCGCAAACATTCCAAATTAATCTTGGCATGCACATCAAAATTCTGCCACTACAAACATCAGCAGCAACAGCTTCTATTAAATTGACTCAGTCTGAAAATCCTTCCGCGCATAAACAAATGCTGAATAAATGTCTGAGTACCTAAATTGGAAATGTAGTATAAAATCTACATCAGGGTCTTTGTTGCTGAGATTTGATGCTTTTATCAGACTGTGCATCTTCAATACATGACACCGCTGAAGTCTATGATGTGCAGTATTTCGTCATGCAGGGTAAAATTTATATTTGCATGTCTCTCACTTTAAATAGCCCCTTTGAAAATACCAGTAACTTCACACTGTAACTACCCAAAGTATATTATATGGTTCAACCATATTTATTTATTTATTTAAAAAAGGCAGAACCGTAAAACTATCTAACTATGTCATTGTAATGTCAATGTTAATACTCCATTTAACAAATTGTAAATGTACAGTAAAACCTCTCTAACCGACCACCTCCACAGATCGACCACTCCCCTATATCAATCGCTTTTTTTTTGCATCCCAAATGACCGCTCATACAATACCATTGTAATGATAGAAGGAAAACCTCCCTAAACCGACCACCTCCCTAAATGGACCATTTAAAATCGGTCCCAAGGTCTGTCGATTTAGAGAGGTTTTACTGTATATTCATAGGAAGTCAAAAGTCAATTAAAGCTGCATACTCTTAAAGAAAGCATCACATATTTTAAAAGAATGCACATATGTCGATTTGATCTGAAACATCCAACTTATAAGACTGTGCACTCACCACCCCTCTAAGTCTAAAGCATAATTTACTTCTAAACCAGTCGTCCGCAGCTGGTTCATCAAAAGATGTGGTCTGTGCCGTCCTGTCTGTGGGAAAGTGCATATAAAACTTAAAAGACCCGTCGCTGCTTGTTGGAGAGAGAGTAGCCTTTGTGACGGCAGGGGGTTTCCTACAAAGAAATATGTCAGAATGACCATATGTTTTACGTCCAAAAGCCGATGATAAAAATTAATGCGCTCTAGAGGCATCGTTAAATAAAACAAGTTTTACTTTAAGTTACTTCAAAGTAAAAACACAGTAAATGATATCGTTCGACGTGATATGTTTACAAATGAAAGATTTATTTCTAAAAAAAAAAATGTGGGAGAAACTGAAAAGGTGTTAATAATGTGGCTCATCCCGAAGCTGCCTGGTGCGTTGGCCCTGACTGAATCGAAATGACGATATCGGTCGTAAAAGCTGCCGTGTAAAATATAACAGACAGCATAATAAATTATTTTATTTTAATAGCGAACCGGACCTCATAAAGCGGCGGCACCTAGCGACCGGTCAGTCGGTCAAGGTCAAGTCAAGGTCAAGTCAAGGTCCCGCCGGCGCATGAGCGCGTTATAATAATAAAACGGCCGCCATCTTTGTTTCAGACAGAATCCAAACCGGCATGGTTGGATGGTTGGTTGTTGGAGTTTTACGTCATGGCAACATCTAAGGTCAAATAAGGAGAGGTACCGACTTCTGACAGTGCACACTCATGGTGGTTTTATGGTGCTGCCCCAGTGGGAGATCAGGCCACTGACACCATGACCCTATATCCCACTCATTCATATTATCCTGACATTGAGATAACCAGTCCTTGCCCTATCCTATTAATGTCGAGTGCCAGGCTAGGAAGCGACTGGTATCAATTTCATAAGTCATTGGTTTGACTCGACTGGGAAGTGAACTCCCGATCTCACGCACAGAAGACCTGGGGCCATATGCAGGAGTCAGTGTTAGCGGGATTTGGTGTTACAGCCTGTTACCATTTAGCTATCTCCGAGCGGGGGAATGCGGTCAAGCCGTATGCAGGAGCGCGTAACACTTTCATTATAGCTAAATGTGAATTTATTTATAGATTTGGGAAATCCCTCTGCGTTTGTAGCCATATATTAGGCTCAAATCTATTGAATGCGATTATATTTAACAGAATTACATACGCAATAAGTGAAATTTTATCAATTTAACCCTAAAGTCAAAGCGTTATTAAGGCTACCGCCGCATTGGCGGCGATATTAATAGTTATATTTTCGAATCGATGAACGTACAGTAAACAAACCGCCACCGCCGCCAGTATGGAAAGCGACGTCGATGCGGCGGCGGCGATTTGTTTACTTTACGTTCGTCGATTCGAAAATATAACTATTAATATCGCCGACAATGCGGCAGTAGCCTTAATAACGCTTCGAATTTAGGGTTAAATTGATCAAATTTCACTTATTGCGTATGTAATTCTGTTAAATATGATAGCATTGAATACATTTGGGCTTAACGTAACCCTAACACCAACCTTAGACATGCTATGAAACGGGTTTAGTGTAGCGGACCTTAAACGCGCGGTGTTAGCGTAACACCGCCCATTGCATACAGACTTTTGCCGCTAAACTGGAAATCCCGCCCTAAACGCGTTTTGGCTCGATAACACCGCGACCTGCATATGGCCCCTGCACTCTACCGATTCGGCCACGGCGCCCGGTCCCAAACCGGTGTGGCGGTTTCAGCTCATTCCCGTGCTCAGCCGTGTCCCGTTGCTTCTGCGCATGTGCGGATTTCGCATCAACTCAGGTCACCCGAGACACTTATTGGCGCATGCGCACATCCTACAAACTCGGGTTGAATAACCGAATACGCTCGGGTGGACAATTTGTTCTTTTTTTTTTAATAACCGATAAAAGTACAGCAAAATAGGATTTAAAGTATTTTATGATGGCCTACTTTACCTATATTTCCATTTCATTAATCTAAGTTATTCTTTTTTTGCACACTGCACGTGTATTTTCGACTCCACTCGCCGTGTTCTATTTGAAATTTGGATGACCCGAGTCGCCTGGGTCGTGTTAATCGATTACGGCCATGTTTATTAGATTCTGACGCATGCGCAGAAGCGAGGGACACAGCTGAGCACGGGAACGAGCTGAAACCGCCACACCGGCATGAGTGAAAATTAGCTAAAGCCTCAGTCACACTACGGCTTGCGACCACTGGTGACCACTATGCGACCAAAAACACCACTGGTCACCGACTGGTCACCAACCTACGATAATGCTCAGTGACCTCCGGGTGACCATTTTGTTTGCAAGGATGTTTTTGGTGCAGCAACTGCAACCTGCTTGTGATCAAAATGGTCGCAAGGAGGTCAGCGACCAGTGAGCACCAAGTTACGTCCACTTTGCAACCACTTGCGACAATGTTGCGACCACCCGTTTTGTGTGGTCGCAACTGGGTGACAAGCAGATTGTGACTGGGGTATTAGCTTCAGCAGTGACCGTCAAACAGCTCTCCACGCCCACTCCACCACCTCGACTCACCCCCCCCCCCTGCCCCCTCCCCACCCCCACTGATCCACCCCCACCCCCCAATCTGACCTGATCACACTCATAACCGCCACCTCATCACCCCTCCAATTACCCCGTACCCCCCACCCACACCCACACCCACACACATAAGCACACCCACATTCACACACACCCACACCCATACATCCACACACACATCAACACAAACTCACAGACACATCCACACCCCCACCTACATCCACACCCACCCACATATACATCTATCCCCACACAGCCACACATCCACCCACACACACACAAACCCACACACACACTCTCCCTACACCCACACACACCCACATCCACACACACCTACACACCCACACGAACACATACACACCCACACACCCACACCCACACTCACACACATGCACACCCACACACTTCGGACTAACTCAACCAAATACTTGACGCGGTCAACCTTGAAACTGATCAATTTGAAGGATCCATCAGATTTTAGAAATGAAAACACTCAGCTAGATTAGATTCTACAGCTACATTAGATTCTACAGCTAGATTAGATTCTACAGCTACATTAGATTCTACAGCTACATTAGATTCTACAGCTAGATTAGATTCTACAGCTAGATTAGATTCTACAGCTGGATTAGATTCTACAGCTACATTAGATTCTACAGCTAGATTAGATTCTACAGCTAGATTAGATTATACAGCTAGATTAGATTCTACAGCTAGATTAGATTCTACAGCTAGCTTAGATTATACAGCTACATTAGATTCTACAGCTACATTAGATTCTACAGCTAGATTAGATTATACAGCTACATTAGATTCTAGAGCTAGATTAGATTCTACAGCTAGATTAGATTCTACAGCTACATTAGATTCTACAGCTAGATTAGATTCTACAGCTAGATTAGATTCTACAGCTAGATTAGATTCTACAGCTAGATTAGATTCTACAGCTAGATTAGATTCTACAGCTGGATTAGATTCTACAGCTAGATTAGATTCTACAGCTAGATTAGATTCTACAGCTAGATTAGATTATACAGCTAGATTAGATTCTACAGCTAGATTAGATTCTACAGCTAGCTTAGATTATACAGCTGGATTAGATTCTACAGCTACATTAGATTCTACAGCTACATTAGATTCTACAGCTAGATTAGATTATACAGCTAGATTAGATTATACAGCTAGCTTAGATTATACAGCTAGATTAGATTATACAGCTAGATTAGATTCTACAGCTAGATTAGATTCTACAGCTAGATTAGATTCTACAGCTGGATTAGATTCTACAGCTGGATTAGATTCTACAGCTAGATTAGATTCTACAGCTGGATTAGATTCTACAGCTAGATTAGATTCTACAGCTAGATTAGATTCTACAGCTAGATTAGATTCTACAGCTGGATTAGATTCTACAGCTAGATTAGATTCTACAGCTAGATTAGATTCTACAGCTGGATTAGATTCTACAGCTAGATTAGATTCTACAGCTAGATTAGATTCTACATTCCCGCTTTAGATACGGGTGCACTTATTAAAGCTGCACACTCCGATTAAATTATCTACATTTGATTCTACATATCTAACTTAGTTTTTGGTGCACTTACTTGTCACTTCCTAGCCAGGTCCTCTGCATTATTAGGATAGGATTAAGCCCCAGTCAGACCTCACCGGATTGAGGAACCGTACAGAAACCGGACACTGTCCATTGAAATACGGCAATGTACGGTTTATATATGGTACCCATCCAGCGTGTCTGTTCTATCTCCGGTGGTGTCCGGCGGTGTCCGGTACAAGTTTTGAACATGCAAAAAACTTGTACCAAACACCACTGGACTGAAGTGTACGTTGGTGTCTGTTTTAAGCCTGTTTAGTCCATTTTAGCCGCTTCATGTCTGTTACCCATCCGTTACGTCTCCGGTTTGCTTCCTGCCAAGTCCGTTGACGGTGTTTTTTTTTATTGCGGAAATTCGGTCAGTATATGTTTTCAGCACATCCGTGAATATATCCAGTACGTCCATTTGACATTCGGTTTTCGTCCGGTTAGCGTCCGGCGGATATTCGTTAATGTACGTTCCTTGTCCGTTTAGCGCCCGTTTAGTGTCTGTTTAGCATCCGTTTCGTCCGGCGGGCATTGAAACATTTCAACACATTTTGGTACATTTTGACACCGAACACCACCGGACTAGACAATTCTTTGTCCGGTGGTGTCCAGTACTCAGTCCGGTGAGGTCTGACTGGGCCTTAAGGAGCAGTGGAATGAGGAAGACCAATCGTCTGCGATTGAAATTTCCCCTGCTTAAACAACTAATGTACCAAAAATATATATATATATATTTTCATATAAAAGCTACTATGCACTAAAGATTATAACAACCAACAAACTGTCCCTTGGTGAAAACAAGCCTATTCAGGCTTATCCATGATAGGCAGTATAAATCTTCAACAACAACATGGTAGTTAAAGTGACAGAAACTCAAAACCATCGGACTCTGCGGCTTTAAAGGTGCACAATTCGATGGTTTTGAGTTCCTTCCATAATCTCTAGTTGAATGTAGTACTAGTAGGCTGATAATTATAATATACTCTGCATTAGTTGGGTGTCAGTCCCCACTGAATGTATTGGGGACTGACACCCAATACATTCAGTGGGGACTGACACCCTGAATGTATTGGGTGTCAGTCCCCACTGACACTCAAACACATTTGACTAAGTTGCGTTGATTTTTTGGCCCTGCGCCAACGGTTCTACACTGCAGGCAGTATGCATGACCTTTTTACTAAGGTAAAACAGGAAAACATTTTAGCCTTTTTGAGGGCAGCTGGACTGTACCACCTTATATAGTTTACTAAATGGATTCTATTAATTATTAATGAAACTTTTCTTTTTCTATGGGAATTTGTTTCCCTTGACCACAGATATATGATTGTGAGCTTTCTAATTTAATTAGTGTCTATTGGCACATAATTGATTGTCTGCTTTTACATGTAAAAGCGATGGTTTGAACAAAAAACAAACATTTCTCGCCGTGAATATGGCCTATGCTGCCGACACGGCGTAAAGCAACCACCAATCAATCAATCAATCAAGCATTAGTTGGAAGTAACTTCTATTATAATTGTTTATAATTGTTTATAATTGTCTAACTTTCGACACATTTGAAGTGAAAACACGTGAAATGATAACTTTGGTATGCACCTCAAACTGATGAATCCCAGAGACTTCAGCAGTAACAGGTTCTGTTAAACTGACCCAGTCTTCTCTTCTGTGCATGTAGCAGGGTTGGGTGGCGCCCCCTAGCAGAGCGGATCGGCGGCAGGCGCCGATAGGAGCGCCTCGGGTGGTTAGTGGCCACTCACGGAACTACCTAGGCTGGCAATCGCCATTGGTAATATTGGCATATTAAAATATACAAGACATAATACATGGTAAATTCTGTATATACTAGCTTTAAGCTAGGCTCCGCGTCAATCCCTGGAGTAGACAACACTCATGGTTACGTGACTCAAAATGGACGCCAGTCTGGTCGAAGTGACCAAAGTTAGCAAACCTCTCGAAATTAGTAATAAATGTGTATGGTAGGCGCACAACAAAACCCATGGTATTAACAACCCACACATGGCAAAGCATCAGTGGAGTATGATGATGCGCATTGGCAGCGCTGAATAACAGAGGAGTAGTGATCAGAACGACCCTAGAACTTAACCACCATTTGGTATTATATATAATCCTGAGAGGGGGTGAGTAATGCAATATCCATTAGTGGTTCTTTCATCGACTGAACAGCCGCTTTACAGCTATCCTTCGCGCATCAGATTAATCGGCCTAAGGTTGCCTTAGACGACAACTTCAATGTATTGTATTGCATTTTAAAAGCAAATATAAATACCTAACACTAACAGTGCATGTGGATATACTACCCACACCAAAATATTGTTTGAATTAATTTTAATAACACGATAAACTGAAAGAAATAAAACATCATGGTGCTGATAGGCATGATCTGTCATTGTTGGATAAAGCTGATTTATGATAATATCGCTAACAATTTCTCATTAAATGTTCCCAAAATATATTGCTAAAAACACTGACTTACTTTATAAACATTAGAATATATTTCAAGATGATCAATGTGTTCTAATTTTTTATTAATATGATAAAGAAGGCTGTGGTATGTGGTGTCCTGTCTTTGGGAAAGTGCATATACAAGACCCCTTCCTGCTTATCGGAAAGAGTAACCTATGTGGCGGCAGTGGGTTTCCTCTGAAGAAACATGTCAGAATGGCCATGGCTTGACGTCCAATATCCAATAATGTGAAAATCAATGTGCTCTCGGGGTGTCGTTAATAAAAACAAGCTTTACCTTTTCCCCCAAGATGATCAATGCGATTAATTATGAGAAGTGTTTTGTTTGTGGCAATGCCAGTATCTTGAGGCAATGTAAGTGTTAACCATATCAAATCAGCCAATCAGAGAAGCCGGTAAGACGCCCTTTAATCCGAGATATTTGCTAGACTAGAGCTGTCACTCACATTAATTGGGTGGCCTGGGAGGGGGGGGGGGAGGAGGAGGGAGGGTGAAGCGGGGGGGGGGGGTATTGTGTGTTGTTGGGGGCGTTTGGTGGTGGGAGTCTGGGGGAGGGAGAGGGGTGGGAGGGGGTGTTGACGGGTACCTCGGGTATTGTATTGTGTGCATTTCTGCTGAGTCACCCTTTTCCTCTTTCCCCAACTGACTGACCAGACGGGATGGCTGTATAGATAAGAGGGTGACTGGCTTCTGGTGTGGGAGCTCGTGGGTTTGAACCCTGACCATGTCAAACCAATCAATGACTTACAAAATGGATACTTGTCGCTACCAAGCCTGGCGCTTGGGTATTAATAGGATAGGGCAATGACTGGTTAGCTCATGTGCTGCAGAGTGATTCACCACCGTTACATAAAGCACCGGGATGGCCGAATGAGTTAGAGCGTCCGTCTCCCGTGCTGGTAGATCGTGGGGTCGTGGGTTCGAGTCCCGGTCGAGTCAAACCAATGACTTTAAAATTGATACTTGTCGCTTCCTAGCCAGGCGCTCGGCATTATTAGGATAGGGCAAGGACTGGTGTGCTCAGTGTCAGGATAATGTGACTGAGTGGCATACCAGGTCATGGTGCCGGCGGCCTGGTTTCCCAGTGGGACAGCACTATAAAGTCGCCAGGAGTGCGCACTGTTACAAGTCGGTACCTGTCCTGATATGACCTTAGATGTTGCTAGGACGTAAAACAACAACAAACAAACAAACATAAAGCACCACTTCCTGTATGTATATGAAGCAGTGTGAAGTACTGCAGTGTGCTTCACCCCCATTACATAAACTACCACTTCCTGTCTGTATGTGTAGCAGTGTGAAGTACTGCAGTGTGCTTCACCCCGCAATATATAAACTACCACTTCATGTCTGTATGTGTAGCAGTGTGAAGTGCTTCACCCCATTAGGTAAACCACCACTTCCTGTCCCTGTAGCAGTGTGAAGTGCTGCAGTGTGCTTCACCCCATTAGGTAAACCACTTCCCATGCATGTATCAGTGTGAAGTGCTGCAGTGTGTTTCACCCCATTAGGTAAACCACTTCCTGTGCATGTATGTAGCAGTGTGAAGTGCTGCAGTGTGCTTCACCCCATTAGGTAAACCACTTCCCATGTATGTAGCAGTGTGAAGTGCTGCAGTGTGCTTCACCCCATTAGGTAAACCACTTCCTGTGCATGTATGTAGCAGTCTGAAGTGCTGCAGTGTGCTTCACCCCATTAGGTAAACCACTTCCTGTGCATGTATGTAGCAGTGTGAGGCGCTGCAGTGTGCTTCACCCCATTAGGTAAACCACTTCATGTGCATGTAGCAGTGTGAAGCGCTGCAGTGTGCTTCAGCCCATTAGGTAAACCACTTCCTGTGCATGTATGTAGCAGTGTGAAGTGCTGCAGTGTGCTTCACCCATTAAGTAAACCACTTCCTGTACATGTATGTAGCAGTGTGAGGCGCTGCAGTGTGCTTCGCCCCATTAGGTAAACCACTTCCTGTGCATGTATGTACCAGTGTGAGGTGCTGCAGTGTGCTTAACCCCATTAAGTAAACCACTTCCTGTGCATGTATGTAGCAGTGTGAAGTGCTGCAGTGTGCTTCACCCATTAAGTAAACCACTTCCTGTGCATGTATGTAGCAGTGTGTAACTACGGAGTCTGCCTAGTGGTCGAACGTGCAACCACTTTGCCATCTCGGAAGTATTCATATTCACCGACGCCCTGACTGCCTCATAGAACGGCTAAATTAGTCCCACTGACTCTACACACAACTGCAGCTACTCCCTGCCAACTGAGCTCTGTTGAACAATACATGTGTAATCACGACAACACTGGGCAAGTTGGACTAATGGTTAGAGCGTCCGGCCGCAGGTTCGATTTCGGGGTTTAAACACACGACCTCCTGCATTGGAAGCAGCTAGTGCTCTGACTAATTTAGCCATACCATTCAATCAATCTGGCCTTGAACGATTACAACTGTGTGTAGATATGGGTCATTCTCAGAAGTTGTTTACCAATACTGTGACATCAGTGCCACAAAATCAAAATACTGTCAAAGTCCTATAAACAAGCTTCCTCAATGTGTATGTCCTTTTGCATCTGAATAATTGAAAATAAACATATTCTGACTTTTTAAAGTAGGTCAAATGATGCTCACACCCAATAAATAGCAGTATAGCATGGAAACCAATCTGACTCCAAAATCAAATATTTTCCACACAAGGCTTGACATTTTTAGGCCATTTCCCATGTCACTTGCTTTATAAACAGTAGTAATAATAATTTGAAACCTCATTGCTATGGTTTTGTCTTATTTGTGATGATTAAAGAGAAAAGCCAAAAAATATTAGCACGGTAACAGTCCAAGTGGAAACAACAATTTTACACAAATGTTCGGCTCAAATTTCAATGTTATGGGTCAATTTCAGGATTGGTCTTTTACTATACCATAACTGGGTCCATGCATAGAGTGTCAAATGGTGAAAATAGTTCCTGTACTGTATCTGTACTCAGTGTTTGAAACAGAGTTTACAAGTACTTGCAAGTGGAAACGAATGTTACGATGTTAATGACTCCAGAAAAGGTTAACTATTTCATCAATTTCATCATTCTTTTAGAAATAAATGTCTTCAACTTAATGAAGACATTGTATATGACCATTTGAAGTGAAATATGCTGTTGTTCAGAGGTTTTCATTAAGTTTGTGACACTTTATTTTCAATGCTGTTGACAATGTCACAAATTAGTGATGTAATTTTCTATGTATTTAGCTACATCCATCCCAATAAGATACATAATACACAATATTAACATTTACTTTTAATCTAAGATATCTCCCACATTATTGGGCTAAATGATGAAATCTAAATATTGACACTCCAATAATGGGTTTCTTTGAAATATGCATTTCATGTAGACTACCTCAAGTGGTACACAGTTTCTGAGAACGACCCATATATATTACATGACAGCCTGATGACACAAACCGTATATAGTGTAACACCAGATGTAATTAACCGTTATATTCCACTTTGTCATGCCTGCGTGATTAGCATTTATACAAGTTATATGACAACTGTGTGTACATACATATACATGACCGGGCACGGTGGCCGAATCGGTAGAGCACAGGCCTCGCGTGCGGAAGATCGAGAGTTCGTGAGTTCAGTTCCCGGTCGAGTCAAACTAATGACTTAAAAATTGATACTTGTTGCTTCCTAGTCTGGTGCTCAGCATTATTAGGATAGGGCAAGAGCTGGTTAGCTCAGTGTCAGGATAATGTGACTGAGCAAGATATCGGGTCATGGTGCAGGCGTCCTGATTTCCCAGTGGGGCAGCACTATAAAATCGCCATGAGTGCGTACTATCACAAGTCGGTACCCGTCCTGATATGACCTTAGATGGTGTTAGGACGTAAAACAACAACAAACAAACAAATACATATACATGACATTATGATGACACAAACTGTATAGTGTAACACCAGAAGTAATTAACCGTTATATTCCACATTGTCATGCCTGCGTGACTAACATTTATACAAGTTATATGACAACTGTGTGTAGATACACATGACACTATGATGACACAAACTGTATAGTGTAACACCAGATGTAATTAACCGTTATATTCCACATTGTCATGCCTGCATGACTAACATTTATACAAGTTATATGACAACTGTGTGTAGATACACATGACATTATAATGACACAAACTGTATAGTGTAACACCAGATGTAATTAACCGTTATATTCCACATTGTCATGCCTGCGTGACTAACATTTATACAAGTTATATGACAACTGTGTGAACACCAGATGTAATTAACCGTTATATTCCACATTGTCATGCCTGCGTGACTAACATTTATACAAGTTATATGACAACTGTGTGTAGATACACATGACATTATAATGACACAAACTGTGTAGTGTAACACCAGATGTAATTAACCGTTATATTCCACATTGTCATGCCTGCATGACTACAATTTAAACAAGTTATACGACAACTGTGTGTACATATACATGACATTATGATGACACAAACTGTATACTGTAACACCAGAAATAATTAACCATTATATTCCACTTTGTCATGCCTGCGTGACTACAATTTAAACAAGTTATACGACAACTGTGTGTACATATACATGACATTATGATGACACAAACTGTATAGTGTAACACCAGAAATAATTAACCATTATATTCCACTTTGTCATGCCTGTGTGATTTGCATTTATACACGTTATACAACAACTGTGTGTACATATACATGACATTATAATGACACAAACTGTATAGTGTAACACCAGATGTAATTAACCGTGATATTCCACATTGTCATGCCTGCGTAGTTAACATTTATACAAGTTATATGATAATATTGCGTAAGTGCTTTATAATAAAATATTGAAAGCCGATATATAAGAAATTGAGCTTTAAACATTGAGAGCTAAAATGATGTCAGATGACATTTATTTTAGCTGTCAACAGAATTGACAAAGGTGACCGTGCTACGTGACTGCATGACCTTGCGACTTAATGGCCGTGGAGTTGGGCCTTGTATAAATTTGGTAGTAAGTACAAAGGAAGTGACATCACGCAAAAGCACATTAATTAATTAACCTCACACTTACTAAATTGATACTCGCCACTCAGTACCTAGCCTGGCACTCGGCATTGGTAGGAAAGGGCAAGGACTGGTTTGTTCAGTATCAGGATAATGTGACTGAGTGGGATATTGGGTCATGGTGCCCATGGTGGAGGTTCTCAGTGGGGCAGCACTATAAAGTTACCTTGCGCGTGCACTGCCACAAGTCTGTACTCATCGTAATATTTGCTAGGACGTAAACCCCAACAAACAACTGGGCACTCTACTCTGTTTTTTCCATCCTCTCCGGTAAGTGTTGTTCTCTTCAGACAGACGAACAGACAGACACAGACAGTCTGACAGACAGACACACACACAGACACAGACAGTCTGACAGACAGACATTCACACACAGACAGACACAGACAGTCTGACAGACAAACATTCACACACAGACAGACACACAAACACACAGATAGACGGACACAGATACAGACACAGTGACAGACAGACACACAGACAGACACATAGAGAAACACACATACAGACACACAAACATATACACACACAGACAGACAGACACACAAACAGTCTGTCAGACAGTCACACACAGACTGACACACAAACACACACACACACACAAACAGACACACAAACACACAGATAGAGACACAGATACAGACACAGTGACAAACAGACACACACACAGACACACAGACAAACACACATACATATCAACAGACAGACACAGCCAGTCTGACAGACAGACAGTCACACAAAGACAGACACACAAACACACAGATAGACGGACACAGGTACAGACACAGCGACAGACAGACACACAGACAGACACACAGACAAACACACATACAGACCAACAGATAGA
The DNA here is from genome assembly GCA_030323885.1 of Branchipolynoe longqiensis. Lineage (NCBI taxonomy): Eukaryota > Metazoa > Annelida > Polychaeta > Phyllodocida > Polynoidae > Branchipolynoe > Branchipolynoe longqiensis. The sequence goes on from CM059198.1 coordinate 77,034,683, forward strand.
CACAGACAGTCTGACCGACAGACAATCACACACAGACAGATGCAGAAACACACAGATAGACGGACACAGATACAGACACAGCGACAGACAGACACACAGACAGACAAACACACACACAGACACAAATATATATATACACACGGACAGACATACACACAGACAGTCTGACAAACAGTCAGACAGTCACACACAGACAGTCGTGCACACAGAGAGACACACACAGACACACACACAGACAGACAGACACAAGAGACACAAGAGACACAAAGACAGAGACACATTCAGACACACAAACAGACACCACATACATATATATACACACGGACAGAAAGACATACAGAAAGACACACAGACAAACAATCATACACACACACAGACAGACAGACACACACACCTATACACACAGACACACAATCAGACAGACACATAGACAAACACCTGGCCCCCTTTCTCAACCACTGACCAGCCCCTAACCATAACTACTGACGGCCAACGGCTGGGTCCCCTCTGTGCAGGGTGGAGTGAGAGGGTGTTTGTGGGGGGGGGGGGGGGGGGGGGGGGCGATGTGTGTGTGGGGGGAGGAGGAAAATAAAATGCATTATTCAGACTGCGCGTTACGTCATCCCACCTGCCCCTGCCGAACCCGTCGGAACAATTGGATTTCGTTGCCATGGCAACCTCAGGTTCTAAATATAGTCTTCGGCATTGGCAAATGCATTAGGCTCGATTTTAATCTTGTGTGCTGGGACGAGGACAGCCGGAGATATTGGATTCTTTTGTCGGACCCGACGAATTATTCCATAAAGCGTTGCGCGGCTGTGTGCGTGTGCGTGTGCGTGTGTGCGTGTGTGCGTGTGGGGTGGAGGGTGACGTAATGGCTGAGCGTCACGGCGTCCGAACCTGTGACGTAAAGAACCGTCCTGATAAAATATCGTCTCGAGGCTACGTCACGGTAACATAGCAACGCGAGGACAACCTTTTGTCTTCTGTCTCCGTCAAAATAGGAGCATAATTTTCTGCTTTGGTTTTTTTTGTTAATTGTTATTTTTGTTTTCCGTAAGGATCTTGGTATGTTCAATATTAACCATATATTTATAACATAGTCAATTGTATTTGATAGTTATGCATTTATACGAATATTACATTGATGTCAATGAATGCATATCATATAGATATATCATTGTAATTATATTTAACATATATCACATTTTTTTACCTATATATAACATAGGTAAGTTGTAACATATATAACATATATATAACATATAAAACATATGTAACTTTTGTAATATATTAACATGTATAACATAGTATTACGTATATAAAGTATTATGACAACATATATAGCATATTATTATGACATAAATAAAATCTATAATATATGACATATATATATAGCATGAATGACATATATAAATCTATATATATCTTAAATACAACTTTTATATAACAATAACGTGCCTAAAAATATAAAGCTCCTGATGTATGATGCAAATGTATATATAAACTGTGTATAACGTATATCATATAACATTATATATCATGCATATTGTATAATATGAACATATACTACGTGGGCCTAATTTTGTGATAAATAGCAGAAATATATAATATGTATCTATGTATGATGTACAATATAAATTCATACCATGTACCTATGTAGGCCCCGTCCTGATATGACCTTAGGTGTTGCTAGGACGTAAAACAACAACAAACATATGTACCATATGTGGTGCTTAATATAAGTACGGTGCATGGTGTATGCATTGGCACATGATATATAATGTATAATATAAAGATATACTACGTATCTCTGTATGATATATGATGTACTTCAAATAACATAATGTACTTGACGCATAATGTATAACATAGACTGGATACAATGAGTACTGTGTAAGCATGTCTCCTACTTTATAGCACCTCATATATATACATGTAATGATAATAATATTATATATTGGATGGGTTCATTTAGGAAACTTCCTAAGTCTTCAGATGGACATTACGTAGAATCACTGAGAACATAAGACACACAACCTAACTGTATAATATCACACAGTAATCTGCATCCACCACACCCACACAGTAACCTACACCCACACACCCACACACCCACACAGTAACCTACATCCACACACCCACACAGCACCAATTAAGTCCATATCCACCTTTGCATAGGTTGATAAAACTGACCGCTTGGCTGCTATACCACTATACTAGACCATCTGCGCTTTCTGGTCAACTCCCACCTCCCCCCCCCCCCTCCCCCTCGCCCCCCCTCCCCCCATCCCACCTATTTCTCTACTTTTGGTGTCCAAGTTGCGACAAACCTATCTCATCCCTGGAGTTCCCCCGCCCCCTCAGTCCCCCCGCCCCCCTCAGTGGTCTTCCCCCGTCCCTCAGCCCCCCTCAGTTCCCCCAGCACCCCTCAACCCACATCCCACCCCCTCCCCCCCGCACCGAGCCCCAACCCCCTCGGTGTGAAATAGATGCATAGATCATTAGATGCATAGATGCATAGACGCACAGACCTACAGACGCATAGACAATAGATGCATAGATGGATAGACACATATGCATAGATGCAGATGCATAGATGCATAGATGCAAAGATGCATAGATGTATAGATGCATAGATGTATAGATGCATAGATGCATAGACACAATGACGCATAGATGCATAGACGTATATAGACGTATAGTCGCCGAGACACATATATATATAGACGTATAGATGTATAGACGTATAGACATATAGATGCATAGACATATAGAGGTATAGAGGTATAGATGTACATATACATATAGGTGTATAGATGTATAGATGTATAGACGTATACACGTATAGACATATAGCTTACAGAGGTATATACATATTTATATAGACATACAGATGTATAGATGTATAGATGTATATACGCATAGACGCATAGATGCATAGGCACATAGATGCATAGACACACAGACACATAGACGCATAGACATATAGATGTATAGGTGCATAGATGTATAGATGCATAGATGTATAGATGCATAGATGTATAGATGTATAGATGTATAGACATATAGATGTATAGATGCATAGATGTATAGACGTATAGACAGACATATAGATGCACAGATGTATAGATGTATGGATATATAGATGCATAGATGCATAGATGTATTGGCGTATAGATGCATAGAAGTATAGACATATGGACATATAGACGTATAGATGTATAGATATATAGATGTATAGATATATAGATGCATAGCTACATAGATGCATATATGCATAGATATATAGATGCATAGACGCATAGACGTATAGACGTATAGACGTATAGACGTATAGATATATAGACGTATAGACCTATAGACGTATAGATATATAGATGTATATTCGGTGGCGTGTCGCGGTGCCTGGGCGGGTTTAATTAGACGGGGCCCCGACGTTATGTAGATTCTCCCTGGCCGTGTCCGGGCAACGCGAGCCTCTGCGCAGCGATTAGCGGCGGGCTGCGCAGAACGCGCCCGTTACTTCCGGTAATGCGAAAAGCAGCGCTACCAGTGGGAGGCGGTCTGTAGGGCTTCTTTATGTCTAGTGTATACAGCCAAGCCCTATATATATATATATATATATATATATATATATATATATATATATATATATTTGAAACGGTACAAATTAGACAATTAAAGGTTCCGCGTTAAAGGTGGTTGTGTTTTCTGGCGTATATTGAATATATATATATATATCTAATGAGCCAATATATAAGCAAATTGGTATATATATATACCATATATATACCAATTGGGTTTTATATTGGCTTGTTAAATGTATATCTATATGTAAACCAATGTGATATAATATATATACATAGCGTACTAGTAGTCTGCACTGACCTCTCAGGTAAGGAGCCACATAGACAGGTGGACGTGGATATGGTAATTGCATCAGGGAGCCTAAGTGGTGTAGTAGTCTGCACTGACATCTCAGGTAAGGAGCCACATAGACAGGTGGACGTGGGTAGGGTGGTGACATCAGGGAGCCTAGGTAGTGTAATGGTTAGCACACTGGCCCAGAATGCAAGAAAGGTGGGTTCGAATCCCGCTCTAGGCGCAATATTTCCCATTTTCATCAACCCCATGACAATAGACCACCTTGGCCCACAATCACCATACCCACGCTTACCTGTCCACGGGGCTCTTTGCCTGAGAGGTCAGTGCAGACTACAGTCCTATTCACATAAACAGATAGTTGTAAGGGTTTGTTTGTTTGTAGTTTTACGTCCTAGCAACATCTAAGGTCATATCAGGACGGGTACCGACTTGTGACTCATGGTGACTTTATAGTGCTGCCCGCCTGGGAGACCAGGCCGTCGGTACCATGACCTGATATCCCACTCAGTCACATTATCCTGACACAGAGCCAACTAGTCCTTGCCCTATCCTAATAATACCGAGCGCTTGGCTAGGAAGCGACAAGTATACATTTTGAAGTCATTGGTTTGATTCGACCAGGGTTCGAACCCATGGGTTCGAATCCGTCGATCTACCAAAATGGGAGACGGACGTTCAACTCATTCAGCCATCCCGTCTGGTACCCCACACTTGAAATATTTCAATCTAAAGCGAGGTAGATCATAACAATGAAGCTAGTATATTTATCTAAAAACATTACAGAAACTCAAAACTCAAAACCATTGGACTGTGCAATTTTAACACCGATTCTATTAGTGGACGACAGTAATGGCATCAGACGAAGCCGTGGTTTATAAAACAGGCCCCCCTCCCAATAGTCCCTTCCTACCAACATCGGGATTCCTCATTCCTCACACCCATGCATAAATATATTTCTATACGACAGAACAAACCAATAGTCAAGACATCTTAACTTACTAACACAAACGTACCCCAACTAACATCTAAATTCTACTACATACAAAACATCATCATCATCATCATGCTATCAGTCGCGATGCGACAAAGACTTCTTTCATTACTTGACTGCCGCTCTCCATTTAGCTCTCTGCTGTGAGAGTTGCGTCCATGAGTCGGTCTTAATGTGCATTTCATGAAAGCTGCCTGCAAAAGTGTTGAAGTGCTGCTGGCTTTTGCAAGTTACCAGTGGCACTCTCTCGGGGAGCAAATAGAGGTTTCACACCGGCAAGAACATGTCAAGACAGGCGCAAAACTATTTGTCCCTGCAGTGGCTGGTCGGGAGATGTTGGGAGTTCCATACATCAACCGCCCTTAATGCTGCCACAGTGACATGGTTTTCTGTTTAGGGTTTGCTCCCTTAGCCTTCGGTTCTGTCAAGGACCTGTACCACAAGGCAGTGGTTTAGAACTCTGCAAGGCAGGGGCGTCAAACTCCCTGAGGTATTGCTATATCTGCATACCCACAAACAAAACAACACAATGAATAAAAGAGTATCTGAACACACTGAACTAAGACTAAGTAACGGTACTCGTATCTACGTGAATTGGAAATCTTAAGCCAACAACTAAAACCTTTTATGTGAATGCAAAATGATTGAATGTACCTCATATTCTTTACTCACTGCATCGTGTACACTTTAGTTTCATAATCTACCTCACATTTCAAGACACTATATAAACCATGTCTGAAAAAAAGATTGTGTAAATACCAAGATATCTGGAACACTTACGGTCGGAATACCATTGCTATGGCGCTGACAAAAGTTTTATATGAATAAAATTAATTTACCCCCAAAACAGGAAGCTCAAATAATGTTAAGAGGAGTCGTCATCTCACGCCTGACACGTGTGGCTTGATGGATGGGGAACGTCACGACGTTGTCAAATGTCGTCTGCTCTGATTTTCGTCTGGTGTCAGTGACTGACAGGACAGCGCCATCTACAGGCAGGAACAATTATCATAAAGAACCAATGCGTGAGTGCAGTCTTTCAACTCAGTTGGCTTAGTTTTATATGACGCTGCAATTTCGATAGTTAGATTTCTGTTTCTCTGTTTGTCTGCACATGGCCTTTGATGCTGACATCGCGTAAAATAACCACCAATCAATCAATCAATTAATATGTCTGTCTCTCTACCTGTCTCCCATTCCCTCTGATTCTCTGTCTCTGTCTCTCTGTCTATCTCTCTCCCTCCCTCTTATATATGACCACACACACACTATATATATGAGATATATGTATATATGAAATATATATATACATATATATATGAGATATATATATGATATATATATATATATGTATCACTTTGCACAACTCCAATTTGGTGCGATTATCGCCAAAGATATATATATATATAGTAAAACCTTTCTAAATTGACTGACCATGGGACCGACTTTAAATAGTCCATTTAGGGAGGTGGTCGGTTTAGGGAGTTTTTTTAATCATTACAATGGTATTGTACAGGTGATTGTTTGGGACCCACATAAAGCGATCAATATAGGGGAGTTGTCGATCTGTGGGGGTGGTCAGTTAGAGAGGTTTTACTGTGTATATATGCACACATGTAGCATGACAATAGGGCCGCTCTGGCTATCCTCTCCAGGATTTCCAAGTCATCCTGAAACGCACTTGCTCGCTTCTACCACCAGAATGCAGATATCATCAATGTTGTCGGTCACCCACACCCTGACTCTGAGGACTAGCAGGCCCTACCTCGTCCCATACCTGACTTGACACCACTACCAACTAACCACTAATTTTCACTAACAACTAACAGAGTAACACGTAACCCCACCCACTGCCTAACTAATTCCATCATCACTTCACTTCTTCCTCTGACCTTGGCCGGACTTACTGTGCATACCGGTGAATCTGGAGGGACTGACATTTGGGTCCTGGTCGAGTCAAACCAATGACTTATAAAATATGTACCTGTTGCTGCTCGGCACTTAGCCTTATGAGGTCAGGACAGGGACTGGGCGCACAGTGTCAGAATAATGTGACTGTGTGGGGCATCAGGTCATGGTGCTGGCGGTCTGATTTCCCAGTGGGGCAGCACTATGAAGTCGCCATGAGTGCGCGCTGCACTATTGCAGCCTTCAGCGCACCAATGCGATTGAAAACTCCCCAAAAACAACAACGAACATACAGCACGGCCCGTGGTTCGCCCGCTGCCCACCACGTGGCGCTGACGGCCGGCTCGCGCCGTTGCGCGTGTACAATATGGCGCTGGGCAGGGGGGGGGGGGGGGTCGGTGTGTGTGGGGAGGTGTGTATGAAAGTGTGCGGAGGGGGGAGGGGCGGAGGGGGCGGGGGAGGGGGCGGGTTGCGGGTTGCGGGTGGTGGTGGTGGGGTGGTGGTGGTGGGGTGGTGGTGGGGTGTTCTTTTCTTGCCGGCAGCAATGACCGGATTAGTACCCGCCAGGGGGCGACACAAAGACCAGGTGAGACAAATTAGGGCCCGCCTACAGCAGGCCTATAGCAGGCCTACAGCTAGATAACAGTTTTACCCCCTACTTGCAGTAGGAGTGAAAACCAACACTTTAGAAAAAGAGGCAAAGATTATCTACATGCCGGGCAAATGAAATGAGCGATCACTTCTTAATTTAAGAAGCAAAATATATTTTTCACATATATCTTAATATTTACCCGATATTTTTTATTTGAAAGATTTTACAAATCATGTAGTTTAATGGACTTTAAAAGTGAAATCAATGGCATTCTATGGTCACAATCTTGTCTTTTTGCATTCTCTCCCATTTCACCAACTCTGCAGATATAACTTATCAATTACTGAATTAGGCATTTGATACTGGAACCAGGGATTCCACTTCCTGTTCCATACTAACGCAATTTCCATCCGTATTTAGACTATGTTGTCATTCACCCTTACTGTACAGAACAGTAGGGGGGTGAATCTTTTATTTAGCAAACAGTGGACCTACAACAGCCCTACAACGGGCCTACAACCGGCCTACAGTAGGCCTACAACAGGCCTAACAAAATGCGGCAACAACCCGCCTTATGCTTCCGGTACCACAAACAGCGGCCGACCGGAAGCAGCGGAGTCCTTCAGAAGACACCGGATCACGCAGGTCAGGGCGACTAGTGACAGCGCGGCAGGCGAACATTTGGCTTGAAAAAAGCTTGTTTTATTTCAAACACCTCTACACCACATTAACTTTCCGTATTATCGGCTATTGGACGTCAAACATGTGGTCATTCTGACATATTTCTTTGGAGGAAACCTGTTGCCGCCAGATAGGTTACTCTTTCTGATAAGCAGCAAGGGGTCTCTTATATGCATTATCCCACAGAGAGGACATCACATACCATGGCCTTTTGATGAACAACTTGTGGACCACTGGTTGGAATGGAAAATAGCCCAAACTGGAAAATGGGTCCACTGAGCAGGGTCGATAGGATGACCGACACCTTCACAGGTGGACACTCTACCGTCTGAGTTACATCCCCACTCCACATTTGGGTGGACTGTCAGAATCGGTGCGAAACAGACGATGAATTGTTGGTGAATGGGGACGCCAGGACCCACCATCCCGCGCGCCACACTTCCGACCGGTCGGTTTCCCCATTTATCGCTCAAAGGGTTTGTCTCCATTAGGCTGTGCTAGTAGTTCGCCGATTAACTTAACCCGAGGTAATTGCTTTATTTTTGGTGGCTGTGACTATGATATGTCGTCCTGTAATGGCTTAGTTTGAAACAGACGCTAATTACCCGGAAGTAGGTGTTAGAATTGGGCCACGACGAAATGAAACCTGCAGACTGCTGCCGAGACCAACAGATCCAATGTAACTAGCCTTACTTTAATATGAATAAGCAATGCTTAGGACCGACCCCACACCCCTGCCCACATTAGTAGAAATTACGAAACTGTCTAGAGTCTCGGTGCTGAAAACCATAGAAATACATGCTGAAAACGTCGACAGCAAAACAAAGACATACGCGCAGTACAAAACTTCGATTTTATTCAAAATTAATAGAAATACATAACAATTTGGCATAAACATGGAAGTTTGGAATTACAAACTAGTCTATTGACATACATATAAATGCTTGGAGAATTATGTATTTATTATTATACAATTCAACACGAGTATATTATTAACCAATCGGTGACCCCGAATAATGTAAATACGTGACAGCCTCGCCACAGTATATCGACGAGTGATTTCCGTTTCCGTTTGCTGGATTTAGATTATTCAACACGAGTATACAAATGGCGGCGCCCATACAGTGCTATTTCCGTTCCCGGTTGGTGGATTTTGGTGAAGACATGTTCAACCTCTATGAGTATGAGTACTGTTTATGTGTATATACACATGTTAGTCATTAGCCTCCCCCTTGGGTGGGTCGGTATTATTGACTTCTGATATCAAACTCTTGCTGAAGGTTGGCTGGTTGGTTGTTGGAGTTTTATGTCCTGGTAACATTTAAGGTCCGACCGGGCGTGGTGGCCGAATCGGTAGAGCACAGGCCTTGCGTGTGGAAGATCGGGAGTTCACGAGTTCGATTCCCAGTCGAGTCAAACCAATGACTTAAAAATTTATACTTGGTGCTTCCTAGCCTGGTACTCGGCAGTATTAGGATAGGTCAAGGACTGGTTAGCTCAGTGCCAGGATAATGTGACTGAGTGGGATATTGGGTCATGGTGCCCGAGGCCTTATTTCCCAGTTGGGCAGCACTATAAAATCACCATGAGAGCATACTGTCACAGGTTGGTACCCGTCCTGATATGACCTTAGATGTTGCTAGGATGTAAAACAACAACAAACAAACAACAGGTCATATCAGAACTGGTACCGACTTGTGACAGTGTGCACTCATAGCGAGTTTATAGTGCTGCCCCACTGGGGAATCAAGCCGTTGCCACCATGACCCGATAACCCACTCAGTCATATTATCCTGATACTGAGCTAACCAGTCCCTATGCTATACTATTAATGCCGAGCGCCAAGCCAGGAAGAGACAAGTATAAATTTTGTCAGTCATTGGTTTGATTCGACTGGGAACCGAACTCTCGACCTTCTGCGGGCGAGGCCCGCGCTCTACCTTATAAACGTGAATGAATGTAACATAACATGGCCGGAAGACCAGTGCCTCGGGGCTACAAAAATACCTGTATTCGATGAATAAAATTATCATTTAACCCCCCACCCCCCACCGCTAGCATTTCTGTTGTTTTTGTTGAGAAAACCGAATTGGTCGGCGAATTGTTTGTTATTATTGCACGGCGAGCTGTTTGTGAGACGGCGTCGTGAACGAGTGGACGGTTGATTGCGATTAAGATAAATCTGGATGTAGGCGGGGTGGAGGTGGGTGTCGGGGTGGGGGTGGGGGTGGGGGGGTGTTTGTTTTAATTCCTACATTGTGTCAAATGCCACCAAACCCTGACGTCTCAGTTTACTGAGTCGGGCCGCAGAACGACAATTGAGTCGGTGGAGACGAATGGCCGACAGCAGCAGCTGAGAATTCACTTTCTGCTCACAAGTATCACAGTATCAGGCACGTCATGGGCTTTGTTATTATTTATTGTTATATATATATATACAGTATAACCCCATTAAACCAAGCTCGGTTAAACCAAACGATCGGTTAATCCAACTTTTTCGGCCACCTGGCAAAATACTACCGTTTATCATATAAAAAAGTTGGTTAAACCAAAGTCGGTTAATCCAAATTATCGGTTAATCCAAACAAAATTGTCAGATCCCAGGCCACTCCAGTATGGTTAAATCAAACTTTCATGTGGTTATAAGGTCATCTGAGACCCCACTGACTTTTTATATGATAAATGGTTGTATTTTGCGGGGCCGCCGAAAAAAGTTTGGATTAAACGATCGTTTGCTTTAACTGAGCTTGGAACGGGGTTATACTGTACATACATTAAAAAAAACAATAATTAAAGTGTCCACATACACTAGTGCTAGTAGTAGTTCTACTACTACTAGCACTAGTACTACTAATACTAGTACCAGTACTACTACTATTAGTACTACTACTACTACTAGTACTAGTACTAGTACTACAACTACTACTAGTACTACTACTACTAGTACTACTACTACTAGTACTACTACTACTAGCACTAGTACTACTAATACTAGTACTAGTACTACTACTAGTACTACTACTAGTACTACTACTACTACTACTAGTACTACAACTACTACTAGTACTACTAGTACTACTACTACTACTACTAGTACTACTACTACGGTACTACAATATTTATCCTGAAAAAAGGGACAGAAAAGACCATTGGGCTGTGCAAGTTTTATACTCTAAAGTGTAAGGTTTAAAGTGTAAGGTTTAGAGTGTAAAGTGTAAAGTTAAAATTGTAAAGTGAAAAGTTTAAAGTTTAGAGTGTACAGTTTAAAGTTCAAAGTTTAAAGTTTAAAGTTTAGAGTTTAGAGTTGAGTTTAGAGTTTAGAGTTTAAAGTTTAAAGTGTAAAGTGTAAAGTGTAAAGTTTAAACTTTAAACTTTAAAGTCTAAGCCGGTTACCTGGTTCCCTCCAAGACCCCCCGGGGGTGCGCGCGCACGCGGAAGGGCCCGGGGTGGCGGCGCGCGCATTGTGCGTCTCCCAGAATGCCCCGCGGCACGCAGCGGCCGTCACAGTGCGCAGACCCGCGCAACGAGACGCCGCCGCCCGGCGACCAATCAAAAAGCAGCTTTGTCTTTGCCGCGCCGCCGATTGCCGCTCGCCGGACGCACAATGCGAAACCACCACCAGCGACCCGCCCCTCCCCGCCCCTCCCCCGCTCACCCTCCCCCGCTCATCCTCCCCCCGCCCCCTCTCTGCCCCCTCTCTGCGCATGCGCAGTGCGTTACCGCAGTGTCGCTTCCGGTGTGTCCATTCATGCGGCGGGTGCTTTGGGGGGCAATTACTCGATTTGTGGAGACTGTGTGGTGGGTGAGGTAGGTCGGTGGGGTGGGGTGGGGTGGGGGGGGCGAGGAGGGAGGATGGAGGGGAGGGGAGGGCAAGACGGGGGCGGAGGGCGAGGGTGAGTGGGAAGGGGAGGGGGAGGGGGGAAGGGGATGCACGGAGGGAGGGAGGGAGGGAGGGAGGAAGGTAAGGGACGGGAGGCGGAGGGCGAGGGGAGGGGAGGGGCGGGAGGCGGAGGGGGGAGGAGGGGAGGGAGGGGAGGGAGGGGGAGGGAGGGGGGGGAGAGGGGAGACAGGGAGCGGAGGTAGGGAGGCGGAGGGTGTGGGGCGGGGGAGGAGGAGGTGAAACGGGAGGTAAGCAGGAGAGGGGAGGCAGGGAGGGGAAGCAGGGAGGGAAGGACGGGAGGCGGAGGTCTAGGGGGAGGGGAGGGGCAGGGGGAATGAAGGGACGTGTGATGGAAGGAGGTGGAGAGTATGGAGGGTGGAGAGGAAGAGAAGGGGAGGGAAGGAGGATGAGAGGAGGGGAGGGGGGGAGAGGAGGAGAGGAGGAGAGGAGAGAGGAGGGGAGGAGGAGAGGAGGAGAGGGAGGGAGGAGAGGAGGAGAGGAGGGAGAGGAGGAGGAGGGAGGAGAGGAGGAGAGGAGGGAGGAGGAGGAGAGGAGGAGGGGGAGGGGAGGAGGAGGAGGAGGGGAGGAGGAGAGGAGGAGGGAGGAGGAGAGGAGGGGAGGAGGAGGGGAGGAGGAGGAGAGGATGGGAGGAGAGGAGGGGAGGAGGGGAGGAGGAGGGGAGGAGAGGAGGAGGGGAGGAGAGGAGGAGGGGAGGAGAGGAGGAGAGGAGGAGAGGAGGAGAGGAGGAGAGGAGGAGGGAAGGAGAGGAGGAGAGGAGGAGAGGAGGAGAGGAGGAGAGGAGGAGAGGAGGGGAGAGGAGCGGAGCGGAGAGGAGCGGAGAGGAGCGGAGAGGAGCGGAGAGGAGCGGAGAGGAGCGGTGACGAGGAGAGGAGGAGAGGAAGAGGGAAGGAGAGGAGGAGTAACGGAGGAAGGGGTGGGTGTGCAGAGGATGTGAGGAAATAGGGGAAAAGGGTGATTGGATAGAAAGAGGTGAGGAATGAGTGAAGGGAGTAGAAGAAGGGAGAATGGGAAGAGATGGGTGGAAGGAGCGTGGGCGGAAAGAAGGGGAGTGGAGAGAGTGGTTCGGTAGAAGAGAAGAGGAGAGACGCGAAGAGAGGAGAGACGAGGTACAGAGGAGGGTCACTAAACTGACAGGAGCTGAGAGGTCGGTCGGTGGTCGGTATGAGGTGGGGCCGATAGGGAGAGGTGGGGGTGAGGGTGAGGTTGAGGGGTGAGGGTGAGGGTAGGGGTGAGGGTGAGGGTGAGGGTGGAGGTGAGGGTGAGGGTGAGGGTGAGGTGGGGGTGAGGGTGAGTGAGGGTGAGGTTGGGGGTGAGGGTGGGGTGAGGGTGGGGCGTGGGGTGAGGTTGAGGGTTGGGGTGAGGGTGAGGGTGGGGGTGAGGGTGGGGGTGGGGGTGAGGGTGGGGGTGAGGGTGGGGGTGAGGGTGGGGTGAGGTTGAGGGTGAGGGTGGGGGTGAGGGTGAGGGTGGGGGTGAGGGTGAGGGTGGGGGTGGGGTGAGGGTGGTGAGGGTGGGGCGAGGGTGAGGGTGAGGGTGGGGTGAGGGGGGGGGGTGAGGGTGGGGTGAGGGTGGGGGTGAGGGTGAGGGTGAGTGTGAGGGTGTGGGTGAGGGTGGGGGTGGGGGGGGGGGGTGAGGGTGAGGGTGAGGGTGAGGGTGAGGGTGAGGTTGGGGGTGAGGGTGAGGGTGAGGGTGGGGTGAGGGTGGGGTGAGGGTGAGGGTGAGGGTGAGGGTGAGGGTGAGGGCGGTGGGGCGGGAGGAGTAGGGGTGGTGTGTATGTGGGGTGTGGGGTGGGGAGGAGTAGCGGTTGCGGGGACGACCCTGATGCTTATTCGCGATGAAACGAACTAAACGAGTGTCATGGCTGCCGGCCGTAACAATAGGGCGCCCCCCAACGGCTCCCGGGGGAGGCGTGACGTCACGAGCCGACCGGTCACCGGCGTCCGACCATAACTAGCCATAACGAAACCGAAACGCCCGGCCGCAGCCTCCCACCCGCCACATGACGAGGGTGTTCTTTGTGAGTGGTTAGAATGTCGGACTTTTTTCTAGGTTAGACTCCTAATCTGAAGGTCGGTGGTTCTATTCCCCTTATCATCACCTCTGCCGATTTGGATTTCCACCACTGTGTATAACTTACAGAGTCATCAACGGCCAGTTGCTCTCATATAGTCATACCATGTCTATGTGGTGTGGGAGGTCAAAAATCCCTTGGGTCGGTAAAAGTGTAGGCTCTGGAGTTGGCTTTCTATGGACAAACTGTCTAATGGTGAAAAAAAGACTATTCAGACTTATCTAGGTAACCATGCCAAAAGTAGCCAGATAACACACCACACAGCTACGTACAAGCCTATGATATGTAAATAGGAGTAGGCTAGTCTAGTAATAAGAGTAGAAAAATAAATACATATATACCAAGAAAATCCAAAAAAACTAACATAGGCTATTAACCATACCAACCAATTATCTATCTGCTACTGAAATGCAGGCAATCAAATACCTTATCAGCAGCCACTGTCTGGTAAGATAACACCAACACTACAACTGGCCAGCATTGAAAACAAGCCTGGGTACCCGGGCTTATATGCTATGGACAGTATAAATACAGCCTCAATAATTATATGATTGTTTTTGTTGTAAATGATCACTTTTATTTGCTGAATAAAAGGTTTTATTCAGGGCTGAGGCACTGGTCTTCGGCCTTATGATGTTACATTCATTCGCATATGTAAATATCATAAAACAGTCTAAGATAGCGAAATCTTGCTACGAGGAAAAGAAAGAACAGTTCTGTTACTCAACAGCATTGCCAGAAAACAGGGTGTACATTTTATATTGTCAGTGTCAAGGTCAAGGTCACTTTGTACTTATTTAGCAGATTACATCCCCCAAAATACACACAGATAGTGTATACAATTGATATATTATCTATGTACATTATCTATGTACATTATCTATGGACATTATATATGTGCATTATCTATGTATATTAAGTATTATCTATGTATATTAATTATGTATATTATATATGTATAGTATCTATGTATATTATATATGTATATTATCTATGTATATTATATATGTATATTATATATGTATATTATCTATGTATATTATCTATGTATATTATCCATGTGTATTATGTATGCATATTATCTATGTATATTATCCATGTGTATTATGTATGCATATTATCTATGTATATTATATGTGTATATTATCCATGTATATTATCCATGTATAGTATCTATGTATATTATCTATGTATATTATCTATTTATATTATCTATTTATTTTATATATTCGTATTATAGTATGTGATAGTATTATCTTTGTAGATTATCTATGTAGATTATCTATGTAGATTATCTATGTAGACTATATATGTATATTATCCATGTGTATTATATATGCATTTTATCTATGTATAGTGTCTATGTATATTATCCATGTATATTATACATGTATATTATCCATGTATATTATCTATGTATATGATCTATTTATATTATCTATGTATATTATCTATTAGTTTTATATTATATATAGTAGTATCTATGTAGAGTAGCTATGAAGAGTATCTATGTAGATTATCTATGTAGATTATATATGCAGATTATCTATGTATATTATCTATGTATATTATCTATGTATATTATCTAGGTATATTATCTATGTATATTATCTACATATATGATCTGAGTATATTATCTGTGTATATTATCTATGTATATTATCTATGTATATTATCTACATATATTATCTGAGTATATTATCTGTGTATATTATCTATGTATATTATCTATGTATATTATCTATGTATATTATCTGTGTATATTATCTATGTATATTATCTATGTATATTATCTATGTATATTATCTATGTATATTATCTGAGTATATTATCTGTGTATATTATCTATGTATATTATCTATGTATATTATCTATGTATATTATCTATGTATATTATCTATGTATATTATCTATGTATATATATTCGTTATATTACATACATTGTTTGTTTCTAATGTCACAGTTCCTGTACATATTCACTTCATTACTGGTCGGCAGATAGTTGCTGCAGATGCCACACGACCTGTGGGTGTTATGCAATACTTCCACCACCACCCTCCTCACCCACCCTCACCCCTCTCTCTCTCTCTCTTTCTCTTTCTCTCTCGGGATGGGCGTAAAATGAAAGGGTGTGTGGGGGTGAGGATGAGTGACTAGTTGTGTGTGAGGGTTGCTGGTGGTGATGTGTGGGTGTGGGAAGGGGGGGGGGGGTGCTGGTGGTGATGTGTGGGTGTGGGAAGGGTGGGGAGGGGGAGGGGGGGAGGGTTGCTGGTGGTGATGTATGTGAGAGGGGGTGAGGGTGAAGGTTACTGGTGGTGGTGATGTGTGTGTGGGGGGGGGGGGCTATAGGGGGTTGAGGAGGGGTTGAGGAGGAGGGGGGGGGGGGGCTTCTGAAAATGAATATCGACAGGCGGGTCAGCTGGCCCCCAGATGACCAGACGGATTAAAAATTTAATACAAAACCTGCACCAGGGTGATTGGTTGGCTGGTTGGTTGTTGGAGTTTTACGCCCTGGCAACATCTAAGGTAATTTCAGGACGCTCAGGGTGATTGGTCTCAGTGATAACTCAGCCACAGTCGATTCTACATAAATAGGAAATACACCTATAAATGAGCACATAGGCGGCTAATGTCGACCTAGATCAGGGGTCTTAGTTTGAACATGTCGATTCCATATGATTATGGTAATTTAATTATAATCAATGTGAAATTTAATTAGTAAACATTGCCGACACAATATATACAATTGAAAAGTAGAAACTTGAATCATGTATGAATTAATAATCAATTATAGATCACAGAGATATAATATATAGTCGACTATTAATCTAGGCATAACACACGTTTTTAATTATCAACTCCATATTAAACTGATTGTACTATTAGGCGTTCGAAATAAGAGCTTGTCCGCTTGTCCGGACAAGTGCAAATTCAGACAGACAAGTGAAAATCACACCAGACTTGTCTGGTGGACACGTGACAAAGTGTGCTCATTTCTATCACTGCTAGTACTTGACTAATAGCAGTCTGGAATTTAATTAGTAAATATTGCTGACACAAAATAATTTACCTTATATATATATATATGTGTGCATTATAATTAATTATAATAATATAAAGCAACGAAGCACATACATGGTTTATTTATTTAATATTACTGTTGTACATATTATATTCAATTGTGAGTCGCGCACCAACCCCCTTCTCGGTATGCGCGATTGGGGTGCCACCTGTCAACGCCTGAATTGTGTCACTTCTGCGCTAATTTTCATCACACACATATATATATTTATATATATATGTGTGATGCATAATTTATTAATCTACCTGATAGAGCCACATGGCTGGTTTCCCTCTAAATACCTAGATTATATCTAAGTATTATTATTCAACTTTATGGATAGAAGTATATATATATATATATATATATATATATATATATATATATATATATATATATATATGGGTCAGGATCATGAAAAGAGGCCAATTGGTGGAAGTTGTCGGCATCGATCATTGGATGTCGGCGTCGATCATCATAATTATAGTTTAGAATTGACAGAGGTATTGAAAGTCCTTAAATTTATCCTGAATGTAAAGGTAGAGAAAATACAACAACCTTATTTGTTTCATTGTTGTTTGTATGTTTGTTGTTGTTTTACGTCCTAGCAACATCTAAGGTCATATCAGGACGGGGGTTTATGGATAGAAGTGTATATATATATATATATATATATATACATATATATATATATATATATAGTATAGTTATACGAGTCTTACCTTGGTACAGATGATGGATAACTGTTGTTTTACCGAGGTATAAGCCTCGGAAGATGTGGGCTAGGGAGAGGTAAGCACGTCCTGCGGTACCAGCAATCTTAACCTACTTATTGAGGATAAAAATGACTTTCAAACAATGGATACTATTACTTTACCGAAAAGGTACACCAACGGAATAGATGTGGCAGGGTGTGGCGGGAGGGCCCTAGCCCACATCTATCCGAGGCTTATACCTCGGTAAAACAACAGTTATCCATCATCTGTACCAAGGTAAGACTCGTATAACTATACTATTTTACCTCGGTAAACAGCCTCAGGCTAGCCTCAGGCTAGGGAGACCTTTACATAATTCATTTTTTATCCTTAATATCATTCTTTCTTATTATTATAACATTCTAAATTTTTGTTCTCACCTATTCTTGTTAGTTGGCGAGAAGACGCTTTGCAACGCCGGTAGGCTTTTCTAGTCTTTTATTATAATGTTTTGCAAACGACTTAGCCGTCTTCCAGCCTGCATGCGCTAGTATTCTTTTCACAGAAATACCAAGCACCCGTGCCTTGGAGACCATGGCTCCTCTAGTTGAGTGGGAAGAGTATTTACTCGTATCCACTCCAGCCAATTTCAACACCGTAATTGTCCATCTGGCAAGTGTGTCTCGTGAAATCGCCTTATGTGGCTTTATAAAGCTCAGTAATAGTTGTTGTGATGCACGTAAATCCTTTGTCTTGTATATATAAGCCCGTATGGCCGACACAACACATAATTTCCGATCATTCGGAAAACAGTCTAAGTGAACCGTTGATAAAGGGTCACCTAACGTGTTCGATTTGAGCAATTTTTCTAAATCAAACGTAGCTTGTTGCTTGTCTATCTCTAATCCAGTTACTAACAATAACAGGACCGCGACCTTAAAACCTAACTGTTTTATATCTAACCACGAGTTGTGAGGCCAAGCCTGAAACAACTTAAATACTATAGAAACATCCCAAAACCGACTATACTTTGGTTTTGGAGGATTCCTTTGATAAATTGAACGAAGTAAATAACAAATAACATGATGTTTTCCAACTGTTTCGCCATCAATTCTAGGTAATATAATTGATAACGCACACCTCGCCGCATTAATCGATCCAAAGGAAAGTCCTTCATCCTCTAGAGAACGAAGAAACCGAGCTACTTGTGAAATCTTTGGATTTGTTGGCTTAACTTTCATTAACAAACAATGTACACCCCATTTCTTTAAATAGGTTGTATACATTTTGACAGTTCCTGGCCTCCAGGCATCCGATACTATCCTATCCTCAGTAATTCTGTCCAATCCAAATTGCTGTAGCTGCTTCCTTAGAAAAGGAATGCCAATAGGGGCGTCGTTGACACGTCGCCGTGAACCACTAGCGGTCCGTGGTGCGTCAGATTCCGAGTTTTCTTGGGAATCGTATACGATCTTTTGCCAGTTGTGAAACTGCTGGCAGCCAAGGTTGCGTGTCCCAATCGGGCACCACCAGTATCGCATGTGTCCCTTCCAAGCCGATTTTTCTCACTACTCGGCTGATAATGCTAAATGGTGGGAAAATATAAAACTAATTATTTTCCCAGGTAATAGCAAACGCATCTACTTTCCAAGCATCCGGTTCAGGATGCCAAGAAACATAACAGGGTAACTTGTTATTATTTCGTGATGCAAATAAGTCAACTTCAGGTGTACCCCATTTTTCACAAACGAAGTTAAACAAATGTGTAGAGAGAGACCACTCTAAATGGTCATGGAAATTTCTACTTTTATAATCTGCAAGTGTATTTTGTGACCTGGAATATGCGCTACAGTCAGCCAGACTTGTTGAGCCTGTGCCCAGTTCCAAATCAGTTTAGATAACTGATTGCAAGACTTTGATTTGGTTCCACCCATGTTACGAATATATGCCATGGCAGTAGTATTATCAGTTAGTATTCTAACCTGTGATTTATTTATCTTTACTAAACTACGTAAGCCCAGATAAATAGCACGCAATTCTAGTGCATTAATATAGTCTGATTTTTCATCATCAAGCCATCTACCTCCTGTTGTGACCCCATCTCGATGAGCTCCCCAACCTTCTAACGAAGCATCAGTAGTAATTACTGTATTAGGTTCCGCCATGCGGATTGGATTTGGTGAACTTGCTATATGTTGCATCCACCATCCAATATCCTGTAACCCTTCTTGCGAAATAAACATCTTTCGCTCAAAATTGCCTTTAGTTCGTGTTAACGCTAAATTTTTATCTATTTCTAGCGACTTAATATGGGCCTTCCCATATAACACAGCAGGTGCATATGAGGTCATTATGCCAATTAAGAACAGCAACCTGTCTAATTTTTGGCTTTGATAACTTAATAAGCTGAGTCGCTGTAGTCATAAACTTAATTAGTTTTTGTTCTGTTATCGACACTGTAAGGGACTGTGTATCCAGAATAAACCCTAAACATTTGAGTTGTTTTGTTGGTTTAAAAACTGACTTTTGTTGATGTACATAAAACCCCAATTTAGTGAGTAATGCACATAAATCCAAAACTGCATTCACACAACCAATTTGTGTTGATGCTATAATAAAAGAATCATCTATGTATGGAAACATTATATGACCCTTCCTCGCCATTACCGAGAAAACAGGTTTAAGCAATTTAGTAAATAAACGTGGCGCACAAGCTAAGCCATTCGGCATACAGGTAAACTCATAGAGTTGGTTATCCCAAATAAATCGAAGAAATTTTCGATATTGTTCCATTATGGGAAGCGTATAATATGCATCCTGTAAATCAACACTAGCCATCCACGCATCTGGTGTAATCAGATCCCGTGCCGTATCTAGAGAGAACATTTTAAAATGTCGATATTCCACCCTTTTATTAAGGATTGTTAAATCCAGGATCATTCGAACATCCCCATTAGGCTTCGGTCTCGAGAAAATGTTTGAAATAAACTGTCCTGAACAGTGTGTCACTTTTTGTATAATTCCTTTCTCAAAGAATTTATGTACCTGTTTAGTTAGTGCGTCTCGTTCAACTGGTTGAATGTTATATGGAAAAGGTATTATACTTTGTACAGGAATTTGTGTAAAAGGAATTTGAACACCCCTAACTATTTCTATAATTTCTTGGTCACTAGTAATTTTGTGCCACTCAGAAATATGATTACTAATATTACCAGCCACAAAGTTGCTTACAGTTTGTGTGTTTTTAGAGGCTGCAGGGACTTGTAAAGTTTGTGTTTGGACCTCTACTTGGACCCGCCCCTGGGGAAAGGTCTCGACGAGTTGAACCCTCGACCTATTGGCCGTGCGGTGTTGTCGGTCCAGCCTGGGCGAGCGCCCCGGCCCCGAAACCCTTGACCGAAGTTTGAACTCGGTCTGGTTCCTCTGGTGAACCGTCGTGGACGAAAATCCCCTCGTGACTTTTTGAAACGAGGAACTTCCTGTTTCTTCTTGCCATCCATGTTTTTGCCACTCTTGGCTGCAGTCTCTACCTCTTTATAGAGGTATTGTAGTTGACCGCCAAACATCTTGGTATTATCTAAAGGTTTCCCTTTAATCGGCTCTGGAGCAAGATAGAGCGTAAACTCCTTCCCCTCATTATTGGTAACCTTCTTAGAGCGAGCCACTTCCTTGCCAGCATCTGTGCAAACTGACTTGAAGACATTTTCATATCTTCGAAACGACAGGTAATTACCTGCCGCCGCTAGTACTGCAATGCCTTTGTCCATTGTCTTAGCCAAAGACGAGAACTTATTTTCACTCTGCATCCTATTAGCCACAGGAACAATAGCTGTTAGGGTAGCCAACACTGCCTTATGCACTGTGTGCAACACATCCTCAAACTTCTTACGGTCATCCGTCATATTGACATCCCGATCCATCTCTTTAATGATGGAGTTGGGAACACCCTTTATGCCTGTTAACTCATCTCCTAACTTGGAGATAACCTCCGCCGGTTTGAACGTGCGAAAATGACCATTCACGGTCTCGCGCATAAGCGTAGTGGTTTTAACCCGCTTAGCCTTTGGCTTCTCCACCTTCTTAGCCACTTTAGTGCCAATTTCCGCATAGACCCCTTCATATACGGTGTCTGAGTCTGATTCCGTAGAAGTAGACTCAGTGGACGACTCAGAAGAAGAATATTTCCTCTTCCTCTTCTTCTTTTTGGACTTAGTCTTCCGCTTTTTGCGCAAACCAGACTCTGCCCGCTCCTTGGTGAAATCATCACCCGAAGAAATCACCTGTTTCTTCTTCTTCTTCCTCCGTTTAGGAGAAGGAGGAGGAGGAGCCTTAAGCTCCACCGCCGAGTCTGTGTCCAAGAAATCCTCAAATGAATCCTCTTGGACACTCGGCCTACGCCGCTTCCGAGACACCGGCGATTTGGCAGTCAAGATGTGGCTTTCCAATCTTGCAAAGCGAGCCTCCCAATCTGGAGGCGCAGGCACATCAGGCACTGCGTCCTCGTCCGGGTCGGAGAGGATATGCGCCCGGGGCTGTGTCGACGGCCCTGCCGACAACACGGGTGAGGAGTCGTACTCCTCGTCCACTCCACTCGGAACACGCCCCTCGGCTGCTGCTGCACCGCGCTTACTCCGCTTCGTGGCCATCGGGAACTGAAACAAACATTTTTGATCAGTCCCGGTATATATATATGTCACAATATGGTTGTTTCAAACTCATTTGGACATCTATTGGTGTTAAAGAACGTGTTCATACCGTTATAACACAGGCGTAATAAGCTAAATTTGTGCGTGGGTTGTGGGTCAAGCCCAAACCTTACGCGGGGTCGGGACCAGTGTATCGGCCCGCCCATCCCTCTGTTCCGCACACTTCTCCCACCTGTGACTACTACGTCAACAAGTTGGAGAAAATGCTACGAAACTCGGAGAAACGCCTGAACAAGTTTTGTCTAGGGGAGTCTATAAAAGAAACCCAGGAGCATCTCCAACATTACTCTCTATTAGAGTACGAGAGAATTTCCACATGAGATAGGGCGAAACCCACATCTCTACCCATAGTCACACGGTGACCCGGGTGTTGACATAACCGCTAATGACCGGTTTGGTTCCTTCGCGAAACCCACTCGAGTGTTCTATCCTTGGTTGTTTATAACCAAATAACTCGTCCAAATTGGACCAACGAAAGTCTAAACTTTCCATATTGATGCTCTAATGCATCATAATTAAGCTAACCACAGTTTTTATTATACTTACTGCGTATTTGCTTGTATGTAGACTAATTTTGCCGGAGCAACCCAACGACACGTTATCCAGTCGTGAGTTGTATATGCTAATTGTTGGTACCGGACGTGCTTACCTCTCCCTAGCCTGAGGCTAGCCTGAGGCTGTTTACCGAGGTAAAATATATATATATATATATAGTGTGTGTGTGTGGTGCGAGGGGCCCCTGCCCACCAATTACCCCCACACCTGGGGGGGGGGGGCACTCCACCAATGCGCCAAGGAGAAATATATATATACACAGTATATATTCCCCATGCATTTATACTCGTATAATGCGTTATACATCACATATAACTCTGTCAGTACTTGTAGAACTGTGGTCGTTATTGTGTTCATCGGTAAAGTAAATCATTTTTCCAGAATTTATATTTCTACTGAATCCACTTGTGTCTGTCTTCAATATTCTCGAGTTAGTATTTACATATTTGTATTATTGATGATTTCTCTCAGAAAGAAGCCGACAGTACCCTTTTTCTGATGGTGTATGTATTCTGTCCATAATGGTTAAAGTCGGTTTTAACTTTCTCTTATTCTTCTGAGATAAATCTATTAAATTGATTGTTATTATCTACATTACTTTAGGTTCAAGTAATTTAAAAGTTAAATGTGTAACCTTCGAGATATTTGAAGTGGAAACATGTCAAATTAGTTTTGGCAAGCACGCCAAAACTCTGACACCATAGCCTTCAGCAATAACATGTTCTATTAAATTGATGCAGTGTGCCCTTCTATTTGGCAACACATACTTAATAAGTGCATCAATATCTAAGTTAGATAGGTTGAGTTAAATCTATATAATTATTTTGGGATTGAAAATGTGATACTTCATCGGACTATGCAGATGCAATGATTTGTTTGCACGGCTAGAGAGTAATAGACCAGCGGGGTGAGCTTCTTTCTCCATACACAAAACTGGTGTTCTTTGTGGCGGAGTGGTTAGAGTGTCTGACTTTTTTCTAGGTCGGACTCCTAATCTGAAGGTCGGTGGTTCGATTCCCCGTGCCCCACCTCTGCTAATTTGGATTTCCACCGCTGTGTATAACTTACAGCGTCATCAAAGGCTAGTTGCTCTCATATCATGTCTATGTGGTGTGGGATGTTAAAAATCCCTTGGGTCGGTAAAAGGGTAGGCTCAGGCTTTCTATCGACAAACTGTCTAATGATGAAAACAAGTCTATTCAGACTTATCCATGACAGGCAGTATAAATCTTCAAGAACAGCTAATACTAATAATCTTCGGGTTCCCCTTGTGTTATCGCGTTCCCTCATTATGAGTATCTCAGTATCTACTGCTTGTAATATATAATCTTTCTCTGTTTGTGAGAATCTTCTTACATGTCCGCACCCTTTGTGGACTTGTTAATTGTACACTTGATTGGTTGCTTGGTTACCGATTGTTACTTTCCATGACTGCCTTCACATTGTAGTGCTGGTGGTCATTAGTTTTTGGTTTTAAAGTTTAACGTTTACCGCCTGGATGTATCATGCCTGGCCTTTATATCCTCCAAGAGTTTGCTTTAATCGCCAATGTACTTTGTGGTGGTGCTGGTGGGGGGGGGGGGGGTGAGGAGTGAGGAGGGGTTAGTCTATCACTATCAGTGCATTTAGCTCCAATTGGGGTTTTTAATGTTTCTATTGTACCTGTACTTTTAAATTTTACTCCCAGTGTAGTTCAGTTGCTTCGGATAAATTCTCTGACAGACCCATCCAGGGATGGTTGTGGGGAGAGAGGGGGGGGGGGGGAGAGCAGGGAGGGAGTGAGGAGAGGGATGGGAGTGGAGGAGAGGGGATGGAAGTGAGTGGGAGGAGGGAGGGAGGATGGGGAGTGGAGGGGAGAAGGGGGTAGAGGAGAGGGGGGGAGGGAGAGGAGAGGTGGGAGGAGAGGGGAGGAGAGGGGGAGGAGAGGGGAGGAGAGGGAGGAGGCGAGGGTGATGGGAGGGGTGGGAGGAGGGAGGGGGAGGAGGGGAGGGAGTAGAGGAGACGGAGAAGGGCGGTAGGGAGCGGGGAAGGGCGGGGAGGGAGAGCAGGTGGGATGGGGACGGGGAGAGGAGGGACCCGAGAGGAGGGGACGGGGGAGGGGAGGAGAGGATATGAGCCAGGGAGGTGGAATGAGGAAGAGGGAGGTGGGAGGAGAGGGGATGGAGGGAGGGGAGGGACGGGAGGGGGAGGAGGAGAGGAGAGGAGAGGAAGGAGTGGAGAGGATGAGAGGGTGGAGGGAGAGGAGAGGAGAGGAGAGGAGAGGAGATGGGATGGGAGGGGAGGGTAGGAGAGGAGGGGAGGGGAGGGTAGGAGAGGAGGGGAGGGGAGGGTAGGAGAGGAGGGGAGGGGAGGAGAGGAGAGGGGAGGGGTGGGGAGGAGGGAGGGGAGATGACGGGGCTGGGGGGAGGGGGGGGGGGGCAATAGGCGCGCGCTGTTGACGGTGCGGGAGCGGGGCAGTGGAGTGCGCTGGTCAACACGTGAAGTGTTTACCAGATGACCACAAGGCACTGGCCGTAATCCACACATACACACGCCACACACACACGCGCACACACGCGCACGCACGCGCACACCAACCGCGCACATCTCGTGTTACTAGCGGGTGCAATTTGTTACACTCGTTGTTTAAAGTAAAGCTTGTTTTATTTAACGATGCCTCTAGAGCACGTTGATTTTCATATCACCGGCTATTGGACGTCAAACATATGGTCATTCTGACATATTTCTTCGGAGGAAAACTGCTGCTGCCAAATAGGGTACTCTTTCCGATAAGCAGCAAGCGGTCTTTTATATGCACTTTCCCACAGACAGGACAGCACATACCACAGCCTTTGATGAACCAGTTGTGGAGAACAGGTTGGAATGGAAAATAGACCAAACTGCGAAAGGGTCCAATGCGCAGGATGGCTCTCGTTGATTAAAGCTGTGTAGTCTGATGAAAGCATCAAATTGTCGAAACCAAAACAATTACCGTGATTTGATTCTACATATCAAACCTAGATACTGGTGCAATTAATAAGCAAATGTTGTATCATAGAAGGTAAGCCAAGTCAATATAATAAGTCTATTCAGACTTATCTGTGATAGGCAGTATAAATCTTCAAGAAAAATAAGAAGAATATCAACCAGACGGAGGGGGAGGGGGGGGGGGGGGTTCCAAATGAGTTTGAGCGTCCAGTTCCTGTTTTGTTGGATTAGAACCCTGGGGTTTCAGGGTTTGAGTCCTGGCTAAGTCAAACT
Organism: Branchipolynoe longqiensis; assembly: GCA_030323885.1. Classification (NCBI taxonomy): domain Eukaryota; kingdom Metazoa; phylum Annelida; class Polychaeta; order Phyllodocida; family Polynoidae; genus Branchipolynoe; species Branchipolynoe longqiensis. The sequence goes on from CM059198.1 coordinate 77,060,969, forward strand.
AATGTGGTGTACTGTGGTGGTGTGGTGATGTGGTGGTATGGTTGTGGTTGTGGTTGTGGTTGGCAACTTGACAAGGTGTTAACAACAATACCAGATGAACCACAGATTCCAGGATACACCCATTGAACACCAGCAAATTCAAACTCATTACCACACATGACAAAACTGAACAGAGCATCCTCACCACATGTAGTGGGCCCTGATGGTGGAGTCTCTGACTTGGCCTGAGCATTCAGCTCAAACACTCTAATCTAATCTCATCTAATCTAATCTAATCTAATCTAAGGACTTACAAATTTATACCTGTTGCTACATAGCCTGGCAATCAACATTACTAGGATAGGGGAAGGAGCAGTTGAATGAGGAAGACCAATTGTCTGCAATTGAAATTTCTCCTTCTTAATCAAAAAATGTAATACAAAAAAATAAAATTACATTTCTTCCTAGCGGAGACTGTAGTGAAGTTATTCTAGCAAATATTTTGCACAAAATCAAATACCACTTCCGGTGTGACTGATCCGGTGTTCATCCCATCCACACTTGCCACCATGTAAGCTGAAGGTGCGACCTGACATTCTGGGTCGCACCTTCAGTCCTTCTTGTAATGCATACACTTTAGAATAACTATGTCCAACTCGGAAATAACTCACAATTTGCGGGCCTAAATTGGTGGTGTTTGTACGTGACTTGGAATAATGCTTTCAACCAGTGGTCTACAACTGGTTCACCAAAGGCTGTGGTATGTGCTGTCCTGTCTGTGGGAAAGTGCATATAAAATACCCCTTGCTGCTTATCGGAAAGAGTAGCCTATATGGCGGAATCAGGTTTCCTCCAAAGAAATATGTCAGAATGACCGTATGTTTGACATCCAATAGCCGATGATAAAAAGCAATGTACTCCAGAGGCGTTGTTAAATAAAACAAGCTTTTTTGGAATAATGCTTTCATATGAAGACCCAACTTGACTGAAACAGGTTAACGTGACAGGCTGGTTAAAGCTGCATAGTCCCATTAAAGCATCACTTCTAAAACTAAAACACTCACCTAGATTATATCATATATATGCAACTTAGATACGGGTGCATTTATTAAACAAGGATCGCCATTTTAAAGCGATACTAATGCACTTATTAAGCATTTCTTGCCGCATGGAAGGGAACAAACACTGAGCACATTTAATAGAACCTGGTACTGAAGATGCCTACGGTGCCACTGTTATGCCTGGTACACACCTACCGTATACAATTCACGCACTAAAACTCGCGACTCGACCCGACCCGCTTAAACCTGAAAACGGCCCGATTCATTTTTCGAATCGCGAATCGCAATCGTAAACGGCCCGTTTTAGCCCTAAAACTGAGTTTTTAGTCATGAATCGCAATCGCTAGGTGTGCGAGGGGACCGCACACCTAGCGATTTTTGTGCGCGAAACGGGCAGTTTTAGATCGTATACGGTAGGTGGGTGTGCACAAACGGTAGGTGTGTACTAGGCATTAGAGTTTTGGCATGCTTGCCAAAACTAATTTTCCACGTTTACAATTCAAATATCTCAAAATTTAGCCATTTAAAATATAAGTTACTTGAAACTAAAGTAATGTAGATTAAAACAATCAATTTAATATATTTTTCTAAAAAAATTACTCAAATCCATCGGACTATGCCACTTTAATGAAACAGAGATTCGGTTTTTGATGGTTGCAGGAAGCTGCAGGTGTGGAATTCTGCCAGATATTGCGCTTCTAACTCGATCTTTATCTCAGTAGAAATTGGAATCTTGTGGTTTTCACCTACCTTCCGCCCCTCGCCCCGCCCCGCCCCGCCCCGCCCCGCCCCGCCCCGCCCCAGCTCCACTCACATCTGGTAACCAAGCACTTCAATGTCCGTATTTCGTATTTCAGTCTTTCCGCTTATCTCTCGAGGTAAACAGAATATGGCCGTGAACACACGGGTCAAACAGGAGAAGTACTTACTGACTGAGTATGCGCTTACATATATATATATATATATATATATATATATTATATATATATATTATATATATATATATATATATGTCATGTATTACGCATTATGCGAGTATAAAGGCGCCGAAGAGAATTATTTCCTTATTATTATTATTATTATTATTACATGTACATGTATATGACCACCTCCCTAAATGTTCCACTTAAAGGCGGTCCCACGGTCGGTCGATTTGAGAGGTTTTACTGTATATATATATATATATATATATATATATATATATATATGCATGTATATACGGTAAAACCTATCTAAATCGACCGACCTTAGGTCCGACTTTAAGTGGTCCATTTAGGGATGTGGTCGGTTCAGGGAGTTAGAATATCCTTGCAATGGTATTGTTGGGACCCAAATAAAGTGATTGATATAGGGGAGTGGTCGATCTGTGGAGGTGGTCGGTTAGAGAGGTTTTACTGTATATATACGAACAGGATTCGAACCCACACCTCTTGTAATCCTGGATAATGTGCGAATTTAGCAGGCTACACATAACAACTTTTCCCCCTTATGCTTACCATATCTATAACCACAATAATATCTGGCTTCCTCTGAGGAGAGAGCTTAGATTTGATACGATATATATGCTTTTGATACGATATATATGCTTTTTGCATAATGAATCACCGAGCTGAGCGCCAGGTCACGGTTCACTGAGTCTACCTGAGAGTCGACTGTTTGCTGAATTAAATCAGTCACCAAGAGGACCGGAAGTACTCCCCCCACCAACTTCCGCTTTGTGAGCGAATTACAAACATAGTCAAAGCGTCACCCAATCTGGTCGATCGAGCTGCTTTTTCCTTCTCAGGTGATTGTAGAAGTGTTTTCCTCTGCCTCTCCTCGCAGACTACAAGTCCACGCACACATACCCAAAACACACATACACAAACAAACATATGCACACACACATCCACACACACATACAGACACACACACAGTGCAAACATACCAAAAACACACATGTACAAACAAACATATGCACACACATACACACACACATCCACACACACATACAGACACACACATGCACACATACCGAAACACACATGCGCAAACAAACATATGCACACACATATATATACACATACACATCCACACACACACATACAGACGTGCACACATGGGCACACATACCAAAAACACACATGCACAAACAAACATATGCACACACATACAGACACATGCACATCCACACACACATAGATGCACACAGATGCACACACATACCAAAAACAGACATGCACAAACAAACATATGCACACACATACATACACATCCACACACACAAACAGATGCATACCCATACCAAAAACAGACATGCACAAACACACATATGCACACAAACATACAGACACATACACATCCACACACACGCACATACGCACACAGATGCACACACATACCAAAATCATACATGTGCAAACAAACATATGCACACACACATATAGACATACACATCAATGCGCACACACATACAGATGCACACACACGCACACATACCAAAACACACATGTGCAAACAAAAATATGCACCCACACACCTAAAGACACACACATCAACGCGCACACATACAGACACATGCACACATGCACACATACCAAAACAGACATGCACAAACAAACACATGCACACAGATACCAAAACACACATGCGCACACACACGCGCGCACACATACCAAGACACACAGGCAAAAAAACGTACACAGACATACACACGCGTGCACTTGCGCACGCATACCAGAACACACACACACACTCATCGCGCCACATCAATGTAAACACTGCAGGTAGAAAAGGAGAATTACAAAAAGAAAACACGATGGGCTGGGGGGAGGTGTTAGTTTCTATCTCGCCCACCAGGGCGGGTGTGTGTGTGTGTGTGGTGGGGAGGGGGGGGCGGGGGTGGAGGCGGGTTGCGGGGGGAGGTGGGGAGGGAGAGTGCCGGGGGGGGGGGGGGGGGGGGACAGGCCTGCGGCGTGTCGCTGATCCGGGTGTTTTACCGCTGGTACCCGGTGATTGACTACAATGCGGGTCGCGACCCTGACAACACTCTCGCCTCGTTGCGCCTCTCAGGGCCACTGTCCGCGCGCCTAATTGTTTGACGGAACACAAAAAAGGGTGGCGCTACAAAAACAGGGGTCACGCCGAACAAAAGGGGGCGCGCCGAGGTCACGAGGGGGTCAAGTGGTGACATTGGTGTCAGCTGACCCGTGGCGCCCTCTTGAGGGTGGGTGTGGGGTGTGTGTGTGTGTGCGCGCGACCCACCCACCCACCCCCTGATTTGAAACCATTGAGGCGGGCTTAGGGAGGAGGGTGGGGGAGGGGGGGGAGGGGGAGGAGTGGCGGTGGGTGGGGGAGAGGTGTGGAGAGTGTGTGGGTATGGGCTGGTGGTGGGGGTGCTGCTGGTGACGGTGTTGGGAGGAGAAGCGTGTGTTTGCTTGTTGGGTGTGGGTGTGGGAACGGTGGGTGTGGGTGTGGGTGTAGGTGGAGTGTGTGGGTGTAGGGGTGAGGATGGGGGAGGTGTGGAGGTGGGGCTGACTTCGATGTGTGTGTTTAGGGGGTGATATGAATATGGGTAGGTGAATGGGACTTGGTAGTGTGGTGTGGAGGTGGAGGTGGTGGTGTGGTGGTGGTGGTGGTGGTGTGGTGGTGGTAGTGTGGTGTTGGTAGTGTGGTAGTGTGGTGGTGGTGGTGGTGGTGGCGTGGTGGTGGTGGTGGTAACTGTGGTGGTGGTGGTGGTAACTGTGGTGGTGGTGCTGGTAACTGTGGTGGTGGTGGTAACTGTGGTGTTGGTGGTGGTAACTGTGGTGGTAGTGGTGGTAACTGTGCTGGTAGTGGTGGTAACTGTGGTGGTGGTGGTGGTGGTAACAGTGGTGGTAGTAACTGTGGTGGCGTGGTGGTGGTGGTGGTAACTGTGCTGGTGGTGGTAATTGAGGTGGTGGTAACTGTCGTTGTGGTGGTGGTGGTGACTGTGGTGGTGGTGGTGGTAATTGTGGTGGTGGTGGTGACTGTGGTGGTGGTGGTAATTGTGGTGGTGGGAACTGTCGTTGTGGTGGTGGTGGTGACTGTGGTGGTGGTGGTAATTGTGGTGGTGGTGGTGGTGACTGTGGTGGTGGTGGTAATTGTGGTGGTGGTAATTGTGGTGGTGGTGGTAACTGTGGTGGTGGTGGTAATTGTGGTGGTGTTAACTGTCATGGTGGTGGTAATTGTGGTGGTGGTAACTGTCGTGGTGGTGGTGGTAATTGTGGTGGTGGTAACTGTTGTGGTGGTGGTAACTGTCGTGGTGGTGGTGGTGGTAACTGTGGTGGTGGTGGTGGTAACTGTCATGGTGGTGGTAATTGTGGTGGTGGTAACTGTGGTGGTGGTGGTAACTGTGGTGGTGGTAACTGTGGTGGTGGTGGTAACTGTGGTGGGCTGAGTGTATGGGGCGCTGCATGTACTGAATCAACTGATTGATTGATTGATTGGAGTTTTACACCCAAGCAATATCTGACGTCATATCATGACAGATTCGGACTTGATTGTGTGTTTGATGCGGTTTTACGTCCTAGAAACACCCAAGGTCGGATTACGGTGATTTGTGGCGTTTTATGTGCTAGAAACATATCAATTCTAACGTCATAATCAGCAGATGAATTATCTGCAGTGAAAAATGTCCAATCACACACTTGCAGGGGGGTGGGGGCCTTTGTAAGAAGCCTCACCTTCATGCAATTGAGGTCAGTGCTGAGAGATCTGCGATTGTTCTAAATGCCTAGTGAACCATTGAAGATGCAGAGACACTCACCAGCTTGGCTGTAATTACTGGAAAACCTTTCCCGCAAAGTGCTGAGAGATCTGCAATTGCTCTAATTTTGGCCATCCATGTCGCGAATCTTTCATTGGCTGTGCCGTTGTTCGTAAATACATGAAAACATATTGAAATAACGCTTGCGGTATTTTGTAAACTTTTGCTTTGAGACACATCAGTAAATGACGGCATTGTGAGGATCAGTTGGGCAACTACTCTCGTTTTGAATCAAGATGGCATGATTTTTGTGAGGTCAGTCAATGTGAAAATGGGTCGAGAAAACTAGAACAAACTGTTTTAAATAATCCGTCTCCCAGTCAATGTGACAATGTGGTGAGAAAACTAGAACAAAAATAATCCTCCATCTCCCAGTCAATCTGACAATGTGGTGAGAAAACTAGAACAAACTGTTTAAAATAATCCATCTCAATAAATGATGTCAAAAGATCAATTAGTTAGAAGCCTTCAGCTTGGAAATGTAAGGAGGTAAATAATTGTGTTGTAGACTAATGATCTATTGATTAAATGTTACTGATTTCAGCTTACAATCAACTCAGGATTTCATCAAAATCAAATCCTTGGCAAATTAGTTTTTGCGCATTGGGTTACATTTTTATTTTTGTTTAAATATGAATGAATAATGGTAATCATGAGTTAACTTGTTAACACTCTATCACGGCTCAATAGACTACATCACGGTTCCGACTGCGCATGCGCTGAAAACGGCATTGGGAGCAAAGAAAAGGCGTACGCTCATTGAGTTTGCCGATACGCGTAGGGCAAAACTGGCATTTTATTCGAAATAACTAGAAATACATAACAATTTGGCATAAACATGGACGGAAGGATGCAATATAATAATATAATGAATATGTTTAAGACACAACTCTCCATAAACCATAGAATATAAATAAAAACATGAATAAAATAAATAAAACTGACTCTGGCTATGGCTCTAATGCTAGTATGAGTGCCTAGATTTGTCTAAATCTAAATGCACATGGCATAAGATGTGCTGGTTATATTGATGTAAATGCAATGCTGGATAAAAGATTAATATCCTAATTTATTATATATATTTTTTTAGTTGGTATTCTATGTTTTAAACAAGAGCTGAGATGAGCTGAAACTAGCACATTTCATATCTGCACCCAGTGTATTAGCATGTGCCATGTGCTTCTTGCAGCTTTGTTTTGCTCTGATGCATCCCACAATGCACTGCGCCGCTGGAACCGTGATGTAATTATTCTGTGATTGTAACATGCTTCAGTGCGTTGTGTTCCATGGCGATTCTTGCAATCTGGGATTATTATTTTCAAATGAGGCGAATTAAGTAATCAATGTAACCGATACAGGACGTGCACTTAATAATAATAATAATAATAATAATAATAATAACTATTATTATAATAATAATTATAAAAATTATAATAACAGTTAGCGTTTTGGCCAAAATACTTAGATACATATTTTAAATTGACGTTGATTTAAAAAAAAAAAGGGGTTATCTTGGGAGACATTTGATGTGGAAATATGCTAAATCCATTTTGACTCGCATGGCGAAATGTTGGACGTCATAGGCTCCAACAGAGTCGGGTTTTATTCAATTGACTTAGTATTTCCTTCTAAGCAACAATAAATGTTTGCGGGGTGCATTATTATCTAAGTTTGGTAAATAAAATCAATTCTAGGTCAGGCTAAATATTAAAAAAATTGGTGATTGTCTCCGCCCATGGCTGAAAAATCCCCTGTCCCTGAATTTGTCCTTTTCTTTTTGAAACTGTTAATAATGTGTCGGGCTAGCAGCAATTCAACTTTTGTCTCAATTTTTAAGTCATTGGTTTGACATGGCCAGTATTCAAACCCAGGAGTTCTAATCCCATGACCTACCAGAATGGGAAGCGGACGCTCAACTCATTCGGCCATCGTGTCTGGATATGTATTACGTCTACATAAAAAAGTAAAAAGTAAAAGTAAAACCGCCCAACCAACCCTGATTTTTATTTCAAAAGGATGATCACCAATTTAAAAAGAATTTGGCATAAGTGTGCTGGTTTAGAAAACGTAGCGCTTTCCTCGAACTATGCAGCTGGGGTGCAAAACCGCAACAAACAAACAAACGGACTATGCAGCTTTAATGGGCATGTGTTCAAACTCAGGGTTCGTTTTAAATGACGCAAACTAAATATTTAAATAACGAATGAAAAGGTCCGACGCTCTGAGACCGGAAGAAACCGATGCATTGTCTGCAGGTAATCAGCTTCTCCCCTCTCCCTTGTTATCTTTGTGTGCTTTTAGGTCGCTTTCCATTTATTTCTTGTTGTTTGTGAGGTGAGTTTATTTAAAGCTGCATAGTCCAATAAAAGCACAACATTTTCAAAACAAAACCACTTGCCTAGCTTTGATCCTACAAATTGCACACAGATAATGATGCCATCATCAAGGAGTCATTACTGCTTATAAGTAATATTAAGTCAATTTCAAGTTGCACAGTCCGATGCTTTTGAAATCAAAAGTTTGTTTTATTTAATGACGCCTCTAGAGCACATTGATTTTTATCATCGGCTATTGGATGTCAAACATATGGTCATTCTGACATTTCTTGGGAGGGAATCCACTGCTGCTACATAGGCTACTCTTTCCAATAAGCAGCAAGGGGTCTCTTTTGTAGGCACTTTCCCACAGACAGGCCAGCACATACCACAACCTTTGATGGGCCAGTTATGTACTGTTGGTTGTGCTTGGGTTTTGAATTCATGTAAATTTTCTAAGATAAATATATTAAATTGATTGTTATAATCTTCCTTACTTTACTTTGAAGTAACTTTGATTTTGAATGGCTAACCTTCGAGATATTTAATATGTAAATGTGTCAAATTAATTTCGGTGAGCAACTTTTGCAGGAACATGTTCTATTAAATTGACTCAGTTTTGTTTCCCTTCTATGGGGCGACAACTGTTTAATAAGTGCACCAGTATCTAAGTTAGATATGTAGAACCAAATCTATTTGAGTGTTTTGGTTTTGAAAAGCTGATGCTTCATCGGACTATGCGGCTTTAATAGAACATCTCCACACTGAATTCCATTATTTCGGTGTGCACGCCAAAATTAATATGTGCATGTTTTAACTTCAAACACCCCAAAAAGTTAACCACATAAAATAAGTTACTTTAAACTAAAGAAAAGTAGACAATATCGAACAAATTTAGAAACAAAACATGGCAGAAACTCAAAACCACCGGGTTATAAACCTTTAAGAGGGATTTGATCCGGTAGGGTTTTGATTGGTCACTGAAGACTGGGAATTGGACCAATAAAACATAATGAGGTAGTGTTCTGACGGCGGAATCAAAATGCACTTTTATAGGGGAGTGTCTCTCGGAGATGGACTTCTTGTGGCGTGTGTGGGCAGTGTATCAATGGGTCGTTGTTGGAGTTTTACGTCCTAGCAACATCTAAGATCACACCAGGACGGGTACCTACCGACATGTGACAGTGCACACTCATGGAGACTTTATAGTGCTGCCATATTGGGAGACCAGGCTGCCATCACCATGACCTGATATCTTATTCAGTAACATTATCCTGACACTGAACCAACCAGTCGTTCCCCTATCTTAATAGGGTCGAGTGCTGGCTAGGAAGCGACAAGTATCAATTTTTAAGTCATTGTTTTGACTCGACCAGGGTTCAAACCCACAAACCCATGAGTTTGGATCATCCGATCTCCCAAAACAGAAGACGGACGCTCAACTCATTTGGTCATCCCATCTGGTCTGTGTGTATTTGTGCTCTGGGAACCTACAGTTGTGTGTGCCGCAGCCCTGTCCACCCTTTAGCTCGATCCTAATGTGCTGCGAAGGTCATGTACACTATATACATCAGAGACCAGACGGGATGGCCGAATGAGTTAGAGCGTCCGTCTCCCGTATTGGTAGACAGTGGGATCGTGGGTTCAAACCTTGGTCGAGTCAAACCAATGACTTAAAAATTGATACTTATCGATTACTAGCCAGGCGCTCAGCATTATTAGGATAGGGCAGGGACTGGTTGGCTCAGTGTCAGGATAATGTGACTGAGTGGGATATCAGGTCATGGTGCTGGAGGCCTGGTCTCCCAGTGGAGCAGCACTATAAAGTCGCCACGAGTGCACACTGTCACAAGTCGGTACCCGTCCTGGTATGACCTTAGATGTTGCTAGGACGTAAAACAACAACAAACAACAACAACATCCTGTACTGTGCTATAAAAAGGACCCGTGCTTTGGATGGGCCTCACTCGCTCCTGTAATGTTGCCGTTAAGACCATCGTATCGGTAGGGGTATTGTTATCCTGGCCAGAGGAATAAATGCCAACTCATTTATATGCTGTCTTCCTTTTTGTTGTTGTAGCCCGAGTTTATCATTAAAAAAATGACCGAAATTCCAAACCATCGGGCAATGCAATTGTAAGCAACGAGTATCCCGCGAAGAAGACGACAAGGAAGAAGTGTATTCGTGATGGTGGTTGTGGTGGTTGTGGTTGTGGTTGTGGTGGTGGTTGTGGTGATGGTGGTGGTGGTGGTGGTTGCGGTGGTGCCGGTGGTTGCGGTTGTCCGGGTTGTGGTTGTTGTGGTTGCGGTTGTCCGGGTTGTGGTTGTTGTGGTTGTTGTGGTTGTTGTGGTTGTTGTGGTTGTTGTTGTTGTGGTTGTTGTGGTTGTTGTGGTTGTTGTGGTTGTTGTGGTTGTTGTGGTTGTTGTGGTTGTTGTGGTTGTTGTGGTTGTTGTGGTTGTTGTGGTTGTTGTGGTTGTTGTGGTTGTTGTAATTATTGTGGTTGTTGGGGTTGTTGTGGTGTTGTGTTGTTGTGTTGTGGTTGTGTGGTTGTTGTGGTTGTTGTGGTTGGTGTTGGTCGTGTTGTGGTTGTCGTGGTTGTTGTGGTTGCTGTTGTTGTTGTGGTTGTTGTGGATGTTGTTATTGTGGTTGTTGTTGTGGTTGTTATGGTTGTTGGTGTGGTTGTTGGTGTGGTTGTTATGGTTGTTGTGGTTGTTGTTGTTGTTGTTGTGGTTGTTGTGGTTGTTGTGGTTTGGTGTTGTGGTTGTTGTTGTTAGTAGGGGTGTGGTTGTTGTTGTGGTTGCTGTTGTTGTTGTGGTTGTTGTGGATGTTGTGGTTATTGTGGTTGTTGTGGTTGTTGTGGTTGTTGTGGTTGTTGTGGTTGTTGTGGTTGTTGTGGTTGTTGTGGTTGTTGTTGTTGTGGTTGTGGTGGTGGTTGTGGTGGTATTGGTACTAGTATGGTAGTGAGGTGGTGATGGTTGTGGTATGGTCCTGAGGTGGTGGTAGTAGTGGTGATGGTGGTGGTGATGGTGGTGGTGGTGGTGATGGTGGTATGGTGGTGGTTGTGGTTGTGGTTGTGGTGGTTGTGGTGGTATTGGTAGTATGGTAGTGAGGTGGTGATGGTTGTGGTATGGTCCTGAGGTGGTGGTGGTAGTGGTGATGGTGGTGGTGATGGTGGTGGTGATGGTGGTATGGTGGTGGTGATGGTGGTGGAAGTGGTGGTGGAGGTGGTGGATATGGTAGTCGGTGTGGAGGCGTGTGAAGAGTCCCGTTGCTTCTCCTCCCCCCCCCCCTGCCCTCCTCCCTCCCCCCTGTCCCTCATCCATGCCCCCTCCCCTGCCTTCCCCCCCTGCCCCCACCTGGACGTTGGGCGGCGCGTTGCCCCTGACTACCGCCACCGTGCACGCTCCATCCCAGCCCCACTTAACCCCCCCCCCCCCCTACACACAGACGCTCGGGCTCTCTTTCTCCACCCACCCGCCAGCACAACCATACTACACTGAGACCAGGGCGCCCCTAGCGGTGTTCGCAGGCAACTACCAGCCACAACTATCAACACCAACACACACAATACTCACATTAAAAAAAAAAAATTAAATTGGTAAATGATCATTTTATTCAGAAAATACAGGTATTTTTTTCAGTGCCGAGGCACTGGTCTTCTGGCCATGTTATGTTACATTTATTCACGTTTATAAAAATATAAAATCAACAAGAGTTTGATACAAAGACACAAAGAAGAAAAGAGAAGAATAGTGCCGTTACCCAACAGCATTGAGCGATAACGGGGTGCACATTTTGTATTGTCAGTCTCGTGGTGAGGGTAACTTTGTACTAATATTTCCCACACCAATACACACCAACACACACACTACTCACACCGATACACAACAACAGAGTGACTGATACACACTGAACATAAACACAAACTAACACACACAGACACAGAACTGTTCACACCAACACACACACACCAGTATCCACACCATACACACCAACATATACTACAACGTGCACCACCACATACAAACCAAAGAGTTCAGGCGCAAAACCCCTTCAACGCAAATCCAATAATTTAATTAAAATCAAAGATTTTTTTAAATGAAAGTAATTTTTATTCTCACTAATTCCACATTTCTTGCCATGAAATGATTATGGAGCAATGAACAAAAACAGAGGAAGGTAAAACAATTACCTTTTGAAGATTTGACTCCAATAATTGTCTCAATATTTGGATTGGCGTTTACGAGGTTTTGCACCTGAAGTCTTATTATATACACATGCATACACAACACAATGTCTATGCTTTTTTTAAAGCTAAATAATCATAGCTACCATATTTGCAAACACACATGTCGCCATGTTCATAGCTAATAAATATATATATTTACATACACACATGACGCTATGTTCAAATATCATAGCTAATATAGGTGGTGCATAACGTATTATGCGAGTATAAAGATACGTAAGGGAATATTACTTATTATTATTATCCTCCGTACGATACGACACTTTACCAGTGGCGCTATCTCGCCCACCTCACCTCCCCCGGATATTGACCAGTTCCGTGGCACATTTCGCAATATTCATAGCTAATAAATATATATATATTTACATACACACATGGCGCTATATTTATAGCCTTACATACACACATGGCACTATATTCATAGCTAATAAATATATACATTTACATACACACGGCGCTATATTAATAGCCTTACATACACATATGGTGCTATATTCATAGTTAATAAATATATATATTTACATACACACATGGCGCTATATTTATAGCCTTACATACACATATGGCACTATATTCATAGCTAATAAATATATAGATTTACATACACACGGGGCTATATTAATAGCCTTACATACACATACGGTGCTATATTCATAGTTAATAAATATATATATTTACATACACACGGCACTATATTTATAGCCTTACATACACACATGGTGCTTTATTCATAGCTAATAAATATATATATTTACATACACACGGCACTATATTTATAGCTGTACATACACGCATGGCACTATATTTATAACCTTACCTACACACATGACGCTATATTAATAGCATTACATACACACATGGTGCTATATTTATAGCCTTCCGCACATGACGCTATGTTAATAGCATTACATACACACATGGCGCTATATTCATAGCTACACAGACCATTTACAACTCGCACCTTCTTCCATTATACCCCGCAAGACGGAAAGTGCTCCACTGAGACGCACACTCAGACTGTTCGCTATAAAACATACCCGCTAGGGGCATGCGGAGCAACAAACCAACCCCCTTCTTCCCGTTAACCGGGTGGCCACGAGACGCAGACGCTCAGTGCGTAAGGAGGGGGGGGGAACACGTGGAGGGCGTAGTGAGGGAGGAGGGAGGAGGGAGGAGGGAGGAGGGAGGAGGGAGGAGGGAGGAGGGAAGAGGGAGGAGGGAGGAGGAGGAGGGGAGGGGGGCCCCTTTTTTGTCCCTCTCTTTTATTCATTCGCCGTTTTCCCCTACTTAGAGCGATGATAGACTACAAATTAAACCAACCATCTCACCGCGCCCTTTGTCCGCCATTCCCGCCGTCTCCATCCAACCGTGACGGCCCCTCCTCCCGCCCCCCGCCCCCCAGCCCCCACCAGCCCCCATATACTGTCCTTTTCACAGCCGCCACCAACGCCTAAAACAAGCGGCGGCGGGCGAGGCGCGTGCAGATTAGTCAGGCCTATTTAGGCTCGACCCGCGCTTGTTTAGGCCCGTCCCCGTTCCTTAGGCCTCGCCGGTAGGCCGGTAGGCGGCGCTGCACTCGACTGAGGCTGAACAGATGGACACTGGTCAGCTGTGTGTGTGGTGTGTGTGTGTGGTGTGTGTGGGTGTGGGGAGAAGGGATTGCAGGACGAGGATGAAACTTGAGTTTTAAATGAGGGATGGTGTGGGATTAAAATGGGTAATGCGGCATAGGTGGGTGTGTGGGTGCGTGTGGGGGTGGCTGTGTGGGGGTGGGTGCTGGTGTGGGGGTGGGTGTGGGTGTGAGTTTGTGTGGGTGTGGGTAGGTGTGGGTGTGGGTGGGTGCTGGTGTGGGTGTCGGTGTGAGTGTGTGTAGGTGTGGGTGTGGGTGTGGGTGTGGGTGGGAATGGAGGAGCGGTTATTTTACAACATCCCAAACCAAGTGTGCTGAATCTTTGATTGAGTTCGGTTCGATTTCTCAGCAAAACCTGCGTTTTGTATAATAAATCACTCTTATAATTATATTATGGTTGAATTAAAAACAAACAATTCTCGCCGTGAATATGGCTTATGCTGCTGACAACCACTAATCAATTAATATTTTATATATGTGCTATGTAATTTATCGTGTGAGTATAACTATAAGTAACGTAGGTGCTGGTATAGTGTATTACACGAGGTTACTACTGCTGCCGTATGACTGTAGTTCAAGTTGGTTGTAGTTGTGGTTGTGGTTGGACATGGTCGGGTGTGGTGGTGGGAGGCCAGCACGTGCAGCTGTCATTATGCTGTCAATCAACACAGAGGGATGGTCATAGTGAATGTACACTGATATAGCACGTACACTGGTATAGCACAGGTATACTGATATAGGATATGTACACTGATATAGCACATATACTGATATAGCACATGTATACTGATATAGTGCTTTGTAGTTGTGGTTGTGGTTGGACATGGTCGAGATGTGGTGGTGGGAGGCCAGCAAATGTAGCTGTTATATAGTGTTACATAGCACATGTACACTGATATAGCACCTGTACTGATATAGCACATGTGGGTGTGGGTGTGAGTGTGTGTGTCCACTGATAAAGCATGTATACTGATATAACACATGTACACTGATATAGCACATGTACACTGATATAGCACATGTACACTGATATAGCACATGTATACTGATATAGCACATGTACACTGATATAGCACATGTACACTGATAAAGCATGTATACTGATATAACACATGTACACTGATATAGCATGTATACTGATATAGCACATGTACACTGATATAGCATAGTTGTGGTTGAGGTTGTGGTTGGACATGGTCGAGATGTGGTGGTGGGAGGCCAGCACGTGTAGCTGTTATATAGCGTTTTATAGTACATGTACACTGACATAGCACATATGCTGATATAGCACATGTACACTGATAAAGCATCTATACTGATATAGCACATGTACACTGATATAGCATGTATTCTGATATAGCACATGTACACTGATATAGCATAATTGTGGTTGTGGTTGTGGTTGGACATGGTCGAGATGTGGTGGTGGGATGTCAGCATGTGTAGCTGTTATATAGCATTATATAGCACATGTACACTGATATGGCACATATACTGATATAGCATATGTACACTGATATACCACATTGTAGTTGTAGTTGGACATGGTCGAGGTGTGGTGGTGGGAGGCCCGCATGTGTCGCTGTTATATAGCATTATATAGCACATGTACACTGATATAGCACATTTACACTGATATAGCACTATACTGATATAGCATATGTACACTGATATAGTACATATACTGTTATAGCACATGTACATGTATAACCACTATACTGATATAGCATGTGTACACTGATATATCACTATACCGATATATCACGTTTATACTGATATAGCATGTATACTAATATAACACATGTACACTGATATAGCACATATACTGATATAGCACATGTACATTGATATAACACGTATACTGGTATAGCACGTGTACACTGATATAGCACTATACTGATATAGCACGTTTACACTGATATATCACGTATACTGATATAACACATGTACACTGATATAGCATGCATACTGATGTACCACATGTATTCTGATATAGCACACATACTGAAGTAGGTTTAACCCGCCTATTACACTCTGTACATTCTTTTCAACACGATGCCTCTTCCACCAACGCTCTCCCCACCCGCCTTCCTCTAACTCTCCCCCCTCTCCCCTCCCATCACCTCCTCCTCCCTCTCCTCTCCCTCTCTCCTCCTCCCATCACCTCCTCGCCTCTTTCCTCTCCCCCTCTCCCCACCCATCACCTCCTCCTCCCCTCTTTCCTCTCCCCCTCTCCCCTCCCATCACCTCCTCCCTCTCCCTCTCCCCCTTCCCCCCAACACCCTCCCTCTTCTCTCCCTCTCCCCATCTCCTCCCATCTCATCCCCTCTGTCCCTCGTTCTCCCATCTCATTATCTTCTCCCTCTCTCTCCCTCTGCCCCTCCTATATTATGACAATGTCAGACTTTCTCCTCGCATTCAGGTGAGTGTGAATAGGGCTGACTTCGGTCAATGCCTTACCGTTACCTACAATTAACCTGAGGTTATAAAAACAAAAAACACTAACCAAACTATAAACACATTCCACAGTAAAATATGAGTGTACACCCACACACAATGGGTGATTAGTTGAACGCCTGTTTGATAAACAAATTTAAAATAGGACAACTAAGATAAGAAAATAAAGGCAAAGACCGCAGGTGTAATACAACAACATCCCCTCCTTATCTACCATTTAGTCTGACCAGGTTCGACCAATCAGCTGCCAGAACCGTCATCGACACCACAAAGAGGCTACACTGACTGACACGCCCCCCCTCCCCCCCAACTACATAGCCCCCATTGGGTCCCTTCTGCTGTTTTGTTTGATTGTTGCTTTGCCTCCTAGCAACATCTAAGGTCATATCAGGACGGGTACCGACTTGTGACAGTGCACACTCATGGTGACTTTATAGTGCTGCCCCACTAGGGAAATCAGGCCACCAGCACCATGACCCACTATCCCACTCAGTCACATTATCCTGATGCTAACCAGTCCTTGCCCTATCCTATTAATGCCAAGCGCCAGGCTAGGAAGCGACAAGAATCAATTTTATAAGTCATTGGTTTGACTCGACCGGAAACCCGACCTCCCGCACGCGAGACCTGCGCTCTACCGACTAGACCACGGCGCCCTATGTTATACTACCGTGGTATATCATCATTGGTGTAGAGCTGCGTTCTCGGCTACAAACCAAGGCACCTCGGGGTGTGAGTAGTGTACAGAAAGTAGTTAACATTTCAATTACCTTCGCACTCACACTTCTGTCTATACACTGAGAGTCAAGTGACAGACACAGTGACAGCTGCACTGATAGTAACATGGCAGTCACAGTCACAGTCAAAGCCACAGTCATAGTGGCACTGATAGAAACAAGGCAGTGACCCTGACAGCTGCACTGATAGTAACATGGCAGTCACAGTCACAGTCAAAGCCACAGTCATAGTGGCACTGATAGAAACAAGGCAGTGACAGTAACACTGACAGCTGCACTGATAGTAACATGGCAGTCACAGTCACAGTCAAAGCCACAGTCATAGTGGCACTGATAGTAACAAGGCAGTGACAGTAACACTGACAGCTGCACTGATAGTAACATGGCAGTCACAGTCACAGTCAAAGCCACAGTCATAGTGGCACTGATAGTAACAAGGCAGTGACAGTAACACTGACAGCTGCACTGATAGTAACATGGAAGTCACAATCACAGTCACAGCCACAGTCATAGCGGCACTGATAGAAACAAGGCAGTGACAGTAACACTGACAGCTGCACTGATAGTAACATGGCAGTCACAGTCACAGTCAAAGCCACAGTCATAGTGGCACTGATAGTAACAAGGCAGTGACAGTAACAGTGACAGTTGCATTGATAGTAACAGGGAAGTCACAATCACAGTCACAGCCACAGTCATAACGGCACTGATAGTAACACGGCAGTGACAGTAACAGTGACAGTTGCATTGATAGTAACAAGGCAGTGACAGTAACAGTAACAACTGCACTGACAGTAACAAGGCAGTGACAGTAACAGTGAACTGACAGTCAGTGGCAGCTGCACTGACAGTAGCAAGGCGGTGACACTAACAGTGAAGTAACAGTCAGTGGCAGCTGCACTGATAGTGACAGTACATATGACAGTGGCAATAACTGTGACAGTGGCAGCAACAGTGGACAGTGAGAGAGGGACAGAGAGAGAGCGTGAGAGAGGGACAGAGAGAGGGGAGGGAGGTCATTACAGTCTATTTCAACACTTTTTTCTTTTAACCTAAAAGGTGTCCAATCAGCCCATGGCTGTAGAATCCGCGCACTGACTGACCCCAGGGGGGGGGGTGCGGTGGGGCGGGTGCTTATACCGCTGAGAAGACACATCGCGCACTAACATCGCGCCGACAGGAGGCGTGACGGTTAGGGGCGCGTCTTATATAAACAGGTCGGTGCCGCTAAGGAGAAGATGATCATAAGCACGCCGGAGCTGTTTTCACGCGCACCACGCCCCCATTGTCCGCCTAAACGCACATTGTCACCCGCACCCGGCCTGAGGCGACCTTAGATGTTGCTAAGGCGCAAAACCCAACAACAAACAAATAATTAATTGCTGTGCTAATCAGAGAACACTGTGTGCAAGTAAATACTAAATATGGGTATGTTAACGTATGATATTGCATCAGGTCGCACTTCATACATATATAGTGTGTGTGTGTGGGGACGGGAGGTACCAGCCAATTAATGCTGGCAGTCTGGTCCCCTGTCCCCAGTGGGGCAGCACTATAAAGTCTCCATGAGTGCGTAATGTTACAAGTCTGAAGGTTACGCTTAGATGTTGCTTAGATGTTGCCACGGCATGAAACTCCAACAACCAAACTAACCTATAGCTGATTGTTTTTTCACAGTGAGAACACACACTAAGCCCTGATGCCTCTGTATATATACACACATATAATATATAGATATATATATAACACGCTAACTCTTGGTGGCTCTGTATATACACACATATAATATATATATATATATATATATATATATATATATGTACCATATAATTTATTATGTGGATATAAATAACGGCAGCCCCTTAAACATTTCCCACTAACCATCTTCTTCCATGTTATTTGCTGCGGAGCGGGGCATTCTCTACTGCCCCCGCATCCTATATACCGTGAGCCAACTGTCACTCTGTTCACTTTCAAACTTATATACGCACACACTAACCTCTGGTGTCTCTGTATATATACACACATATAATATGTATATACAGATATACACACACACTGACCCCTGGTGCCCCCCCCCCCCCCCGTTCACTTAGCCCCGTCATCTGTAGCTCCGACAACTTGCCGGTCAGCCTTCATCAAACTCTCCTTACGGGGCAGAGCGTCCCGGCGCTTGTGCCCTTGAACCCCGTGACAGCTGCCGGTCTGTTCCCCGTCACCTTTTTTGAGTGGGAGGGGCGGGGCGGGAGCGGTGGGGGCGAGGGTGGAGGGGGCAGTGGGGCGGGAGGGCGGGGGGCGGGGCGGCTTTTTGAATGGGAATGCTCGGGGGTGGAGCTCAGGTAACATCACCGAGCGTGAAATTGTCAACAAGGACGGAGCTTGTTCCGGTTTCAAGTGTGCGTCTGCGCACTGAGTGTGTGCCGAGCACGGCCGCGCGCACCTGCCACCAGGGGGCGCGTCAGGAGATAACCCAAGGTGCACCGCGCCGGGCAGCAACCCACAGGGGTGTATGTGTGTGCGATATAATCTGTTATATTAGTATAAATGGGCAGCACACACCCGGGTACGAACCTACAGTGGTGTCTGTGTGTGCGATATCTGTTATATTAGTATAAATGGGCAGCGCACCCCGGGTAGGAACCTATGGTGGTGTATGTGTGTGCGATATAATCTGTTATATTAGTATAAATGGGGCAGCACGCGCCCGGGAGAAACCCACAGTGTGTGCAAAATAATCTATTATATTAGTATAAATGGGCAGGACATGCCCGGAAGGAACCTACGGCGGTATATGTGCGTGTGATCTGATATAATCTATTAGTAATATTCCGTCCTGATATGGCCTTATGGCCGGTACACACCTACCGTTTACGATTCGCGCACTAAAACTCCCGATCCGCTTAAAACTGAAAACGGGCCGATTCATTTTTCGAATCGCGAATCGTAATCGTAAGGCTAGAGCACACCTACCGTTTTAGCCCTAAAAAGTCGCGAATCGCAATCGGTAGGTGTGCTAGGGGAGTGCACACCTCACGACTTTTGGGCAGTTTTAGATCGTATACGCTAGGTGGGTGCGGAAAAACGATCGTAAACGGTAGGTGTGTACCGGCCATTAGATGTTGCTAGGATGCAAAACAACAAACAAACAATTAGTAGTATTCGAGCCATGAATTCGTCTCGACAATATGTGCATTTGCTTAATTGATGCGCAGTAATAATTCAATAAAATAAATAGTGTTGGAAATAATACATAATAGTTGTGTGCTTATATTCACATAAGAGTTTACATAGCACATACATAAACTATTCTTATTGAACCGATTCCTCATCAACACCATTTGAAGACTTCAGGCGCAAAGCCTCGTAAATGCCAAACCGAATATTGAGATAAACATTGGAGTAAAACCATCAAAAGATTAATTTGTTACATTGCTTTTTTGTTGTTGTTGCTCTATAACCATTTCTTCACAACCAATGTGGAATTGGTGAGAATTAAAATTACCTTCAGGTAAATTAAAAAGATTTAAAGTAAATTTTTGGATTGCCGCTTAGGGGGATTTGTGCCTGAACTCTTCATTTCTACTTTTTTTTTAAAATGGAGCCGCATGCACAAATACACACACCTCGCACACACCACACACACCACACACACCACACACACCACACACACCTCGCACACCGCCCGTCCTGAAATGACCTTAGATGTTGCTAGGACGTAACACAACAACAAACAAACAAACGCACACCACACACACTGCACACACACATACCCTGCACACACCACACACACCGCACACAATGCACACTGCACACACTGCACACACTGCACACCCCCCCCCACACACCACAAAACCACACACACACCACACACACATCACACACACTGCACATGTGAACACACCACACACACCGCAACACCACACACACCACACACCACATACACACCACACATACACCACACACATCACACACCACACACACCACACACACCACACACCGCACAGGCGAACATACCACACACCGCAACAACACACACACCGCACACAATAACTGTGGGTCTGCTTTAAAAAGGGAGGGTGGGTTTAATACCGGAGGATGGGGAGGGGGGGGCTGAGAAGGGGTAAGCGGCGCCAAAGGTCAGGGGTTAAGTGTCGGCGGGCGGCGGGCCGCCAGGGAGCCGTCAGGGGGCCGTCAGGGAGACGTCAGGAAGCGTCAGGGAGCGCCAGGGAGCGGCCGCCAGACAAAGCCTTATCACAGCGAGCTGTTGCCGTTTTGCGTGAAAACATGAGTGGTGCTTTCGGGCTTCTTGTTGCGCCGTGTTTTTGGTGAGCGCGGCTCAGTGCGTGAGGAGGCGCGGCAGCTTGTGGTCATTACTGAATTAGGGACCGCTAAATGGGCGCCATCCATCTCTACTCGCGGGTAAAACATGACGGGGGCTTTTGAACCCCCCCCCCCCCTCCACCCCCCCCCCCCCCACCCCACCCACCACCCCCACCCCGCCATCTCCACCACCCCACCGCACCCCCTCATAGTCACACAGCCCAGCCTCCCTCCCCTTTTGGCGCCACAACACACAACACAAAACACACAACACAGAACGCACAACACACAACACACAACACACAACACACAACGCACAACGCACAACGCACACTTACACTGATACATCAGTACCTCCTCCCCGCCTCCGCCTCCACCTCCACCTCCGCCTCCGCGCCACACACAGACTTCTACCCCCACCCCTCACTCTTCCCTCCACTCCTCTTCTCTCTTCTCCTCAACACCCCTGTTCCTCCCCCCCCCCCCCCACTCTCCTCTCATCTCCCCCCACTCTCCCTTCCCACCTCCCCATCCCCATCTCCTCTCCTCTTCTCTCCTCTCCTCTCCTCTCCTCTCCTCTCCTCCTCTCCTCTCCTCCCCTCCCCTCTTCCCCCCCCCTCTCCCCATCCCCACCCCTCTCCTCCCTATCCCACAGATCTAAGCAGTTATTACCTGATATGCGGTCTGATGCCATACCGTGAATGCACCTCAGAAACCCGAGGCAGAAAAACCCCAAAATTAAGGAGAGTGAAGGCTGACACTTGAGTCTTTTAAAAACTCTTTAAAAATGTGATTTTTAAATTGAATCACAACATCGTAATACCTTAAAGTTACACGGTCCTATGGTTTTGAATTTCTGTCATATTAAAAATAAACCATTGTAATCGATTTTAATTTACTTTGAAATAACATTTTTTACTTAAAAGGCTTAACGTTGGTTATATTTGAAATGAAAACATCCAAAATTAACATTAGGATGCATGTCAAAATGCTAGAAATCTTTGTGTGTGTGGTGAATTTATTCACCCTACCCACAACGGCTAAGTGTAAACTATTTGTGTTCACCGCTAGATTGTCACTGTCAGCAGAGGCTTCAGCAGTGATCAGGTGATAGGTTCGATTAAATTGACTCAGTATTCCTTATATGCAGACATAAATCCTTAATAAGGCCAAATAAAAATAAATGGTGATCGACCCCGCCCGTGCCTGAAAAATCGGCCGCCATGAATTAAACTTTTTTTTTAACCGTTTATAATGTGTCAGGCTAGCACCGATTCAATCTTTGTATCAATTTTTAAGTCATTGGTTTGACTCAGCCAGGGTTCAAACCCAGGAGTTTGAATCCCATGACCTACCAGAACATGAGTCGGGCGCTCAACTCATTCGGCCATCACGTCTGGTTACCTACTATGTGTGAGTCAAAAATAAAAAATATAAATATAAACTGCCCGCCCGACCCTGATCACCCACCACAAAAGAAATACAGTAAAACCTCTCTAACCGACCACCTCTACAGATCAACCACTCCCCTATATCGATCGCTTTTTTTTTTGTCCCAAATGATCGCCCATACAATACCATTGGAAAGATTTTTAAAATCTCTCTAAACCAACCACCCCCCTAAATGAACCATTTAAAGTCGGTCCCATGGTCGGTCGATTTAAAGAAGTTTCACTGTATATTTATATAAATATTTGGTTGGTGAAATCTCTATGTTACTGTCAAGGACAGGAAGGATACGGAAGTTTCCGGATGCATCATTCAACAAATGCAATTCTCCTGGGAATAAACTAGAAGCGGCTCCACATCTTAGCTTATGGGGGTTCATAACCTTACGACAGTTACCGGCTGCAGAACTGCAGCAATATTAGAAAGGCACCGATAAATCGGTCCGATCTTTGGTGTGAAGATTAATCTTCTGGTGGGACGGTTGTAGAAGCTGGGGATGTCTTTACAACAATCAAACGATGAATCAATGGGGTGGCCCCGAATCTCTCCGGTCCGACGGTAGCAGAGCACTCATACCCAGTAACAGCAGCAAGGGTTCAGGAGGAAGGGACGGGTAAAGGCGGGTTCAGCAGGTTCCAGCAACAAGAACAAAGTGAGAGGGCGAAAAGGTAAATGGCCCCCACCCAAGCAAACAACTCCCTTGATCAGGGGGAGAAGTAAGCCCGGGGGGGTGGGGGGGGGGACAAAAAAGGGTAGAGTATAGGAAAGAGAAATGAGGAGAGTTGAGTCAAAGGGCTGTGTCTCTTTGCTCAATGGTGACCAGCCGACGAGCCAAAGACAGGGACAGAGTAAGAGTAGAAAGTGAAATGCTGGCAGGCTCCCCCGAATGGAACTCTTTTCAGACATAATCAAGGAGGAGCAAGGCCAGCAGAGAGTAGATAGAGAGGTGTGGACGAAGTGCAGTCCAGATAGTAAGTCAGCTGATCATGTGTCGGTATTTACTGATACACATGTGAATAAGCAGACACAGTGGTGTTCATTGTGTGGGGCATGAATCGTACTTTATACGTAATTTCATGACGGTAAAACATGGAGAGGTGGGCGGGTGGGCGGGTGGGCGAGGGGCGGGCGCGGCGGGAGGGGGGAGGGGGGAGGGGGGAGGGAGGAGGTAGGGGGGGGGGGCACCAGTCTCACTGGGAACTGAGTAAAACGTCCATTGCTTACGTGCTGGCCGACATTGAGAGCGATGGAGTGTGAAAGTGTACAACTCACCTGGAAAAGGAAGAGAAGGAATGGGTCAGTGGTGGTGGCGGTATGACAATTATGGCAATATTGGCAGTAATAGTAATTATGGTAGTAATAACAGAATAGTAGACGTAGTAACAACAACAGCAATGATACTGGCAAAGGAAGACAAGGAATGGGTCAGTGATGATGGCGGTATGACATTTAGGACAGTAATCGGGTAATAGTAATCCTAGTCGCGAGAACAGAAATAGTAGACTTTGTAATAACAACACCAATAACACCGGTTATAATAATGATAGTTGGAACAGGACTAACAGCGATAATAGCAGCAATAGAAGCAATAGCAGTATTGTACGTAACAGTGGTAATATCAGCAACAGCAGTAACAGCTGTATCGGAGTAGTAGCAGTAATAACAGTAACAAAACTAACAGTAACGGTAGTAACAACAGTAACAGGACCAACAACAGAAAGAGCAGTAACAGCAGTAACATCAAACTGCAGTAGTAGCAGTGATAGCAGTAATAGCGGAATAGCAGTAATAGCAATAATAACGGTAACAGCAGTAACAGTGGTAACAGTAGTAGTGGCAGTAATAACAGTAACAGCAATAACAGAAGTAACAGCAGTAATGGAGCTGTCACACTACGACGTAAAGCCATAGCATAAGATGACATAGGTGAAATTTGGCCATTACGTCGAGATATGTTGCGGAATGTCGAGATACGTTATGCATTTGTTAAGCCTACGTCAAGGTATGTCGCGATACGTCGAGTTACGTCGAGATACGGTGACACACGTCAAGGTTTTGGACATACCCAAAACTTTTGACGTAGCTCGATGTACTGGCCGTTACGTTAGGCTATGTTGGGCTTACATTGCACTTACGTCGAGATACATTACATGTTCGTTAGAGCTATGTCGGTCTATGTTGAGCAACGTCGACTTACGGTAGGCTGACGGAGAGCCAGGAGGAATGTGCAGCCCACGCGCTGACAATGTGCTGTTAACATATCTCAATGCAGGTCTAAGGTGTCTCTGACATGTCTCTAACGTTAGTCTAACGTAAGTCCAATGTGTCTTGACATATTCGACATAGTTGACAAACAGCTGGTGAGAGCGTAACGTATGTAACATCTGCCAATGTTCTTCGAATGTACGCGAATGTGCTGTGAACGTGGTGTCAACGTTTTGCCTTTGAGTATATAAAGGCACCCGATGTCCTCTTGTCAGCAGAGCAGCTCAACCCTTCACAGAGTGCAGTCGTACTTCCGCACCCTCTGCTTGTTTGTGGTGAGACGGTGTGAGCGGGAGGAGGTGGAGGTTGCAGATGAGACACGGGAACAAGGAGATGGAGACATGGACTGAGTTTCCATGGTCTCCTCAGTCTCCTCAGTCTCCTCAGTCGGGCAAGACAGAGAGGAGATTATAGCAGATGGTGGAAATGGTGGAGATGGTGGAGATGGTGGTGGTGGTGAAGATTGAGTGTCCCCTGTCATCCTCTTCCTGCCCTTGCCCTTGCCTCTTCCCCTAATGAAGAGGCTAGCAGGAGTGGAGTTGGAGATGTTCTTCGCAGGCATGCTGGAGGAGTTGTAAGGAGAGAGCCAGACTACACCCTTATATATACCCGAGGCGCAGGTGGTTCAGGTGCTCCTGCGCAGATTGGCCTATGTTACGCTCACATCGAGCGCATTGAGCGCTCGCTGGCCTTACGCTGAGCATGCTGGACTGTCGTTAGACTGACGCTGCTCACTCGCGGGCCTGATGTCGACTCATGTTATGAATTACGTCAAAGTCACACAGAGCTATGTTAGGGCGGGCATAATTATGTGAGTCCTATGCTAAGCCGATGCTAAGGTTCGCTGGGCTGATGACGCGCATGCTGGAGGCTCGTTAGCCTTACATTGGGCCTTTTTTTCTTTTACGTTCTAACTCATTGACACACGTTACAACTACATTGGACCGACATTTTGCCTACGTTCACTACATTGCACTGACATCCAAATTGGCCCTGCAATGCCGAGGATTTTGACGTATCTCGACATAAATAAACGATTTCTACGTTCCCCACTCGCTGGGCCATTACGTCGTAGTGTGACAGGGGTATAACTGAAGTAAGAGCAATAACAACAGAAATAACAGCAATAGCAGTAACAGCAGTAGTCACAGTTATAAGAGTCATAGTAGTAACAGCAGTAGTTGCAGAAATAGCAGTAACAGCAGTTATAGCAGTAATATCAGCAATAACAGTAATAACTGTAATATCAGGAATAACAGGAATAACAGGAATAACAGCAATAACAGCAATAACAGCAATAACAGCATTAACAGCAATAACAGCAATAACAGTAACAGCAGTAGTCACAGTTATAAGAGTCATAGTAGTAACAGCAGTAGTTGCAGAAATAGCAGTAACAGCAGTTATAGCAGTAATATCAGCAATAACAGTAATAACTGTAATATCAGCAATAACAGCAATAACAGCAATAACCGCAATAACAGCAATAGCAGTAACAGCAGTAGTCACAGTTATAAGAGTCATAATAGTAACAGCAGTAGTTGCAGAAATAGCAGTAACAGCAGTTATAGCAGTAATATCAGCAATAACAGTAATAACTGTAATATCAGCAATAACAGCAATAACAGCAATAACAGCAATAGCAGCAATAACAGCAATAACAGCAATAACAGCAATAACAGCAATAACAGCAATAACATCAATAACAGCAATAACAGCAATAACAGCAATAACAGCAATAACAGCAATAACAGCAATAACAGCAATAGCAGTAATAGCAGTAATATTAGCAATAACAGCAATAACAGTAATACAAATAACAACAGTAATAACAGTAATAGCAGTAATAACAGTAATAGTGGCAATAGCGATAATAGCAGTAATAGGTTAATAGATGCGATGGCAGGAATAGTAGAAATACTAGTCGTAACAATAAGATCAACTACAGATGAATTAATCTGTTCACTTCCGTGAATGTCTTCTCTTTAAAACATGAAGCTATTAATGGCCCAGGCTAGGTTACGTGACAGGATGAAATGTGGGACGAGTGGCCTTAAAGGGGCACAGTCCGATGGTTGTGAGTTTCTCCCATATTGTGAGATAAATATATTTCATTGATCGCTTTGATCTATCTTACTATTGTAGTAGACCACGATATCCACAGTTCCACGGTCTTTCACTCATCCACGCGCACACGGAAGAATGCCAAGATTTAGAGACAGTACGCTTCCACTGGTTTATTACCAAACCTATCCACTGTCTGCGGCACCAACAGTCAAGTGACCCATACCATAACTCGTTAGGTCCCACATCGCCTCTATAGGTTGGTGGGGGGTGTGCTAGCCACATGCAGTAGAGGGCAGCCCAGTCGGGGCCCTGTCTGGTGACTAGCGTGCTGCCACCTAGCACAGTTCAATGTAACTGCATAGGTGTGCAGTGTTGTGTCTGCCGTCACCGCATAGTAGTGGAGCTCATGAACAGACTACTACACTATCTTTGGAGATATTTGAAAGTTTGTTGTATTTAATGAGGCCTCTAGAGCACCTTGATTTTAATTATCGGCTATTGGACGTCAAACATACTGTCATCCTGACATCTTTCCTTGGAGGAAACCCAGCAATATTTCCCATTTTCATCATCCCCACGACACTGGTTCCATGACCAGGATCCCGTAAAGCTATGCGATGTATACTTGTTGAACCTACCCTGTGTATGTATGTGTAAGTGCACTGCCTCTATGTATGTAATTGTAAGCATTAAAAGACTTACAATTCCAGGGGGACGGGCGTAGTGGTCTGAACTGACCTCTCGGGCAAGGAGCTGCATAGACAGGTAGGCGCGGGTAGTATGGTGATATCAGGGAGCCTAGGTGGTGTAATGGTTAGTACACTGGCCCGGAATGCAAAGAGATGTGGGTTCGAATACTGCTATAGGTGGAATATTTCCCATTTTCATCACCCCCATGACACTACTGATCGGCTTCAGTGACACTACTAGTGGCAACAGGTTCTATTAACTTGACTTTGTATTGCCTTTGATGCAGCAATGGATGCTTATTAAAATGAGTGCATCCGTATCCAAGTTGGATCAGATCTAGGTCAATGTCAGTTTACCGAACACCGGATGCAGTGACTGAATCGGCAAAGCGCAGGCCTCCCGTGTGGGAGATCGGGAGTTCGATTCCCGGTCGAGTCAATCTAATGACTTACAAAATTTATACTTGTCACTTCCTAGATTGACGCTCGGCATTAATAATAGGATATGCCAAGGACTGGTTAGCTCAGTGTCAGGATAATGTGTCTGAGTGGGATATCATCAGGTCATCATGCTGGCAGCCTGATTTCCCAGCGGGGCAGCATCATAAAGTCACCATAAGTGTGCACGGTCATAAGTCGGTATCTATCCTGATATGACCTTAGATGTTGCCAGGATGTAAAATTCCAATAACTAACCAAGGTCTTGGTTTTTGAGTTGTGGTGCTTTTATTGGACTAGGTAGCTTTAAAGACAATGCAAAAAGAAAAGAGACTATTATCATCATAATGTCGTAAACTGCTATGGCTGACAGTGAAATATCGAAATAAGCAAACCCATGCACACGAGGAAATAAGGATGTGCGAATAATCATTGTTCTGTTTCCGTCGTCGTAGGTTCTATTGGTCTTCTGGCTACAGAAAGAGAGGGCGCCCTCGTCTCCGGTTCAAGGATACCATCAAGAGAAACCTGAAGCTGAGCGACATTAAGACCGACTCATGGAAGCAACTCTCACAGCAGAGAGCTAAATGGAGAGCGACAGTCAAATAATGAAAGCAGTCTTTGTTGCATCGTGACCAACAGCATGATGATGATGAGGTTCTATTAAAGCCATGTAATGGGAAGAGAGAGAAAACCTTTCTAATCCAATAGACTTGGCTATATTTTATTGAAGATTCTTGAAGATTTATACTGCATATCACGGATGAATAGACTTGTTTTCTCCATCAGACAGTTTGTCGATAGAAAGCCCGAGCCTACACTTTTACCGACCCAAGGGATTTTTAAGCTCCTACACCACACAGACATGGTATGAGAGCAACTGGCCTTTGATTACGCTGTAACCAGTGTAAGTTATACACAGTGGTGGAAATCCAAATTGGCAGAGGTGGGGGCATGGGGAATTGAACCACCGACCTTCGGATTAGGAATCCGACCAAGAAATAAGTCAGACACTCTAACCACTCCGCCTCAGAGGACACCAATTTTCAATCCTACATATGCAACTTAGATTGTTGTTTATTGTTGTTTTACGTCCTAGCAACATCTATTTGACGTCCAATAGCCGATGATATGAAAATCAATGTGCTCTAGAGGCGTTGTTAAACAAAACAAATTTTCCTAGCAACATCAAAGGTCATATCAGGATGGGTACCGACTTGTGACAGTGCACACTCATGCTGACTATATATATCGTAAAACCTCTCTAAATTAACCGACCATGGGATCGACTTTAAATGATCCATTTAGGGAGGTGCGCGGTTTAGGGAGGTACTCGATCTGTGGAGGTGGTCGGTTAGAGAGGTTTTACTGTACATATATTCTAGATGATACAAATACACTGGATGCGATGGCTAAATCGGTAGAGCGCAGGTTTCCCCTGCGGATGGTCGGGAATTTTATTCACAGTTTAGTCGCACCGATGACTTACTAAATTGATACTTGATATCTAGCCTGGCGCTTAGCATTACTAGTATAGGACAAGGACTGGTTAGCTCAGTGTCAGGATAATGTGAGTGACTGGGAAATCAGGTCATCGTGCCCGGAACCTCGTCTCCCAGTTGGACAACACCATAAAGTCACAATGAGTGCACACTATCACAAGTCGGTACCCATCCTGATATGGCCTCAGATGTTGCCAAGATGTAAAACTCCAACAAACAAACATAATACAAATAATGTGTATATTATAATTGTCCCACTGATATACAATGAGAGCATATGATTTAACCACTAGTTTATTTTACTGCATGCCGTGTCTTGGTGTAAATACCTTGCACTATGTTGAGTACCTACGCTCTACACTATACAACATATGCTGCTCCCCCACTTTTAATGTTCAGAATGGAGTGTGCTGCACACAACGCAGCACATTCCACTTACCCATCGGCATGTACAAACCATATGTGATCACTCCAATGGCTGGAAGACCCGTGCCTCGGCACTCACAAAATAAGTATTCAGACAAATAAAATATTTACCAAAAATAAATGTTTAAAATGTGCCAAGTTTACCATGAACACGTGACTCCTGAAGCACATTCAACTTCCACATCACCATGTACAAACCAAATGTGATCGATCCAACGGCTGGAAGACCCAGTGCCTCGGCGCTGACATAATATGTCTTTAGACAAATAAAATATTTACCAAAAATAAATTGAGTAAACGCTTCAAGTTCACGAACATATGACTGCTGAAGCACATACAGATCGACAACAGAAGATCCCGGGACCAGGTGTCACATTGGCCGAGTGGTCTAAGGCGCCAGACTCAAGGTTATCCTTGCCTGTGTACGCAGGTTCACGAGTGTTCTGGCCCACGAATGTGGGCGTGGGTTCGAACCCCACATCTGGCAACATCTTTTCTTCCCCCCCCCCCCCCCCCCGCACATAGTTTACAAATAAAGTGTAGTATATTCTGTTTATAAATATCCGTTTTACTGAAGGCTGTGCCCGATATTTGTGGTGTTACCGAGGCCCCGTGGTGTTACCGAGGCCCTGTGGTGTCACTGAGGCCTTGTGGTGTTACTGAGGCCCTGTGGTGTTACTGAGCTGTCGGGTTTTGTGAGCTGGTCGGCCGCTCGTTCCCGCCACCTATACCAGGTGGCAGCACTGACATGCAGCGCTCCGCAACGATGGGTGGGAGGTGGTAGGTGGGAGGTGGTAGGTGGTAGGAGGGAGGAGGGAGGAGGGAGGAGGGGAGGAGGGAGGAGGGAGGGGAGGAGGAGGGGAGGAGGGAGGAGGGAGGAGGGAGGAGGGAGGAGGGAGGAGGGAGGAGGGAGGAGGGAGGAGGGAGGAGGGAGGAGGGAGGAGGGAGGAGGGAGGAGGGAGGGAGGGAGGAGGGAGGAAGGAGGAGTTAGGAGGGAGGAGGGAGGGAGGGAGGAGGGAGGATAGAGGGAGGATGGAGGGAGGGAGGGAGGGAGGAGGGAGGTGGGAGGAGGAGGAGGAGGTTAGGGAGGGAGGAGAAGGGAGGAGGGAGGGGAAGGGAGGAGGGAGGGGAAGGGAGGAGGAGGGGAGGAGGAGGGGAGGGGGAGAGGGAGGAGGAGGAGGAGGGAGGAGGAGGGAGGAGGAGGGAGGGGAGGGAGGAGGGGAGGAGGGAGGGAGGAGGAGGGAGGAGGAGGAGAGAGGAGATGGAGGAGGAATAGAAGGAGGGAGGAGGAGGCGGAGGAGGGGGAGGATGAGCGAGGGAGGAGGGAGGACGGAGGACGGATGAAGGAGGAGGGAGGAGGGAGGAGGGAGGAGGGAGGAGGAGGGAGGAGGGGGAAAGAGGGGGGCGAGGGGGTACGAGGGGGTGTACTTGTGGCTGTTGATCTTACTAGTTGTTCTATATACTTGTAGCTGGTGATCTTACTAGTTATGTGCCCTTGTGTGTGGTGATCTTACTAGTTGTTCTATGTACTTGTGTCTGTTGATCTTACTAGTTGTTCTGTGTACTTGTATCTGGTGATCTTACTAGTTGTTCTATGGACTTTTGTCTGTTGATCTTAGTAGTTGTTCTATGTACTTGTGTATGTTGATCTTACTAGTTCTATGTACTTGTATCTGGTGATCTTACTAGTTGTTCTATGTACTTGTTTATGTTGATCTTACTAGTTGTTCTATGTACTTGTATCTGGTGATCTTACTAGTTGTTCTGTGTACTTGTATCTGTTGATCTTGTACTTGTGTATGTTGATCTTACTAGTTGTTCTATGTACTTGTATCTGGTGATCTTACTAGTTGTTCTGTGTACTTGTGTCTAGTTGATCTATGTACTTGTGTATGTTGATCTTACTAGTTGTTCTATGTACTTGTATCTGGTGATCTTACTAGTTGTTCTGTGTACTTGTGTCTAGTTGATCTATGTACTTGTGTGTGCGATTTTTGTGTGCGAAAGGGGCAGTTTTAGATCGTATACGGTAGGTGGGTGCGCACAAACGGTAGGTGTGTACCATTATGTGGTAAACCATGTGAATGGTGTTATCTAATGACAACATTAACAACACTCGTGGTTTAAGTGACTCAAAATGGATGCCACTCTGGTCGAAGTGATCAAAGTTAGTAAAAACCATCAAAATTAATATGAAATGTGTATGGTACACACAAACCCAGGCTATTAACAACCCATACATGGTGAAGCATCAGTGGAGTACGACAATGCGTGTTGGCAGCGCCAATTAACACAAAATAACAGAGGAGTAGTGATCAGAGTGACCCTACAACTTAAACACTGTTTGGTATTATATAGATGCATAGACATAATATATACGTAGTCACTTTACCCATAGTGCTGCCTGATATGTGTACCGTACTGGACTGACCCCCCACCCCCACCCCCACCCCTCCACACCCCCTTCTACTAGTTCTAGACGGCCGAGTGCTGAATGCAACGTGCAATTTACCGCGGTGCCCATCACGGTAATTACCTAACAACCAACAACCAGACTACCACACACACACACCAACACACACAAGCCATACACACACCCACACCCACAAACCCACACGCCCCCACACCACCCACACCACACCCACACACCCCATACGCCCACACCCACATACACACCCCACACCCCCACACCCACACCACACCCCACACCCCCAGACATACCCCACCTACACTCACACCCACATCCACCCCATCACCAACATCCACACACAAACCCACAACACCCACATAGACCCCACACATACCACACCCTACACACCCTACATACCACACCCACACCCACACCCACACAGCCTGACGCACCTTCTGTAGCGTTGTGGGACGTTGGCTTGCAGCCGTTAAAAGTTATGCAATGCTGATACCTAACTACCCCTTTCCCCCAAAAATTGTAAACTTGTCAGTAATGAAGTTGAAGTGTGGCGTAATCTACAACCCACGCGCCCTTCACTCTCTCCTCACAGCTTCAGCTACACTCGACAAATGCACATTGGGGCAATTGAAGCAAGTAACCTCCGCTGGTGTCTAGTGCGAGGTCAACAGCTTAGAGAGTGGTGGTGGTGGTGTGGTGGTGTGGTGGTGTGGTGGTGTGGTGGTGTGGTGGTGTGGTGGTGTGGTGGTGTGGTGGTGTGGTGGTGTGGCGGTGGTTGTGGCGGTGGTTGTGGCGGTGGGTGTGTGGCGGTGTGGTGGTGTGGGTGGGTGGTGTGGTGGTGGTGGTGTGTGGTGGTGTGGTGGTGTGGTGGTGTGGTTGTGGTGGTGTGGTGGGGTGGTGGTGTGGTGGTGTGTGGTGTGTGTGTGGTGTGGTTGTGGTGGTGGTGGTGTGGTGGTGTGGTGGTGTGGTGGTGTGGTGGTGTGGTGGTGTGGTGGTGTGGCGGTGGTTGTGGCGGTGGTTGTGGCGGTGGTTGTGGCGGTGGTGGTGTGGTGGTGGTGGTGGTGGTGTAGTGGTGGTTGTGGTGGTGGTGTTTGTGGTGGTTGTGGTGGTTGTGGTTGGTTGTGGTTGTGGTGGAGGTAGTGGGGTAGTGGTGGTTGTTGTGGGTGGAGTGGTTGGAGTGGTGGTGATGGTGGTGTTGTGGTGGCTTTGTGGTGGTGGTTTTGTGGTGGCTTTGTGGTGGTTTTGTGGTGGTGTGGTGGTGGTGGTGTAGTGGTGGTTGTTGTGGGTGGTGATGTGGTGATGTGGTTGGTGGTGGTGTGTGGTGGTTTGTGTGTTGGTGGTGTTGTGGGTGTGTGGTGGGTGTGGTGGGGTAGTGGTGTGGTGGTGTTAGTGGTGGTGTGTTGTTTGGTGGGTGGGTTGTTGTGTGGGTGTGGTGGTGGTAAAGGTGGTAGAGCTGGGGGTGGTTGGTTGGTTGTTGGAGTTTTACATCCTAGCAACATCTAAGGTAATAATAATATACGAATGAGCACCGACTTGCGACAGTGTGCACTCATGGCGACTTTACAGTGCTGCCCCACTGGAAAACCAGGCCACCAGCACCATTACATGCTCAGTCACATTATCCTGACACTGAGCCAACCAGTCCCTGCCCTATCCTAATAAGGCTGAGCGACTGGCTAGGAAGCGACAAGTATACATTTTTAACTCCTTGGTTTGACTTAACCAGGGTTCGACGATCTACCAAAACAGGAGACAGATTCTCAACTCATTCAGCCATCCCGTCTGAAGGAGGGGGCGGGGGGAGAGTGATGGTGGTGATGGTGGTAGTGGTGCTAGGATTGGAGATGGTGGTACTGGTAGTGATAGGGGTAGTGGTAATGGTGGGGGTGGTGGTGGTAGTGGTAGTGGTGATGTTGGAGATGGTGATAGTGGTAGTGGTGGTGGTGATGGTGATAGTGGTAGTGGTGGTGGTGGTGGTAGTGGTAGTGGTGATGTTGGAGATAGTGATAGTGGTAGTGGTGATGGTGATAGTGGTAGTGGTGGTGGTGGTGATGGTGATAGTGGTGGTGGTGGTGATGGTGATAGTGGTGGTGGTGATACTGACGGGGAGGAATCCAACAGGATTTGAATTCCCTTTCCGACCGTCATCTCAGAGACTAACCAAGATTACGCATCTTTAAATTATTGCGAATTGTGATTGTGCAACCAACAGATTACACAACGTCCAAATGTAAAGGAACATACAGAACACCTTCCCACCAGCAACTAACCTCCACTTAAAGCTGCTGCCACATAGTGCTGCACTTCAGAGTGACCCTATCGGCAGGAAACACAGCACACCTTTCCCAGACTAACTTCGACTTAAAGCTGCCGCCACATAGTGCTGCACTTCAGAGTGACCCTATTGGTAGGAAATGCACCACATCCTCCCCAGACTAACCTCGACTTAAAGCCGCCAGCACATAGTGCTGCACTTCAGAGTGACCCTATCGGCAGGAAATGCACCACATCCTCCCCAGACTAACCTCGACTTAAACCCGCCAGCACATAGTGCTGCACTTCAGAGAGACCCTATCGGCAGGAAACGCACCACATCCTCCCCAGACTAACCTCGACTTAAAGCCGCCAGCATATAGTGCTGCACTTCAGAGTGACCCTATCGGCAGGAAACGCACCACGCCCTTCCCAGACGCCACCAGTAACCAAGGCGATCCCATAAGCCACATCGGGATGACGTCACATCTCGTCACCTGACGTCACGACCGGCCGCCCCCTAGCGGGGAATCTATTTATTTATGCCCGATAAACTACCGATGGGGGCGATAATGGGGCTGGACGCGGCGGTCACGCGTTCTCTCATTCGGCGCCCCAGTCCCCCACTCCCCACTCCCTCCCCCACCTCCGTCCCCCCCCCAACAATGACGCAACGCGACAGCCATCAGCAACCAATCAAAAACGGCCTTGCATTCGCGTCGCGGCGTTCCGTAGACAATGACGCTTAATTCTCGGCGGGGAATGCACTTTCTGCGGAGCGGCCGCCTGGTGGCCGTTTTTGGTACTAAACCTTTGTGGAGCTAATTGTCGTCTGCGAGCTTTACGCAATGCTCGAGGTCGCTGCGGCTGTTAGTGCCGTAACGCCTGGCGCGGATACGGATACGGATACGGATACACGACGGTTGGGTTATGTGAGAATGGGCGGGTCAGTGAGGTTTTTTTTCAAAGCAGATTTGATTTCTTTCCCACTTTTTTGGGATGTTTTTTTTTGTGTGTGAAAAAACCGTTTATTCATCGGAACAGTCATTTTTTCAGCGCCGAGGCACTGGTCTTCCGACAGTTTACATTACATTGTAAATAGGTAGATTTATTGTTGGTTCCATTTACTGATTAAACACCCGCAATTTCGATCACATATAATTCAACTTCCTCATGTCCACTGTTTTTTCTTGGCGTGTTCTGATAATACCAAGTGGAAGGCGAGATAGCGACAAGTATAGACCTATTTCATATGATGTCAGCATAGGTAATTAGATATGTGCGTGTGCAGCTCGGCTGCAGGACAACATACGGTCACACTGCAAACTCAATGGCTGTGAGCAATCTTCATACAGAAAATGTGAAATATCTCTAAAACCGCACAACTTAGAAACAAATAGCGTAGCACACAAACAGATCAAATGTTTGGCAAACAGATTATATAAAATTTTAAATGCTTAGTGTTTTGTATTTCTATTAATATTTAATCAAATTGACGTTTTGCACTGCACGTATTGGCAAACTCAATGTCCATGCGCAATCTTCATACAGAAAAAGTGAAATATCTCTAAAACCGCACCACCTAGAAACAAACCGATTGGCACACAAAGAGATAACATATTCAAGGAACAGATTATTTTAAATTAATGTCTTTATTGTTCTTTATTTCTATTAATTTTAACAAAATGGACGTTTTTGCACTGCGCGCATCGGCAAACTCAATGGCTGTGTGCCTTTGTTTTGCAGCTAAGGTGTGCACGCATACACAATGTTTGTAAACATTGAAAGGGATCTATTCATTTCCAAGTTAAGCCCGGGTTTATAATCGTCCTACCAACATCTAAGGTCATATCAGGACTCGTACCGACTTGTGACAGTGCGCACTCATGACGATTTTAAAGTGATGCCCCACTGGGAGACCAGGCCATCAGCACCATGACCCGATATCCCACTCAGTCACATTATCCTGACACTGAACTAACCAGTCCTTGCCCTATCCTAATAATGCCAAGTGCCTGGCTAGGAAGCGACAAGTATCAATTTTGTAAGTCATTGGTTTGAGTCGACTGAGAATCGAACTCCCGATTTCCCACACGGGAGGCTAGCGCTTTACAGGATAGGCCACTGCGTCTGGTAGATTTCGTCGTACATACCCAACTTACAAATTGCCAGTCATTAAATATGCAAGCTACATGGTAGGACTACTCAGGCCATTTAATAGAACATGTCACCATTGAAGCCTCTGGCATCTAGCATTTCGACACTAACAATATGCAAGCTACATGGTAGGACTACTAAGGCCATTTAATAGAACATGTCACCATTGAAGCCTCTGGCATCTAGCATTTCGACACTAACAATATGCAAGCTACATGGTAGGACTACTCAGGCCATTTAATAGAACATGTCACCATTGAAGCCTCTGGCATCTAGCATTTCGACACTAACAATATGCAAGCTACATGGTAGGACTACTAAGGCCATTTAATAGAACATGTCACCATTGAAGCCTCTGGCATTTAGCATTTCGACACTAACAATATGCAAGCTACATGGTAGGACTACTCAGGCCATTTAATAGAACATGTCACCATTGAAGCCTCTGGCATCTAGCATTTCGACACTAACAATATGCAAGCTACATGGTAGCACTACTCAGGCCATTTAATAGAACATGTCACCATTGAAGCCTCTGGCATCTAGCATTTCGACACTAACAATATGCAAGCTACATGGTAGGACTACTCAGGCCATTTAATAGAACATGTCACCATTGAAGCCTCTGGCATCTAGCATTTCGACACTACAATATGCAAGCTACATGGTAGGACTACTCAGGCCATTTAATAGAACATGTCACCATTGAAGCCTCTGGCATCTAGCATTTCGACACTAACAATATGCAAGCTACATGGTAGCACTACTCAGGCCATTTAATAGAACATGTCACCATTGAAGCCTCTGGCATCTAGCATTTCGACACTAACAATATGCAAGCTACATGGTAGCACTACTAAGGCCATTTAATAGAACATGTCACCATTGAAGCCTCTGGCATCTAGCATTTCGACACTAACAATATGCAAGCTACATGGTAGCACTACTCAGGCCATTTAATAGAACATGTCACCATTGAAGCCTCTGGCATCTAGCATTTCGACACTACAATATGCAAGCTACATGGTAGCACTACTCAGGCCATTTAATAGAACATGTCACCATTGAAGCCTCTGGCATCTAGCATTTCGACACTACAATATGCAAGCTACATGGTAGGACTACTAAGGCCATTTAATAGAACATGTCACCATTGAAGCCTCTGGCATCTAGCATTTCGACACTAACAATATGCAAGCTACATGGTAGGACTACTCAGGCCATTTAATAGAACATGTCACCATTGAAGCCTCTGGCATTTAGCATTTCGACACTAACAATATGCAAGCTACATGGTAGCACTACTCAAGGCCATTTAATAGAAACATGTCACCATTGAAGCCTCTGGCATTTAGCATTTCGACACTAACAATATGCAAGCTACATGGTAGGACTACTCAGGCCATTTAATAGAACATGTCACCATTGAAGCCTCTGGCATTTAGCATTTCGACACTAACAATATGCAAGCTACATGGTAGGACTACTAAGGCCATTTAATAGAACATGTCACCATTGAAGCCTCTGGCATCTAGCATTTCGACACTACAATATGCAAGCTACATGGTAGGACTACTAAGGCCATTTAATAGAACATGTCACCATTGAAGCCTCTGGCATCTAGCATTTCGACACTAACAATATGCAAGCTACATGGTAGCACTACTCAGGCCATTTAATAGAACATGTCACCATTGAAGCCTCTGGCATCTAGCATTTCGACACTAACAATTAGTAACATTAAAGTTGCGTAGTCCCATGATTTTGAGTTTCTGTCATTTTCTGAGGTAAATATATTAGGCTGATCATTATAATCGACCTTACTTTAGTTTGGAGCAACTTTTATTTTAGATGACTAACCTTTGAGATATTTGAAATGCAAACGCACAAAATTAATTTCTGCAAGCACGCCAAAAGTCTGACACCATACGTTACTGCAGTAACAGGTTCTATTAAATTACCTCCCTATTCCCTTCTATGTGACGACAAATGTTTGATAAGTGCACCAGTATCTAAGTCAGATATGTGCAATCAAATCTAAATCTAATTTTGGGGGGTTTTGGCAATTTTATTTTTTGATCGGACAGCTTTAATGCAAGCCAAAAGTAATATTTCCTGTTTTCATTTAAAATAATCTCTCCAAAGTTAATCATTTAAAATGAAAGTTACTACAAACTAAATTAATGCACACTGATATAAATTTCATAAGTAATTGGTTTGACTCGGCCTTGGACTCGAACTCCTGACCTTCCGCACGGCACAATTTTCAAGTGAGGTGTTATGCGGGGTACACACCTACCTTTTGTGCGCACCCACCTACCGTATACGATCTAAAACTGCCCGTTTCGCGCACAAAAATCGCTAGGTGTGCGTTCCCCGCACACACCTAGCGATTGCGATTCCCGACTAAAAACTCAGTTTTAGGGCTAAAACGGGCCGATTACGATTGCGATTCGCGATTCGAAAAATGAATCGGCCCATTTTCAGTTTTAAGCGGGTCAGGTCGAGTCGCGAGTTTTAGTGCGCGAATCGTATACAGTAGGTGTGTACTTGGCATTACACGTGCAGGGGGTGGGGATAGATTGATGGAATCAGGGAGCCGAGATGGCCTAGCGGTTACAGCGGTCGTCACACCCCGGGTGTTATGAACCTGCAGCACATCCCACGACAATATTATTGCCCAAAACTAACCGGCTTTGGCGCGGTCCTGTGCTCTTGAACATTTAGATTAAAACTGTTTATCAGCGAACAATGGTGATTTATTATACACTCATCATTGTTGAATCTCAAAACAAACAGCTCGACGCACGTGTGTCGTTGGGAATCATACCATCAGACAATGTATGTGCATAGGTATAGGTATGTGTATGTATGTATGTGTGTATGTGGTGGCAGCTGGTTTCCTCCAAAGAAATATGTCAGAATAACCACATGTTTGAGGGTCCAATAGCCAATGATGAAAATCAATGTGCTCTAGACGCGTCATTATATAAAACAAGCTTTCCTTTGTATCACCTTCCTGTGGGTCAGAGGTAAAGGTGTTTGTTGAAATAGACAGGATGGCCAAATGAGTTGAATCTGCGGCCGAGTCAAACAAATGACTTACAAATTTATACTTGTCGCTCCCTAGCCTGGAACTCAGGGTAATGGGAATATGGCAAGAACGAGTGGAATGAGGAAGACCAAGTATATTGTCGTGGGGGTGATGAAAATGGGAAATATTGCGCCTAGAGCGGGACTCGAACCCACATCTCTTTGCATTCTGGGCCAGTGTGCTAACCATTACACCACCTAGGCTCCCTGATATCAACACACCACCCACGCCTACCTGTCTATGCGGCTCCTTGCCTGAGAGGTCAGTGCAGACTACTACACTCGTCCCCCTGGAATTGTAAGTCTTTTAATGCTTACAATTACATACATACAGGCAATGCAATGCACTTACATACACAGGGTAGGTTCAACAACTATACAGCATGTAGCTTGTACAGGATCATGGTCACGGCAACCAGTGTCATGGGGGTGATGAAAATGGGAAATATTGCGCCTAGAGCAGGACTCGAACCCACATCTCTTTGCATTCTGGGCCAGTGTGCTAACCATTACACCACCTAGGCTCCCTGATATCAACACACCATATATCAACATAAACAATACTATTGTAGTGGTCTGCACTCACCTCTCAGGCAAGAAGCCATATAGACAGGTGGGCATGGATAGGGTGATGCCATCAGGGAGCCTAGATGGTGTAATAGTTAGTACACTAGCCCGGAATGCAATAGGTGTTGGTTCGAGTTCTCCTCTAGGGGCAATATTTCCCATTTTCAACACCCCACAACCCTATTTACAAATCTGTTGCTTTATATATATATATATATATATATATATATATACAGTCAAACACCTAACCGACCACCTCCACAGATCGACCACTCCCCTATATCGATCGCTTTATTTGGGTTTCAAACAATCGCCTATACAATACCATTGTAATGATTAAACAAACTCCCTAAACCACCTCCCTAAATGGACCATTTAAAGTCGGTCCCATGGTCTTCGAACGTTGTAACTTGTTTGGCGGCGCTCACTCACTCTGCCCGCGAAATATATATATCATCTTTGATCAAAACAACCTCTTTTATTGCTGTCTTCATAGATAAGCATTCCAATCAGTCTATTTACACCGATTGTAGATTAAGTTTGCGCAAAGTCCTGGGATGAGATACCGCCCGGAAAGCAGACAACATGTGTATGACCTTTGTCATGTGTAGAGTTCTCAGGAATGTAATGCCCGGCACACACCTCCCGTATAAAACCTAAAGCTGAGATTCCTTACACGCGGTATGCGTTCTGCGAATGCGAATGCGAATGTAGCAAAAAATCGAAACGCCTTGAAGTCAATGGGCTGCAACCCTTACATGCGGTATGCGAATGCGAATGCAAATGCGACAACTCGATCGGTCCCTGTAGCGATCGGTCCGGCATGCGGTATGCGGCACGCAGGGTGTGAATAAAAACCTGAATCTGTTGTGTCCATTAGTTTAACACTAGGAGAGGTGACTGAGCATTACGGAATGGTCACGCACAAGGCTTCTGAGTGGAAACATAT
The DNA here is from genome assembly GCA_030323885.1 of Branchipolynoe longqiensis. Classification (NCBI taxonomy): domain Eukaryota; kingdom Metazoa; phylum Annelida; class Polychaeta; order Phyllodocida; family Polynoidae; genus Branchipolynoe; species Branchipolynoe longqiensis. The sequence continues at coordinate 77,102,766 of CM059198.1, forward strand.
GGTAGTGGTGGTGGTGAGGGTGAGGGTTGGTAAAAATGCTACCAGAGCCACAAAAATATGAATACTTATCTATAATTTGGTAATTATAAAGGTAGGAACCTCCAGGTGACATACCAAGAGTTACAGAGATATACATGCCATATTAGGCCATGTACAGTGCAGTATGGAGTATACTTGTTTATTTTTATTTTTTAAATATAGCCAGTCGTGTGCCGCATGCCGCATGCCGCATACCGCGTAGAAGGAATCTTCCCATTCGCATGCCGCATGCCGCATGCCGCATGCCGCTTACCGTGTGTAAGGAATCCTAGCTTAAGACTGCCCATTTCGCGACTAAAGCTAAGATTCCTTACACGCGGTATGCGGCATGCGGTATGCGGTATGCGAATGGGAAGATTCCTTCTACTCGGTATGCGGCATGCGGCATGCGGCACACGACCTGCTATATTTAAAAAATAAAAATAAACAAGCATACCCCATACTGCACTGTATATGGCCTAATATGGCATTTATATCTATGTAACTTTTGGTACGTCACATGGAGGTTCCTACCTATATCAGTACCAAATTATAGATAAGTATTCCTATTTTTGTAGCTCTGGTAGCATTTTTACCAACCCGAACCCCCACCACCACCACTACCATATGTTTCCCCTCAGCACCCTTGTGCGTGACCGTTCCGTAATGCTCAGTCGCCTCTCCTAGTGTTAAACTAATGGACAAATCAGACTCAGGTTTCTATTCGCACCCCCCTTGTCGCATGCCGCATGCCGCACCGATCGCTACAGGGACCGATCGAGTTGCCGCATTCGCATTCGCATTCGCATTCGCATTCGCATTCGCATTCGCATGTAAGGAATCACCCCCATTGACTTAGATGCTTTCCGATTTTTTGCCCCATTCGCATTCGCATATCGCATACCGCATACCGCGTGTAAGGAATCTCAGCTTTAGTTTGAGTTTTAGTCGGTTTCAGTTTTTATGTGTGTGACCTCCTATCACACCAGAGCCTTCCGATTCGTGACTTAAAACTCAGTTTTAGGTTTTATACGGGAGTTGTGTACCAGATTTTATAAGATTCGAAAAATGAATCGGGCAGTTTTAGTCGGGAAACAGGACGGGTCAGGTTGTGATGGGTCCCATCATAGGCAGTCAGTTTTAGCGCGTAAATCGTATACGGGAGGTGTGTACCAGGCTTAAGTCGTCTGAGACTGTGATAGGTATAGCTTGACCTATCCACAGCCTCCTGTAGACAATGCAGATCATTATAAATAGGATTTTGATTTGTTGGCCGACTTTTTATTATTCGATGTTGGCATAACAGAGTTTTTTTCTTGAAGATTTATACTGCCTATCATGGATAAGTCTGAATAGACTGTTTTCACCATGAGACAGTTTGTCGATAGAAAGCCCGAACCTACACTGTTACCGACCCAAGGAATTTTGAACCTCCCACACCAGATAGACATGGTATGAGAGCAACTAGCCTTTGATGATGCTGTAAGTTATACACAGCGGTGGAAATCCAAATTTGCAGAGGTATGGCTATCGGGAATTGAACCACCGATCTTCAGATTAGGAGTCTGACCTAGAAAAAGGTCAGACACTCTAACGACTCCACCACAGAGAACACCACAGTGAGAAGTATTCTACCTTTATTTTGTTGTATTATTATTCAACCATCGCGCAAAGACAGAACATAAAGGAAAAGAAAGTTTGTTTTATTTAACGATGCCTCTAGAGCACATTGATTTTTATCATCGGCTATTGGACGGTCAAACATATGGTCATTCTGACATATTTCTTTGGAGGAAACCCACTGCTGCCACATAGGCTACTCTTTCCGATAAGCATCAAGAGGTCGTTTATATGCACTTTCCCACAGACAGAACAGCAAATACCACAGCGTTTAATGAACCAGTTGTGGACCACTGGTTGGAATGGCAAATAACTTCCTATGGGCAATGCCGATTATTATACATTGGCGTTTAATTAATTGGTGGACTTTTTATTATTCGATGTTGGCAGCAAAGGTGACAATCACAGTGAGAAGTAGTTTACCTTTATTTTGTCCTATTATTATTATTATTATTATTATTCAATCATCGCGACTTCAGAGAACCTAAAAGCTTACAATTAATGATAAATGGTCCGAATTACACTTAACTATGATGAAGGCTAAAAGCTCGAAATCATGAAAATTGGCGTTTAAAAAAAAAAAACAATATGTGAAATAGAATTAAATGGTGTAATTAACTAAATGGATATTTATAAGTTATATGAGATGGTCCAGTCCTGCCGTCTTGAAGAAGGCAAAACTGACTGTTTCTTTTCAATTGTTAACAACTATCATACACGTTGTACGCATAAATACAATAATACCAACAGTCTAATCAAGGGTATTTGGGTATCGGCGGCCACTGAGACCCAATACATTCCGGAGAAATTTCTGTGTGTCTTTGTTTAATGACCCCCCCCCCCCCCCCCCCCAGCACAAAAAGTAAACATTGGCTATTGGGGGTCATCCAAAATAAAATCCGTCTGAAAAGAAACCTAATATACACACAGTAAAAACCTCTCTAAATCGACCGACCATGAGACCGACGTTAAGTGGTCCATTTAGGGAGGTGGTCAGTTTAGAGAGGTAGAATATCCTTACAATGGTATTGTTGGGACCCAAATAAAGGGATCGATATAGGGGAGTGGTCAGTCTGTGGCGGGGTTGGTATAGAGGTCTTACTGTATATGGGTATATAATAGTATACGCATACATATACACGTGTATGCGTATATTTTAATGCACGTATTGAAGGTGAATGGCAGCAGAGGGAGAGGGAGACCAAGAACATCATGGTTTGCAAATATTTCACAGTGGACAGGCTTGAATTATTCACAGTCTATCAGAACAGCACAACATCGGGACAAGTGGAGAACCATTGCAGCCAACCCTCGACTAGAGGACGGAACTATTGATTGATTGATTACTTCTCATTGACTTTACTTTTCATTCACATAAAATTATATTTCAGCAGTAGAGTGAGTATTTGTCCTTTGAGTTTGAGAGTTTTCAGTCATGCTGGCGCTCTGGGCCCATATGCATGAATCGAAGTTAGGGCTCTAACCGCGGCGGAGTCTGGGCTCTAACCCGGCTAAAGTTGGAAAATCCGCATGCATGAGCCGGTGCCAGAGACTAACCGCCGACTGTAGCCTAGGCTAAGTTACCCTGATTACAAGTCAGGTTTAACTGCTAGCCGCGCCGGTTAGTGTGTGTGTGAGGGTCTCAATCTATTCAATGCTATCATATTTAACAGAATTAAATACGCAATAAGTGAAATTTCATCAAATTAACCCTAAATTCGAAGCAATATTAACGCTGCCGCCTCATCAGCGGCGATATTAATATTTTCGAATCGACAAATGTAAAGTAAACAAATTGCCGCCGCCGTAGCGACGTCAATATCCATACTGTCCAACATCAACTAAACATGGCCGCCGCCATCGCCGCCGAATCGGCGGCAATATATTAGGCCCAAATCTATTCAATGTTGTCATATTTAACAGAATTACATATGCCATAAGTGAAATTTAAACAAATTAACCATAAATTTGAACCAATATTAACGCCACCGCATTGGCGGCGTTATTCATATTGTCGACCCGAGGGAGTTCCCACATCTATAAATAACTTCACGGTTAGCTATCCGTGGCGGCTAAGACATTCATGCATACGGCTTGACCTAGTTAACCAAGGCCCTCCTAGCCGCGGATAGCTATCCCAGAGCTAGCTCCTAGCTCCGGCTAAGCCTAACTCCGATTCATGCATACGGCAGGCTACAAATCTCCAGCACTGTATGGGCATCGCTAAAGGCGGTCCCATGCAGCCGTGAGTTGGCTTCCGGTGGGTAATGGTCAGAGAAATAGGGGGAGTGGAAGGCGGCCAGCAGGTAGGGGAGCACGGGAGAGGGGGTGGAAAGAAAAATGTAGTCTAGCAGCCCAACTCCGCTGTTCTAAGAGGGCCGGGAAGGTTGGTTGGTTGCTGTAGATTGACACCCCAGCAAGACCCTAGGTCATACCACTAGCAGGACAGGTACCGACTTGTGACTGTGCACTCATAGCTACTTTATAGTGCTGCCTCACTGGGGGACCAGGCTGCCGGCACCATGCCCTGATATCATCCCACACAGTCACATTATCCTGATACTGAACCAACCAGTCCAAGAGTGTGCGACTGTTTACCGCGGGAGTAGACAGGTGGCGCCACAAGAGGACGTGAGGTTGGAGTAGGCTACACCAGTAGATGACTCCTGCATTCGATGACTGAGGAGGGAGTAGGGGGTGAGGAGCAGATGGAAGCTTCTGGCCTTATTATACTCGTATAATGCATATATACAGCACATAGGTGTATATATATATGTATACACTGATATACGTATATGCAACTACAGTAAAATCTCTCTAAATCGACCGACCTTGGGACCGACTTTAAGTGGCCCATTTAGGGAGGTGGTCGGTTTAGGGGGTTACAGTATGGTTACAATGGTATTATTGGGACCAAAATAAAGCGATCGATATAGGGGAGTGGTCAATCTGTAGAGGTGGTCGGTTAGGGAGGTTTTACTGTATATGGATGCGAATATACATCCACATGTATGTATATGTTGGCTGTTGGAGTTTTAAATCCTAGCAACATCTAAGGTGTACTTTATAGTGCTGCCCCACTGGGAGACCAGGCCACTAGCACCATGATACATACACACATACACACACATACACACACATACCCACATACATACACACATACATACACATACACACATACATATACACATACATACACACATACATACATATGCATTATTAGGACAGGGCAATGACTGGTGTGCTCAGTGTCAGGATAATGTGACTGAGTGGGATATCAGATCATGGTGCCGGCGGCCTGGTTTCCCAGTGGGACAGCACTATAAAGTCGCAATGAATGGGCACTGCCACAAGTCGGTACCCATCCTGATATGACCTTAGATGGTGCTAGGATGTGAAACAACAACAAACAAACAAACAAACATACATACACATACACACATCCATACACGCATACACACATCCATACTAAAGCCCCGTTTACACGGGCGATTTAAAACGTTTCATATGAACCCACTTGCCTAGATCGACTCACATTTGCAGTGTAGACGCACCTCTGTGGCGTTTTAGGGCTGAATCGATTCATATGAAACGCTTCATCTATACCACCTCGGGAGGTGGTTTATTTGAAGCGATTCAGCTGGTTCCCGGCAGTGTTAGGGCCCGATTAGGTGGTCGCCGGCTACAGGCGCACCACAGGCTGCTGGTTCCCGGCACCAAAACACTCTTTAAACTCTGTCCGTGTAAACGCACCTCAAAAACGCTTCATATAAATCGCCTTGTCTAGAACGTTTCACAATTCCCCGTGTAAACACGGCTATACATACGTACACACATCCATACATACACACATACGTACATACATACATACATACATACACACGGGCACACATCTTCTTCTTGGCATATTTCTTTAAAGGTGCATAGTCCGATGGCTTTCGAATGTTTGCATCATTTTTTATATAAATATATCAGGTTGACAATTATAACCTACTATTTATTTTTACGGAGTCATTTTGATGGAAAATTGCTAGTTTTGAAGCAATTTGAGCTGAAAGAACCCAAAATCATTTCGGCAAGCTTGTCAAAAGTCTTGTAGGTGTGGCCCAGATTCACATCTCGTGATGGTCACATGATGTAGAATGACCTATTAATGTGTAGGTAGTCTGGAACCTGACTAATGCCATATATGGTACGGGAAATGAGGGTAGGACTAATAAGGTCATGAGATTGACCTAATTGGTTAGTGCCTCCCTGCCTAATGGCTGTCTCAAAGTAGGTACCAACAGGGATAGGGTAATCAATTCATTGATTACTCTGTATATGCCGCCCTAAAGCCCAGTACCTAAGTTGGATATATAGAATCAAATGGAGCTAAGTGTTTTGGTTTTGAAAAACAAATGTTTCATTGGACCATGGAACTTTAAAGGAAAACCACCACCACACAGGCTACTCTGTCTGCTAATCAGCAAAGGGTCTTTTATATGCACTTTCCCACAGACAGGATATCACACACCACAGCCTTTGATGAACCACATCTGGACCACTGTTTTTTTTGTGTTTTTTTGGTCCATTAGTTGTTTAAGCAGGGGAAATTTCAGTCATAGACGACTGGTCTTCCTCATTCCACTGCTGGTCGATAGAAAGCCCGAGCCTACACTTTTACCGACCCAAGGGATTTTTAACCTCCCACACCACATAGACATGGTATGAGAGCAACCGGCCTTTGATGACGCTGTAAGTTATACACAGCGGTGGAAATCCAAATTGGCAGAGCTGGGGGCACGGGGAATCGAACTGCCGACCCTCAGATTAGGAGTCTGACCTAGAAAAAAGTCAGACACTCTAACCACTCTGCCACAGAGAACGCCACAACGGAAAATAGCTCAAAACTGCACAAAACACACACAGTCACCAACGTAAGGCGGGCTGGTTGTGACTGACACCAGACTGTCACAGTGTCACTGTCCGGGAACTGCCCTTGCACTTCACCCTGCGCGTGAGGGTCAGCTGTCAGTGTCACTCCCTAATCGCTCAGGTGTAGACAAATTAGTGACACCTAGATTAGGGCTCGTCGACAAACACTCGTCACGCAGCCCGGAGAAGGCGGTCCCACGCATAACTGGGTTATCGGGGCGCATGCGCGGGCTGTAAATGTGTTGATACCGGTATTGGCACTTTATCTACTTGGGTATTAAAGTTGCAAAGTCCGATGCTTTTGAGTTTCTGCCATTTTCTGAGATAAATACATTATGCTGATCGTTATGATCTACATAACGTTAATTTGAAGTAACTTTGAATTTAAATGGCTAACTTTGGAGGTTAAAACATGCTAAATTAATTTTGGCAAGCACGCCAAAACTCTGACACCATAGACTTCAGTACTAACTGCTTGCTTGTTGTTGTTTTACGTCCTAGCAACATCTAAGGTCATATCAGGACGGGTACTGACTTGTGACAGTGCACACTCATGGCGACTTTATAGTGCTGTCCCACTGGGAAACCAGGCCGCCGGCACCATGACCTGGTATCCCACTCATTCACATTATCCTGACACTGAGCACACCAGTCTTTGTCCTGTCCTAATAATGCCGAGCGCCTGGCTAGCAAGCGACAAGTATCAATTTTTAAGTCATTGGTTTGACTCGACCAGCCTTTGAACCCACGACCCCACGATCTACCAGCACGGGAGACGGGCGCTCTAACTTATTCGGCCATCCCGTCTGGTCGTACAAGTTCTATTAAATTGACTTATTACGACCTTCTATGCATAAATAAATTCTTAATAAGTGCACCAGTATCTAAGTTGAATATATAGAATCAAATCTAGATTAGTGTTTTGGTTTTGAAAATTTGGTATTTTCATCGGACTATGCCACTTTAACGATATGTAGTACATTTATACACAGTAACAGTTAAAACCTCTCTAACCAACCGTCTCCACAAGATCGACCACTCCCCTATATTGATCGCTTTATTTGGGTCCCAAACGATCGCCCACACAATACCACTGTAATGATAAAAAAAAAAGATTTTAACTCCCTAAACTCACCATCTCTCTAAATGGACCATTTAAAGTTGGTGCCATGGTTGGTTGATTTAGACAGGTTTTACTGTTATGCACAACCGTCTCGCTAGTGTCTTTGGTTCCACATACAATGGATACTTGTCATTACCAAGCCTGGCACTTGGCATTAACAGGATAGAGCAAGGTCTGGTTAACACAACACAGGGGCTGTATGTAAGGGGCGGTGTTAGCGAGCCAAAACTGGTTTTGGACGGGATTTCTAGGTTGGCAGCGAAAAGTCAGTATGTATGGAGCGGTGTTATGGAAACACCACGAGTTTAACGTCGCATACACTAACACCACGCCGTAGCAAGTTTATGGGCGGTGTTAGGTACTGATTAGGCCCAAATCTATTCAATGCTATCATATTTAACATAATTACATACTCATAAAGTGAAATTCGATCAAATTAACCCTAAAATAGAAGCGCTATTAACGCCGCCACTACATCAGCGGCAATATTCATATTGTCGAATGTAAACAAAACAAATCGCCACCGCCGCCGCTGCCGCCACATCAGCGGCGATATATTAGGCCCAAATCTATTCAATGCTATCATATTTAACAGAATAACACCCTCAAAAAGTGAAATTTGGTCAAATTAACCCCAAAATCGAAGTGATATTGATGCGCGGAAAGGAAGACAGAACGCGGAGGTGGGAAACTGAGGCGTTTATTGGGACGCCTCGGGCAATATGACATAGCAAATACAAACAAATATCAAACATAGAGAAGGATATACAGGGTAAGTATCAGGCTGAAGTACATATCAAAGAAGGTTGTTTAAGATGAGAGAAATGTCTGATGGCCTATGAGGGGGGGTGCGCCGAGGAGCCCTCCACCTTGCGGAGAGGGAGCTAGAAGGAGATAGTTGGGTGGGTGGGTGGAGAAGAAGGGCTGCGTGGTGGAGACTGGAGGCGAATGGCTGAAGGAGGCGGCGGGCGGCCTTATAAGGGAGAAAGTGAGCAGTGGCAGGGGAGGCGTGAATGCTCAGGGCCGGGGGAGGGCGAGGGGAGCAGCGGGCGTCGCGCGAGGCGCGAATGCTGCGCGAGGTGGCATTACGACCGATGCGCGGAAAGGAAGACAGAACGCGGGGGTGGGAAACTGAGGCGTTTATTGGGACACCTCGGGCAATATGACATAGCAAATACAAACAAATATCAAACATAGAGAAGGATATACAGGGTAAGTATCAGGCTGAAGTACATATCAAAGAAGGTTCTTTAAGATGAGAGAAATGTCTGATGGCCTATGAGGGAGGGTGCGCCGAGGAGCCCTCCACCAAAACGGAGGAGAGGGCTCGAGGCGCGCCCGAGGGGGCGAGGCGATGTACATAAGCGTGTACCGCCTCGGAGGTCCAGGTCCCCTGTGCCATGATGTCGGGGAGGGGCACCCCGGCGCGCTGGCAGGCCTGGGCGGCGCCCCGGCGGAGGCTATGGAGGGTAAATGTTTCTGGGGCCGGGACGCCTTGGGCCTTGAGGGCGCCCCTCAGGAGTTCGGTGAGGGTGCGTGGGTCGAGCGGACGGCCGGAGGGCATCATGAAAGCGAGCGCGTCCTGCGGTGCGGGAGACTGGGCGAGGGCGAGCTGCCAGGTCGAGACCGGGCAGAGAGGCGAGCCGGGGATGGCAGGGACGAAGAGGGCCACTGCGCCCGAGGGCCCCGAGATAGTCTTGGAGCTCTTTATCAGGAGCCGGAGGCCTCCGGGCGCGGGGCGGCCATCAGCCCGGGTCAGGGTGTGGGGGCCAGCCCACCCCTCGGGGCTCGGCACCAGGAGGTTGGATTGGCGCAGCATGCCGAAGTACCCGAGGAGCAGGGCGGCCCGAGGGGCGAGTGAGGCGGACCCTGCGCGGGCGAGGTGGCTGATGGCGAGTGCCAGCTGGCGCGGCGTGAGGGGCGGCGCTTGCCGCGGGACGTGGGCAGAGGAGCGCTCGCCTCCCCGGCAGACATCTTTGGCGAGGCGGGCGTCGAAGCCCGAGGTGAGGCCCCCCGCCCCCTCTACCCAGGTCCGGGCTCCCGAGACGGCGTTCTTGACGGAGGCCGGGGCGAGGGCACGGGCGAAGAGGGAGGCGGTGAAAGCGGCGACATCGAAGGCCGACGGGGCGAGGGGGTCGACACCTCGGGCAACCGTGAAGCTGACGAAGTCCTCAGCCTGGCGGCGGCGGTTCCTCCAGGTCGCGGGAGCAAGCGCTGCGAGGCGGAGGCGGGCGACGTCGTCGATCTCAGCGGGCAGGTAACCTAGAGGCCGGGGTGAAAGGGGAAAGCATCATGTGATGCGGCAGTGGGGGCGAGCCCGAGGCGGGTCACTTCGCTGCGGACCGTTTCGGCCCAGGGGCCGGCGAGGTGGGCGCGGCTTAGGGCGTCGGCAAGGAGGAGGTCCGCCCCGGGCTTGTGGGTGATGTGAAGGTCAAAGGAGCCGGAGGCCACCAGCAACCAGAGCTCCCTCGCGCAGGTCCCGAGGGTGGGGTCTCGGGCGCGTCCCGACTCGAGGGCGGTGGCCGAGGCCATGTTGTCGGTGTAGACCACCACCATCGCCCCCGCGATGTCGTCCGGGAGGAGGGAGTGGAGGGCGACGACGAGGTTGACCGCCTCGAGTTCGTGGATGGAGGGGAACCGCGCCCGGAACCCCGAGGAGTACCCTCGGGCGTAGTAGTGCGTGGGGGAGTGGGCGCCGCCCCCGGTGAGACAGGAGTCGCACTCGATCACCCAGCGGCGGCCCTCTGGGGGGCGGAGGAGGTGGATGCCGTTGGAGATTCGTCCATAGGCGGCGAACCACCTCAGATTCCGGAGAGGTCGTCGGCGAGGGTGATGGAGGCAGCGCCGTAGCAGCTGCGGAGCACCCCGAGGAGGCGAGCCATGAACTTGCGGCCGGTGAGCACGCAGCCGCTCACGTGGTTGAGGTGCCCCAGGAGACTTTGAAGCTGTTGTTTCCCGAGGGTGGGCTGGGCGATGCGTGCGTCACAGTCGTCGATGAGAGCCTGGATCTTGGCGGGGGCGACCCGGATGGTCATCGTCTCGCTGTCGAGGGCGAACCCTAGCCAGTGGAGGCGTAGAGCGGGAGGATCGCACTTTCCGAGTGCTACGTCGAGACCGAGGGCAGCGGTGAGGGCGAGGAAGGCGTCGAAGGCCTGGCACGCCCTCAGGTAAGAGCCCTCGCATCCTATGAAGTCATCGACGTAGACGAGGGCGTGGAAACCCTCGCGCCGAATGATCCAGGCTACTGCAGAGGTGACACGGACGCAGGCAGCGCCCGAGGTGCGGCACCCGAAGGGGAGGGCAAGATCTATATAAGTGTTGCCGTCGAGGCAGATGCCGAACAGAGGGCAGGATAGGGGGTCGGCACGGAGCTGGCGGTAGGCCCGGGAGATGTCGGCGGTCCAGACGTAGGCTCCGTGGCCCTGGTCGATGAGGCGGCGGCCTACGTCGGCGACGGAGGGAAGGGTGTAGGTGTGGGGTTCCCCGAGGAACTCGCGCCGGGGGATGCCCGAGTTTACGCTTGCCCCGGGGGGGTAGGAGAGGTCGACGATGACCCGCCTTTTGCCCGAGTCGGCCTTGGGGTGGGTCATCATGGGGGAGACCTGGGTCCAGGGGATAAAGGGGGGGACGGTGAAGGGGCCGATCAGGGCGCCGAGGGCCAGCTCCGTGTCGACGAAGTCTCGGATGTGGGAGAGATATTCGGGGGACTCTCGGTGATTGGAGAAGGAGGGGCGGGGGAGGGTAGAGGCGGAGTAGTTGGCGGGGAAGCCGAACTCGAGGAAGTCGAGGACGGCGGGGTCGGGGTAGTGGCGGAGGTGGGTGCGCCAGGCGGGGATGTGGAGGCCCGAGGGAAGGGGAATGCGGGCGGCCAAAAAATTAGGAAGGCCCGCTTTCCGGAGGGTTGTGTAGGCATGGTTAAATGCGGGGTAGCGGGCCCACGCCTCGCCGGAGGTGTGGGGCCAGGAGGAGAGGAGGGTGGGGCGGTACTGGGAGGGTGTGGGGCCGCAGGAGGGGGCGGCTGGGAGGGTGTCCTGGAGGTGGGGGTTGATGACGTCGACGGTGGGCTCGTCGAGGGTCGGGGCGGGGGCGAGGGCAGGGTGGCGGTCGGGGGAGGAGGTGCGGTGAGGGCGGGTGAGGGGGGCAGCGAAGTCCTGCTGGGTGGGAGGAGGGGGGGTGGGATGGAGGGGGGAGGGGGGGGAGGGTTCGGGGTCGGGGGGGGCTGAGGAAGGCGGTGTCGCCGAGGGTGAGGGGGAAGTCTGGGTCGATGATGCTGGTAGACAGCGGGCAGAGGGAGGCGGCGAGGGCCTTGTGGGCGGGAGCGGGGTCCCGGGCGGTGGAGGCGGTGCTGGCTGGAGCGGCTCCGGTGAGGTGGGCGGCTTGGCCCTCGGGGACACTGGTGGTGCCCGGGGTGGCCCGATGTTTGGCTGGGCGGACCGGTCCGAGGAGGAGCGGCGGCCCGAGGCCGGTGGTAGTGACTGGGATGTGGATGGCGGCGGGGCTGGGCTGAGCAGTAGTGGGCCGGTTAAGGGCCTCCGGGCCGGCCGGGGGGCACCGGCGGACTAAAAATCCGCCGAGGTGGCGGGCATCGCGCGCTCACGGTTGCGCTTGGAGTTGCATACGTCCTCACTATGCGCGGTTAGCATCTTGCGCACATTAGCGCAGTAGGCGCACGTATGCCTCTGCCTGGCGCCCCCCTGGCCGTGGGCCTCGCCGGGGCCCGCTAGGGTGCAGGCTGCGGGGTGGCGGTTCCAAGCGCCGCAGGGCGCCCCGTGGAGCTCCCTACTGTAGGTGATCCGGGCCTCGGGCAAGGAGCGGGGCTGTTGGCGGGCTCTGGCTGGGTCTGTTGGGCGGACGGGGGCGGCTGTGGAGGGCTGGTGGGCGGGGGTGGTGAGGGAGTCGACCCTGAGTATGTTCAGGGCCATAGGGTCATGCCACCCCTGGGGGAGCCTACCGTCCGCGATCCAGGAAAATATGCTTTCCGAGTAGCGGCGGACGGTGGGCCAAGGGTGGATCAGGATATCTCTCATGACGGTGAGGTGGTGGTGGTGTAAGCCCTGGAGGGAGTGATCCGGGAAGGAGGGGTGGTTGACCATGGAGAGGAGGGCGAGGTTGTACTCGTCCTTCGTCGCCTCTCCAAGCTTCACCGCCTTGCGCCCCGGACCTCTCTCTACTAAATCACACGGGAAAACATAATCAGACGGGATACCTCTGCGGCGTACGGTGTGCTGCGCCTCGGCGGATGCCAGTATCTCGCGCACCGCGTCGGCCGCGGATGCCGGGCTGTGCTCCACGGGATCCTGGCGGTAGGCGGGCGGCGGTGCTGAGCTGGCGTGGGCGCGGGTGTAGCCCTCGTACTGCGGGTGTAGGCCTCCGGGCTGAGTCGCTTGAGGTGGAGGCGGTGGCCGGCTCCCGGTTGCGGCGCATGCCCGAGGCGCCGGGACGGGCGGCAGGCTATAGGCGAGCTCCCGCCTGGGCGTGGGCGGGGGGCTCCCCGGAGCGCCTCGGGCTTGCCCCATCTCGACGGCGTCCATGCGGCTGGTGAGGCGCGTGATGGCCTGGATGAGGAGGGCCGTCTCGCTGCTGGGCTGGCCCGAGGGTGCTGCGGGCGACGCCGGGGCCGTAGACGGGATGGAGCCACCCGGGGAGCCCGAGGAGGGTCCTGGCGTGGCCATGCCGGAGGCCTTGGAGCTCTTCCGGCCCTTTCCCTTTCCGCGGCTGGGCATGATCAGCGGTCCGAGGTGAAGTATAGCCAAAGTGTAAGAAGGGCTGCGTGGTGGAGACTGGAGGCGAATGGCTGAAGGAGGCGGCGGGCGGCCTTATAAGGGAGAAAGTGAGCAGTGGCAGGGGAGGCGTGAATGCTCAGGGTCGGGGGAGGGCGAGGGGAGCAGCGGGCGTCGCGCGAGGCGCGAATGCTGCGCGAGGTGGCAGGGGGTGAGGGGAGGGACTCTTCCTTTCATCGCATCAAACGTAATGCTTCGCATTACGACCAATGCCGCCGCCTAATATTAGTCAAATGAAACCAATAATCGAAGCGATATTAACGCTGCCGACGCCGAATCAGTCAAATATTGTCAAATAGCGGTGCTCGCCGGGAACAGGCTCAGAGGGATTTCCCAAATCTATAAATAACTGCTAGGTTAGCTAATGCCACCGCGCTTTGGACCCGTACATACCCCATGACCCATTTCCCAACACCGGTGTTAGCTAACCTGGTGGTGGCCCTTAACACCAGAGCCGTTGAAAGTTGTTGATACATATGGCCCCAGTACAACCCAGTTAAACCAAGCTCGGTTAAACCAAACGATCGATTAATCCAAACTTTTTTCGTCGGCCCAGCAAAATACTACCATTTATCATATAAAAAAGTTGGTTAAACCAAAGTTGGTTAATCCAAACTATCGGTTAATCCAAACAAAATTGTCGGGCCCCAGGCCACTTCCTGTATGGTTAAACCAACCTTTCATGTTGTTATAAGGTCATCTGAGACTTTTTTATATGAAAAAGTGTAGTATTTTGCCGCGCCGACGACAAAAGTTTGGATTAACCGATCGTTTGATTTAACTGAGTTTGGTTTAACTGGGGTATACTGTATATATATAAAACAATAATCAAAGTGTCCACATATATTGTATGTTGCATTCATAATACGCCTGCTTTTTTGCCAAAGCCATGTCAAAGTCGAAACCAAAGCTCGGTTAGACCAATGATCGGTTAATCCAAACAAATTTCTAGGGTCCTTTCAAGTTTGGTTTAACGGAGTTATACTGTATCTGGACATCGGTATCAGATATTGGGTAGTGGTGTTGGGGGCCTGGTCTCCCAGTGGGGCAGCACTATAACACTGCAATGAGTGTGGTCTGTCACAAGTCGGTGCCTGTCTTGATATGACTGAGATGTTGCGAGGACACAAAACCCCAACACAAAAACTACTGGATGCAGGGTTTGTTGACTCATTGTCGAGTGTAGCAGCGTAACACAGGGGCACCAAACTGCAGTCAGTGTTGAATGAGTGCACCCGTATCCCAGTTGGACATGTAGCATCAAATCCACGAAAGGGGCCATCCAAAGTTGTCGACATTTACACGGTCGGACAAAGCGTACGATAGGGCGGGGGTGGGGGGGCTTACAGTAACGTGCAACTTTTATCGCTTAGTAAAAATGTTGATATTTTTCTGCAACTTAAAAAAAAAAGTTGTACATCAGGCCATCACATCCAGTCATTGTACATTAGTTGATTAAGTTGGGGAATATTGGTTTTCTTCATTGTACTGCTCCTTGCCCTTTAATAGCAAGGATGAACACCAGGCAAAAAAAAACCACAAAATATTATTATGTAAAGTAAGTAAAATAAATATGGTAGAAGAGACTGAAGGCAAACTGGGAAAGGGCACACACTTCGGCCACCTAAACTGCTAGAGCGCATCCAATAAAATAGACATAATAAAAATGCATCTAAAAAAAGACAATCTAGATGTACTAACATTATCAGAGATATGGTTCACTGACAAACACCAAAACAACACCCTCAATATAGACGGATATAGGCTTGTTTGTAATGACAGATAACACATTGATGCAATGAACCAAACAAAGAAGGGTGGAGGTGTTGCCATTTACTGCAAAGCCACCAAAAACCTAGACACTGAAAGGCTAAAACCAACAAATCTCTCAAATGAGCAGATAGAACTACTATGGTGCCGAATAAAAAACAAAAAACAAGCAAATGTAGCCATAGCGACCCTCTATAGGCCACAATCACGTGAAATTGAAGTATTCCTTGAAGAAGTAGAAAAGAGCATAAACACTGTAAAATAAAATCAACAAATGCAGAAATCTTTGTGCTAGGGGACTTCAATATGAATTACAGTGGCAATGAAAAAAAATAAACTAATGCTGCAAACCACCATCAACATATTAGGCCTGCAGCAGCTCATCACTGAAAGCACAAGGCTAAGCAACAATAGCTCAACAATAGACCTAATACTAACCAACTCAAATCATGGCACAAAATGGGGCACTCGGATCTGGTGTATAAGCGACCACAAACTAGTATATGTAACCAGCAAAATGCTCAAAAGCACAAATCACTATGAATACAAAATGGGCAGGTTCCTAAAAAAAACTACTCAGAAGATACATTAAAAAATCATTTGCACCAAAACATAAACAACATCACACAAAACAGAGATGATGTTGATGTCTATTGGGACAACATAGAAATAATAAAATCTACTGATGAGATGTGCCCCATAAAGAAAATAAAAATACAAAAAAAACAAGACCCTTGGGTAGACAAAGACCTGCTAACACTCATCACAACCAAAAGTAAACTGGGTGATAAAGCAAAGCAAACAGAAGCAATAGAAGACAAACTGGCCTACCGCATCGCCAGAAACAACTGTCTCAAAGCTGTGAGAACAGCAAAAAAAGAAATACATAATAAAGCAGGACAAGACTGGGGAAGCAACACAAACAAATTCTGGAAAAATATAAACCTATTATTCAAAAAAAGTAACAAAGAAGAGCATACAAACTTCCAAGATAACGAAGGGGCAATGCTCAGAGACAAAGATGCAGCAAACAAACTGAACACACACTTTGCCACAATAGGGCAAAAGCTGTCAGAAAAATTCAAAAACAGATGGGAAAACAGATCAGGAACTGTGCAGAACGAAATCCCCACCTGCAAAACAGATATGATAGAAGTTAAAAAAAAATAATGACATAGACAAGAATAAACCAAGTGGAATAGATGAATACCAACCAAAATACTGAAAGAGGCACTCCAAGCCATCCCGGACACTATAGTAGACCTATTCAACATCTCCTTTGACCAGGGGTGCTTTATCTCAGCCTGGAAAATGGCAACCATCACCCCCATTCAAAAAAGTGGAGACAAACAAAACATGGGAAACTACATGCCAATATCAATTCTTCAAACCCCATGCAAGCTCATTGGTTGTAATGCTTGCATTGCGTTTGATGCGAGGGAAGGAAGAGACCCTCCCCCCACCTCTCTCCCGCCGCCGCCCGGCTTTCTCACCTTCCCTGTCATCCCTCCCTCAGCTTTCTCCCGCCTCGCCCTTTCTCCCTGCCCGCCGGCTTTCTCACCTCCCCCGCACTCTCGCCTCCCAGCTCCTTCCCTTATAAGGCCGCCCGCCGGCCTCCTTCAGCCATTCGCCTTCCCGCCGTCCTCCCTGCACAAGCCCTCTCTTTTCTCCACCCACCCACCCAACTCTGCTCACATGCTAGTGGAGGGCTCTTCGGCGCCCCTCACCCGAACATTTCAAGCTCCCCCGAGCTCATTACATTAAGATACCTTGACCGCTCCTTATGAGCTTTCTTACTGCCTTGCTTTCACCGCATTTGACTTTGTATTTAGCTGTTTATTTTCCTTGTTTTCTGTATAGCTGCTTATTTTCCTTGTTGTTCGGAGGCGTTAAATAAAGCGCCTTTTTTCCCACCCCCGCCATGCTTTCTTCCTTTTCGCGCATCGAAAAAGTGTTACATAGACACATAAATCAACACCTGGAAAAAACCGATATACTAAACGAAAGACAAGGGGGCTTCAGGAAACTGCACTCCACATCAAAAACAATAGCTAACCTAACAAATGCCAAAGTGGCATCAATGAACCAAAAACAATTAGTTGGAGCAGCCTCCATAGACTTCAGCAAAGCATTTGATACAGTATACCATAAAATACTACTGCAAAAACTAAAAACCATGGGCATGAAATCCAACACCATGTTCTCTGTGGTGTTCTCTGTGGCGGAGTGGTTAGAGTGTCTGACTTTTTTCTAGGTCAGACTCCTAATCTGAAGGTCTGTGGTTCGATTCCCCGTGCCCCCATCTCTGCCAATTTGGATTTCCACCGCTGTGTATAACTTACAGCGTCATCAAAGGCCAGTTGCTCTCATACCATGTCTATGTGGTGTGGAAGGTTAAAAATCCCTTGGGTCGGTAAAAGTGTAGGCTCGGGCTTTCTATCGACAAACTGTCTAATGGTGAAAACAAGCCTATTCAGGCTTATCCATGATAGGCAGTATAAATCTCCAACAACAACCATGGATTCGATAAAATGCTACCTGAGCAACAGGCAACAGAAAACAAAAATAAACAATACACTATCAGATAACCAACCTGTCACATGTGGTGTACCCCAAGGGTCAGTGTTAGGGCCACTACTCTTTATAATCTATATAAACGATCTTGAAAAATGGTTGCAAACTGAATGCCTCCAACTATATGCAGATGACACAGTCATATACGCAAATGGCACCACAGAAGAGGAGGTAATAACTAAACTAAATAAACTCCTACTAAAATAGACGAGTGGTGTGAGTCCAATAAAATAACCATCAACACAAGCAAATCAAAAACAGTACTCTTCTCGCATAAACAAATGCCAGAAAGAAAACTACACTGTAAGTTAGGAAACCAAACATTAGAAAGACCATTACAAATACCTAGGCCTTGAGTTGGACAGCCAACTAAACTACAACCTATATATAAATAAAATTATCCAAAATGTAAACCACAAACTGTGGCTATTTGCAAAGCTAAGAGACTACATGACACAAGAAATGTCAATACAAATCTTCACGGCATGGTGCTCCCCTATTTTGACTATGGAGATGTTAACTACATGGGTGTGAGAAAAGAACTACTAAAAAACTGCAAATACTGCAGAACAGAGCCCTAAAAATCTGTCTAAGAGTAGACAACCTGCACCTCACCTATGACATACACAAAAGAACCAAACTGAAATTACTAGAAAATAGGAGAATAATTCATTTAAAAACATTAGCATATAGCTATAGTCAAAACAATAAACTCCTAACAAAACCACAAAGGGCTACTAGAGCTAATAATGTGCCACTGCTAAAGCAGACCAGAAGCCAAATAAAAGCTCATGAGAGAAGCACGCTGGAAATGGCTGCCAAGGTGTGGAATGCCTAAACGGTAAAGGAACGACAAATTCCTGACCTAAAAACTTACAAAAAATATCTGTGCAAAATAAGGCTAGGAAACCCCAATAAGCTGCACTGCAAAGGGGCATGTGATATGTCACGGCCCACCAGCGGGAAGGTAACCATGCCGAAAGTAGCCAGATAACACACCACACAGCTACATACAAGCCTATGATATGTAAATAGGAGTAGGCTAGTCTAGTAATAAGAGTATAAAAAAAATAATACATATATGGCAATAAAATTTTAAAAAACTAACATAGGATACTAACCATACCAACCAATTATCTATCTGCTACTGAAATGCAGGAAATCAAAGAACTTATCAGCAGCTACTGTGTGGTAAGATAACACCAACACTACAACTGGCCAGCATTGAAAACAAGCCTGCGTACCCTGCTATGGACAGTATAAATTACAGCCTCAATTAAAAATATATATATATTTTTTTTAAACAGGCGAAGTAGCGATACACATACATTTGAAAGGTATTGCTTTGACTCGACCAGGCTTCGAACCCAGGGGCTTGAATCCAATGACCTACCAAAACAGGAGGCGAGCACTCCAACTGATTTGGCCACCTCATTTGGGTGTGTGGTAAAATGTTGATGTGTACTACTTAGCGGGTGGGAGGGGATGTGGAGGAGGGGTGTGGGGGGGGGGGGGTCTGGAAAAGTAGTACTCTTTGTCCTACCTTGAACATGTTGAAAACTCCGGATGGCCCCTAAAGTGTTCTGGTTAGGAAATTCTGACACTTTCATCGGAATGTGCCTCTTTACGATGATGCTGCTAGGCTTTCTGATAATTCCATAACTCTAGTTCCGAAAACCGCCACATGTTGGCGCCACCAGTTTGTGCAAGTTTCCCATATCGCTATCTATTGATCTCTCTATCTCCGCACCACGAGTAACTAGGATTTGTCCACAACAAGATAAGTGGTGTTGTTATTAATTTTGTAGAAGTATGTCACCATGTTATTGTTGATGCATAATTCGTCCCTGAAACATTGACCCATCATCACCCACCGCCAGCATGGTGACCTAATCGGTAGAGCGGAGGCTTCCCATGCGGAAGGTCGGGAGTTGGAATCCCAGACGAGTCAAACCAATGACTTATCAAATTGATACTTGTCGCTACCTAGCCTGGCGCTCGGCATTAATAGGATAGGACAAGGACTGGTTTACACAGTATCGGGATAATGTGACTTGGTGGGATATTGAATCATCATGGTGGCAGCGGCCTGGTCTCCCAGTGAGCAGCACTATAAACTCATCATGAGTGTGTAGTGTCACAAGTCGATACCCATCCTGATATGATGCTAGGAAGTAAAACAACAACAAACCAATAACCTACCGTCACCAACTCCCTGCACGGCAAGCCATACACTTTAATCAATACCAACATTTTGGTAAACATAAATAAAATGCTTATCGAGAATCACACTATCTTTGAATGCCTCGCCCCATTTCTATTAATCACTCTTGCACACCGAAAGACACACAGAGAGAGAGAGAGAGAGAGAGAGAGAGAGAGAGAGAGAGACAATGCAGACAGAGACTGAGAGACAGAGGCTGAGAGACAGAGAGACAGACAGATCGACAGAGACAGGAGACCAGAGACAGAGACAGAGAGAGGAGACAAAGAAAGAATGTGTTTGGGTTTTATGTCCAAGCAATATCTAAGGTCATATCAGGATATGTACTGACTTGTGACAGTGTGCACTCATGATGACTCTATAGTGCTGCCCCACTGGGAGACCAGGCCACTGGCACCATGCTGACTCGATATCCCACCCAGTCACATTATCCTGACACTGAGCTAACCAGTCCTTGTCCTATCCTAGTAATGCCGAGCGCCAGACTAGGTAGTGACAGGTGCTAATTTTGTATGTCATTGGTTTGACTCGTTTAGCGTTCGAAACCCACAACCTCCAACATTGGAAACAAGCCAGCGCTCTAGAGTCTTACCGACCAGGTCACCTCCTCCAGTGTGAATGAATGAATGCGCGAGTGAGAGTGTTGGGATGGCTTAAATGTTTTCGTTATTTGAAATCAATTAAATTCTGAACGATGAAAATTTTCGCGAAAGTGACAATGAAATGTTGATACAAAGGTGCAGCAGCGAGTGTCACGTGACCGGTAGACGGAACGCGGGCAGCACGACCGCGGGGGAGGAGGGGTAGGGGGGGCTGACTGACCCGTGGACATTGCACCCGCGCACAGGCGCCACCTAGGCGGAACACGGCGGAACTAAAATCGCAGTGGCGAGTAGTCGGGGAGAGGGCAGACTGGATTCACCGACAGGCGATGGGGGAGGGAACCGGCGGAGAACATGGATTGTGGGGGGGGGGGGGGGGGCAGGGGCAGGGGCTGGGGCAGAGGCAGGGCAGGGGCAGGGGCAGGGGCAGGGGCAGGGGCAGGGGCAGGGGATACAGAGAGGAGCCAGAGGGGGATATGATCAGGAGAGGGCAGAGGGGTAGACAGGCCCAGGTGGAAGGGAAGACAGAGAAGGGGACGGAGGGGGAAGGTGTAGGAGATCGAGGGGGAGACAGACAATGGGGAGACAGGAACAGGAAGGGGTAGAAGGGAGATAGACGGGGGGAGCAGGGTGGGTGGAGGGGGGACAGACGAGGAGGGGAAGGCGTAGAGGGATTGGGAGACAGGGAATGGTGGGGGGTGGCAGGGGGACAGGAGCAGAAAGGGATAGAAGGGGAGACAGAGAAGGGGGGGGGGGACAGAAGGGTGTGGAAGAGACAGCAGGAGGGGGGGGGGCAGGGGGCAGGGGGCAGGGGGCAGGGGGGCAGGGGGCGGGGGGCAGGGGGAGTGCGTGAGTCTTCAGCCGTAAGATACTAACTAAGAATCTTCATAATAATGTTTTTCTGAGCTGTCTCAAACGCCGTCTGAAAAATCACTAATTGTGAAACAAAAACCACACGCCGAAGACTGTCTTCTGTCTGAGATAATGCTGAGGTAGCGTTGTCTCAGCGAAAAGAAGAATACATTTATACGCACCGGTTCTCGCTATTTATAATTGCATAACACGCTACATTCCCCATATATGTGTATGAACATAACAGATACACAATTTGCAGCTTACAGGACACACCTAGCATGGATTGATATCACGCTACTTTTTGACGCACCGTCTTGTCTAGTTTGATATTGTTGTGGGGGTGTTGAAAATGGGAAATATTGCGCCTAGAGCGGGACTCGAACCAACATCTCTTTGCATTCCGGGCCAGTGTGCTAACCATTGCACCACCTAGGCTCCCTGATATCACCACACTACACATGCCTACCTGTCTATGCGGGTCCTTGCCTGAGAGGTCAGTGCAGACCACTACACTCATCCCCCTGGAATTGTAAGTATTTTAATGCTTACAATTACATATATACAGGCAATGCACTAACACATGCATACACAGGGCAGGTTCAACAACCATGCAGCGCAAAGCTTATACAGGATCATGGCAACCAGTATCATGGGGGTGTTGAAAATAGGAAATATTGTGCCTAGAGGGGGACTCGAACCCACATCTCTTTGCATTCCGGGCCAGTGTGCTAACCATTACACCACCTAGGCTCCCTGATATCACCACACTACACACCCCTACCTGGCTATGTGGTTACTTGCCTGAGATGTCAGTGCAGACTACTACAATATCAATCCATAGTAGGTCATGTGAATGGGAGGATGTTATATATAGAAGTCTGAGTAGGACAGTCATATAACTATTTTTGTATTAAGGAGCATTAGTGCATGTTTCAAGGCATATTAGAAAATGATGAAAATGGTTACGTAATGTTCAATTACCTTAAAGGCTTAATGTAATGATGCTACCCCGACCAGCACCATTCCACCACCACACCACCCCCACCACCACCAACCATCACCACCACACCACCACCACCACACCACCACCACCATCACCACACCACCACCAGCACACCATCACCACCACACCACCACCACCACACCACCACAATACCACTACACCACCACCCACCCCTCACTACCACACCAGCACCACACCAGCACCACCATCACACCACCAAAACCACCACCACACCACCAAAACCACCACCACAAGATCACCATCACAACACCACCACCACACCACAACCACAATATCACCACCACACCACCCACCCCCTTAAACCCTGTGACACTATGATGTATGGCGTTAGCGCATGCCCAACATTCGAAAATTTGCCAGTACGTCGGCATTCGTCTAACTTTTCAGCGGCGGGGTATAAAAATGGGCGTACACACAACGTACACACAACATAACACAATGTACATAACATATGCAGAACGTAACTCTGAGCTATTGGTAGCATATGAGAGCCTTCATGTGCCTCGCAAAATGTTCGCAAAATGCTTGCATACGCTCATGGTACACTGACCAACGTTATGTACGTTACTACATCGCTACATCGCTATACGTTAAGTATGCTGGAGATACAGCAGGCATAGGTTCGAAGTATGTTAGGAGTACGGAATGCATCCATTGGCAGTAGGCGGAATGTACGCGGACTGCACGTTCCCACCGGCTGAACATACAGCTAACATGCAGCAACATATTCCAACGTATCCCTAACATACTCCCAACGTACGCCGATGTATCCCGAACGTACACGCAGCATGCGTGCAACGTAAGAGCCACACATCGACGCACGTTGGAAATTTTGAGTATGTACAACATTTTTTTTAGCCTCGACGCACGGGTGATGTAAGACGACGTATAACGACATACCCGGAACGTACCTGACATATGCCCCATGTATACATACCATATGACGACGTACGCCGACGTGTTGATCGAAAATCACATACGTCAGCATACGCTAAGGCTATACGTCGTAGTGTGACAGCCCCCTTAATACCACACCTCCCACAACATGAACCATCACCACCACACCACCACTACCACACCACCACCACACCACCCACCGCCTTACTACCACACCACCCACCGCCTTACTACCACACCTCCCACACCATGAACCATCACCCTACCGGACACGCAGAGCAGCAGCTTAGTATTAAAACTGAATTATTGAAATATTCATTAGACTGCTTGCACGTGACCATCATATTCACACACGGATGCAAGGATCCGCTGGTGTGTGAATGTGTGTTGGTGTGTATGGATATGTCGGTATGTGTGCTGGTGTGAACAGTGGTGTGTGTTGGTGTGTGTGAGTGTGTGTTGGTGTGTATGGATATGTCGGTGTGTGTTGGTGTGTGAATGTGTGTTGGTGTGTATGGATATGTTGGTGTGTGTTGGTGTGTGTGAATGTGTGTTGGTGTGTATGGATATGTCGGTGTGTGTTGGTGTGTGTGAATGTGTGTTGGTGTGTATGGATATGTCGGTGTGTGTGCGGGTGTGAACAATGGTGTGTGTTGGTGTGTGTGAGTGTGTGTTGGTGTGTATGGATATGTTGGCATGTGTGCTGGTGTGAACAATGGTGTGTGTTGGTGTGTGTGAGTGTGTGTTGGTGTGTATGGATATGTCGGTGTGTGTTGGTGTGTGTGAATGTGTGTTGGTGTGTATGGATATGTCGGTGTGTGTGCTGGTGTGAACAATGGTGTGTGTTGGTGTGTGTGAGTGTGTGTTGGTGTGTATGGATATGTCGGTGTGTGTGCTGGTGTGAACAATGGTGTGTGTTGGTGTGTGTGAGTGTGTGTTGGTGTGTATGGATATGTTGGTGTGTGTTGGTGTGTGTGAGTGTGTGTTGGTGTGTATGGATATGTCGGTGTGTGTGCTGGTGTGAACAATGGTGTGTGTTGGTGTGTGTGAGTGTGTGTTGGTGTGTGTGTATGGATATGTTGGTGTGTGTGCTGGTGTGAACAATGGTGTGTGTTTGTGTGTGTGAGTGTGTGTTGGTGTGTGTATGGATATGTTGGCGTGTGTGCTGGTGTGAACAATGGTGTGTGTTGGTGTGTGTGAGTGTGCGTTGGTGTGTGTATGGATATGTTGGCGTGTGTGCTGGTGTGAACAATGGTGTGTATTGGTGTGTGTGAGTGTGTATTGGTGTGTGTGTGTGAGTGTGTGTTGGCGTGCACTAGTCGTTGATAACCATCCACACTATACAAGTCCTGTTCTCTGCGTGGAAGAGAGGCTGTGTTAATTATTTCTTTACACCAAAGCATTCTTTCCCTGCCCTTTCATTCGCCCCTGATATCCCTCCCTCCCGCCTCCCCCCCCCCCCTCTTCTCCCTGCCCTTCCCCTCCTGCCTCATTCCCCCTCATTCCCTCATCTTCCTACCCCCCCCGTTCCTCCTACCCCCTCATCTTCCTGCCCCCACCACATCCCCCCGACACAGCCCCGACGCTCCCCCCGACTCGCCCCCTTCCCCTCCCCCTTCCTCCCCCTGCCCCTCCACCAGCCCCTCCACCTGCCCCTTCCCATGCCCCTCTCCCTCCTGCTCCCCCTGCCCCCCCCCCCCCTCATCTCCCCCCGTCCAGTCCCCGGGTCCCGTCCCCCTGCCCCTCCCCTCCCCTCCACCCCCATCCTCCCTCCCCTCCCCCCTCGCCTCCCGCCAACTGCTGCCCCCTGCGCGAACTTCCCGTGTCCGCTGGCATTACGGGGTAAAATGACGTCTGTTTGCTGCCGAGTTTAGTTCACGGAGAGGTCGCGTGGGGGCGCCCCATGCGGGCGGCGGCTGCTGGGTGGCTGGGGTTTTAAGGCCTATTACAAGTCACATCTGAAGTCATGAAAACAAGAACCGTGCTCGCGTGGTTGAGTCAGCAAGCAAACAGTCACAAATCGGTTAGCACAGTGCACGCTCACGAGGCCTTATAGGGCTGCCACGTCGGAGGAGCGTGCCTACTGCCGGCACCATTACCCGATATCCTACTGAGTCACATTATTCTGATTTTGACCATTGCCTTGTCATACCAATGTGGAAGGTGAGGCTGGGTAGCAGCAGGCATTAAAGTGGCACAGGCCGGTGAAAGGATAGTATTTTAGAAACCAAGACAATTATCTAGATGTTGTTGTTGAAGATTCATACTGCCTGTCATGGATAAGCCTGAATAGGCTTGTTTTCACCATTAGACAGTTTGTCCATAGAAAGCCCGAGCCTACACTTTTACCGACCCAAGGGATTTTTAACCTCCCACACCACATAGACATGGT
Organism: Branchipolynoe longqiensis; assembly: GCA_030323885.1. Lineage (NCBI taxonomy): Eukaryota > Metazoa > Annelida > Polychaeta > Phyllodocida > Polynoidae > Branchipolynoe > Branchipolynoe longqiensis. The sequence continues at coordinate 77,128,562 of CM059198.1, forward strand.
ATGAGAGCAACTGGCCTTTGATGATGCTGTAAGTTATACACAGCGGTGGAAATCCAAATTGGCAGAGATGGGGGCATGGGGAATCGAACCACCGACCTTCAGATTAGGAGTCCGACCTAGAAAAAAGTCAAGACACTCTAACCACTCCGCCACAGAGAACACCAGATGTGATCGTGCCTGTCTAACTTAGATACTGGTGCTCTTATTAAAGCTGCATAGTCCGATGAAATATCAAATTTTCAAAACCAAACCAATTATCTAGATTTGATTTTACATATCTAACTTAGATACAGATGCACTTATTAAACATTTGTTTCTGCGTAGAAGGCAATACTGAGTCAATTTAACAGAACCTGTTACTGCAGAAGTCTATGGTGTCAGAGTTTTGGCAAGCTTGCCAAAACTAATTTTCCATGTTTGCACTCAAAATATCTCAAAAGTTTACCATTTAAAATAAAAGTAAATTTGAACTAATGTAAAGTAGATACTAGTGATCGATCTAATATATTTATCTCAGAAAAAATACAGAAATTCAAAACCATCAGACTATGCAACTTTAAGCATTTGTTGCAGTGTGGAAGGGATTTCTTTGTTTGTTGTTGTTTTACGACCTAGCAACATCTAAGGCCATATCAGGACGGGTACCGACTTGTGACAGTGCGCACTCATGGAGACTTTATGGTGCTGCCCCATTTGGAGATCAGGCCACCAGCACCATGACCTGATAAAAAAATATCCCACTCAGTCACATTATCCTGACACTGAGCCAACCAGTCCTTGCCCTATCCTAATAATTCCGAGCGCCAGGCTAGGAAGCAACAAGCATACATTTTTAAGTCATCGGTTTGACTCGACCAGAGTTCGAACCCACGATCCCATGGTCTACCAACACAGGAGACGGACGCTCTAACTCATTTGGCCATCCCGCCTGGTTGTATGGAAGGGAACACTGAATCAATTTAATAGAACATGTCAGTCTTACTGCTGAAGTCTAGGGTGTCAACATTTTGGCATGCTTGCCGTAACTAATTTTACATATTTACACTTCAAATATGTCAAAGGTTTAACCATTTCAAATAAAAGTTAATTTAATGTAAAATAAGGTAGATTATAAAAATCAACCTAACATATTTATCTCAAGAAGATGAGAGAAACTAAAAGAACCATCAGACAACGCAACTTTAATTCTATTCTTTCTTTTCTTAAATTAAGCTTTGTCTTGTTTGCAACTTTATAGTGATGTCCCACTTGGAAATCAGGCCGCCCGCACCATGACCCGATATCCCACTCAGTCCCATTATCCTGATACTAAGCTAACTAGTCCTTGCTCTATCCTAATAATACAGAGTGCCAGGCTAGGAAGCTCCAAGTATAAATTTTAAAGTCATTGGTTTGACTCGACCGGGAACAGAACTCCCCACCGTCCGCATGCGAGGCCCGCGCTCTACCGATTAGGCCACCGCGCCCGGTAAGTCTTTGGGGTTATCCCGCTGGGGTTCGAACCCAAGACCCCCCACTCAGGAAGCTAGTGCTCTGAGTCTTACCGAATTCAGCAGAAACTAAAGTGTGAACGGAGAAGGTGTGGGTGTGGGTGTGGGTGTGTGTGGGTGTGGGGTGTGTATGTGGGTGTGGGGTGGGAGTGGGTGTATGGGTGTGGGTGTGGGTGTGTGTGGGGTGGTGTGTGGTGTGTGTGTGGGTGTGTGGGTGTGTGTGGTGGGTGTGGGTGTACGTGTGGTGGTGGCGGGGTGTGTGTGTGTGGTGGGTGTGTGTGGGTGTGGGTGTGTGTGTGGGTATGGGTGGTGGAGGTGGTGGAGGTGGTGGTGTGTGGGTGTTTGGGTGTGTGGTGTTGTGGTGTGCGTGTGTGTGGTGTGGGTGTTGTGTGTGGGTGTGGGTGGTGTGTGGGTGGTGGGCGTGTGGGTGTGTGTGGTGGAGGTGGTGTGTGTGTGTGTGTGTGTGGTGTGTGGGTGTTGGTGTGTGTGGTGTGTGTATGTGTGTGTGGGTGGTGGAGGTGGTGTGTGTGGTGTGTGGTGTGTGTGGTGGGTGTGTGTGGGTGGGTGTGGGTGGTTGTTTGTTTGTTGTTTGTTGTTGTTTTACGTCCTAGCAACATCTAAGGTCATATCAGGACGGGGTGGTGGAGGTGGTGGGGTGGGTGTGTGTGTGGGGGGGGGATGTGTGCGCGGAACATCCTGGGGATGAAGGCTACGTGGAGGAGAGTGGACGACTTTAAACTTGCTGTGTGTGGGTGGGTGTGGGTGGGTGTGGGTGGGTGTGGGTGGTGTGTGGGTGTGGGTGTTGGTGTGTGTGGTGTGTATGTGGGTGTGTGTGGGTGGTGGAGGTAGTGTGTGTGGTGTGGTGGTGGGGTGTGTGTGTGGGTGTGGGTGGTGGAGGTGGTGTGTGTGTGGGTGTGTGTGTGTATGTGGGGGGGGGGGGGGTGCACGCTGGGGATGAAGGCTACGTGGAGGAGAGTGGACGACTTTAAACTTGCCGTGTGTGGGTGGTGGGGGTGGGTGTTGGTGGAGGTTTTGTGTGTGGTGGAGGTGGTGTGTGTGGGTGGTGTGGTGTGTGTGGTGTGTGGGTGTGTGGTGTTTGTGTGGTGTGTGTGGGGGGTGGAGGTGGTGTGTGTGTGTGGTGGGTGTGTGATGGGTGTGTGGGTGGTTGTGTGTGGTGGAGATGGTGTGTGTGTGTGGGGGGGTGTGTGCGCGGAACACCTGGGGATGAAGGCTAGTGGGGAGAGTGGACGACTTAAACTTGCCGTGTGTGGGTGGTGGGGGTGGTGCGGTGTGTGTGCGTGGTGTGTGGTGTGGGTGTGTGTGGTGTGTATGTGTGTGTGTGTGGTGTGTGTGTGTGGTGTGTGTGGGTGTATTTGTGTGTGTGTGGTGTGTGTGTGGGTGGTGGAGTGGTGTGTGTGGGGGGGGGATGTGTGCGCGGAACATCCTGGGGATGAAGGCTATGTGGAGGAGAGTGGACGACTGTAAACTTGCCGTGTGTGGGTGGTGGGGGTGGGTGCGGGTGGGTGTGTGTGGTGTGTGGGTGTGGGTGTGGTGTGTGTGTGTGTGTGTGTGTGTGTGTGGTGTGTGTGTGTGTGTGTGTGGTGTGTGTGGTGTGTGTGGTGTGGGTGTGGTGGGTGTGTGTGTGGGTGTGGGTGGTGGAGGTGGTGTGGGTGTGGGGGGGTGTGCGCGGAACATCCTGGGGATGAAGGCTATGTGGAGGAGAGTGGACGACTGTAAACTTGCCGTGTGTGGGTGGTGGGGTGGGTGTGGGTGGGTGTGTGTGTGTGTGGGTGTGGGTGTGTGTGGTGTGTATGTGTGTGTGTGTGGTGTGTGTGGTGTGTGTGTGGTGTGTGTGGTGTGTGTGGTGTGGGTGTGGTGGGTGTGTGTGTGGGTGTGGGTGGTGGAGGTGGTGTGTGTGGGGGGTGTGTGCGCGGAACATCCTGGGGATGAAGGCTATGTGGAGGAGAGTGGACGACTGTAAACTTGCCGTGTGTGGGTGGTGGGGGTGGGTGCGGGTGGGTGTGTGTGGTGTGTGTATGTGTGTGTGTGGTGTGTGTGTGTGTGTGTGTGTGGTGTGTGTGGTGTGTGTGGTGTGTGTGGTGTGTGTGGTGGTGTGGTGTGTGTGTGGTGGTGTGGTGTGGGTGTGGGTGGTGGTGGGTGTGGGTGGTGGAGGTGGTGTGGGCGGAACATCCTGGGGATGAAGGCTACGTGGAGGAGAGTGGACGACTGTAAACTTGCCGTGTGTGGGTGGTGGGGGTGGTGGGGTGTGGGGGTGGGTGCGGGTGGGTGTGTGTGGTGTGTGGGTGTGGGTATTGGTGTGTGTGGTGTGTGTGTGGTGTGTGTGGTGTGTGTGTGGTGTGTGTGTGGTGGGTGTGTGTGTGGGTGGTGGAGGTGGTGGGTGTGGGGGTGTGTGTGTGGGGGGGTGTGCGCGGAACATCCTGGGGATGAAGGCTATGTGGAGGAGAGTGGACGACTGTAAACTTGCCGTGTGTGGGTGGTGGGGGTGGGTGCGGGTGGGTGGGGGTGGGGGGCGAATGGGGTCATACCATTAAGTATTCAGAAGGGCAGGTTTTGCCTGTTTAATGCGCACGGAAACATACATGCATGCACACAGGAACACGACGCCACCTACCGGCGGGCAGTGGTCGCCAGGTGGTTCGCGGAATGGGCAGGTGAGGCCGTGTGAAGGCTGGTTGCTGGCCGGCAAAGTTAGTATACATGTATAATAGTCATGCAAAGGAAGTATATACATGTATAATACCTCGTGCAAAGGTAGTATAGATGTATAATACGTCATACAAAGGTAGTATAGATGTATAATACCTCATGCAAAGGTAGTATATACATGTATAATACCTCATGCAAAGGTAGCATACACATGTATAATACATCATGCAAAGGTAGTATAGATGTATATATAATACCTCGTGCAAAGGTAGTATATACATGTATAATACCTCGTGCAAAGGTAGTATACACATGTATAATACATCGTGCAAAGGTAGTATAGATGTATAATACGTCATGCAAAGGTAGTATAGATGTATAATACTTTGTGCAAAGGTAGTATATACCCACGTATATAGAACGTATATGTGGATGTAACCGAATTGCACCGTGCTGCCACCCAGGGGCTCCTGGGGGGGGGGGGGGGGGGGGGGCTCACAGGACAGTACCCTGCACACCCACCAGGTGGGTCCAGGACCTCCCTACACCTGTTGTTGGTGATCGCCTCAGTGTGTCACGACCACCCACAGCATCCACACTGCCATTCAAAACTTTGTTCTTTATCCTTCATTTAATTTAGGTAGGGCATTTGAGGCCCAGCCAGGTGCATTACTATTCTCATACTATTGTCAGTTCCTGTAAATAAACGATGTACCCACCAATACTGTGTTGCCATGCTATTCTTAGACATGTATAATACCTCGTGCAAAGGTAGTATAGATGTATAACACCTCATGCAAAGGTAGTATACACATGTATAATACATCGTGCAAAGGTAGTATAGATGTATAATACATCATGCAAAGGTAGTATACACATGTATAATACCTTGTGCAAGGGTAGTATACACATGTATAATACCTCATGCAAAGGTGGTATACACATGTATAATACCTCGTGCAAAGGTAGTATAGATGTATAATACATCATGCAAAGGTAGTATACATGTATAACACATCGTGCAAAGGTAGTATACAGATCTATAATACATCGTACGTGTGCAATTATATATACGCTATATATAGGCAATTATATTTGCTAAGTTACTATATAATGATATTATATTATAATGCAATTATACAATAGGCGCTTTATAAGCAACTCCATAGGCAACATTACAATATGTACACCGACGTATATATACCTCGTATGTGCAATCATACATCATATTTATGCAACTATATATGAACAGTTACTATCTATATAAGTATATATATATTATATGTGCAATTATAAATGTGTTATATAATTTATTATGTGAATATTAATAAAGAATAGTCCCTAATGTTTGTCGGTGTCCCTTTCCGGGCACCTCTCGCTTCCCAACACTCCGTATTCTCTGCAGGTCCCCCTGTAACCGCGCACTCTCTGCTACCCTCCTCCTGGGAACCGACTCCAAATGTCTCCCAGCTCTCACTTCAAATTATATCCTATATATGCAATTATATATATCCGATATTTACAATTATATATATCCTATATATGCATTTATACAAATATCATATCTATACATTTATTTATATAATATTTATGCAATGCTATGTTAAGTATGCACAGTTATTATAGATACACAATTATATCCTGTCCTTCCAAGTATATATAGCCTAGGTATGCAATTATATATGTATATATATATCCTATATTTGCAATTATGAAGAGTTCAGGCGCAAAACCACGTAAATGCCAATAACAAAATTTAGCAGAACAGTGGAATCAAACCTTCAAAAAGTTTTTTTTTTATATTCCTACTCTTTTGCTCATTGCTCCATAACCAGGTGATCATATGAAAAGTTACATTAGTGTCAATTAATATTATTTTCAGGTCAAAATCTTTTATTGAACCAACATTTTTGGATTGCTGTTTATGTGGTTTTGCGCCTGAACTCTTCATATGTCCTATATATGCAAAGTTGAATATAAAATCTTATACTCGAATTGGCTTTAGCTACACACCGCTATATGTGCAAAGTTGTTATATAAATCCTATATATGCAATGTGTCGGACAGACTGGCCGAATCAGTTGAGCAGATCGTGATCTGTGATTTCAAACTCTGGCAGAGTGAATTCAATGTGCTCTCTAATGTATTGCGTATTATGCAAGTATAAATAGTGAATGGGTCGCGTTCTATTGTACCTGGTTTCTATGTGAATTTACTAGTGCTACAATATATGTCGACTGCCACCTAGTGGTGGAAGCTTGATCCCAATGTGTGTACAGTGGCGCCATCTACGGCAGGTTTGCTAACTAATCGTGGCGTTTATGGCCCGTCGTTCATCCTTAAAGATACAGTAAAGCCTCTCTAAAGCGACCGACCTTGGGACCGACTTTAAATGGTCCATTTAGGAAGGTGGTCGGTTTACGGAGTTTTTTAATCGTTATGATTTCATTGTATGGGCGATCGTTTGGGACCCAAATAAAGTGATTGATATAGGGGTTTGATTGTTTGTTTGTTTTTTGTTGTTTTACGTCCTAGCAACATCTAAGGTCGTAACAGGACGGCTACCGACTTGTGACAGTACACACTCATGGTGACGTTATAGTGCTGACCCACTGGGAAATCAGGCCGGCACCATGACCCAATGTCCCACTCAGTCACATTATCCTGACACTGAGCTAACCAGTCCTTGCCCTATCCTATTAATGCCGAGCGCCAGGCTAGGAAGCAACAATTACCAATTTTAAAGTCATTGGTTTGACTCGACCGGGAACCGAACTCCCGACCTTCCACACGCGAGGCCCACGCTCTACCGATTAGGTCACCGCGCCTGGTCTGATATAGGGGAGTGGTCGGTCTGTGGAGGGGGTCGGTTAGAGAGGTTTCACTGTGTATAGTTATGTATACTAAAGTTATGTGGTGCGTGTAATTCCGAGAACAATTTAAATATGTATAAATGACATAAATATGTATATATTCAAATAACATACTGCGTGTGTGTTTATAATTTATATTAGCGACACTGCATTCGTACTCGGGGTCTTATTAAGACACTGTCAGGCCACCTGTGAGATTGGTGATTGATTTATTAATTGCTTGATTGATTGATGGTGATTTTATGCCATACTCGCAACTAAGACCAGGCCATTTTCACAGTGAAAAATGAGTAGGATATATTTTGCCTCTTTATGTTTCCTAGAAACTGAAGCTAAGATTCCATATATGCAGCATGCGGCATGTGGCATGCGGCATGTGGCATGTGGCATGTGGCATGCAGTATGCGAATGTGAATGTGAATGTGACATGAAATGCAAAACGCGTCAATACAATAGCTTTGATTCAATATGTGTCCGACTGTGAATGTGATTTGTGTGGAGGGCAACTGGATCGCTCCATGAATGCAAACCAAGTGTAGTTTCCAACACAAACAGCAAACAGTTCATGCATACCTCATACACACTCGAGGAGGGGGCGAGGAATGAGGGAGGAGGGATGACGGGGTGAGGGAGGACGCGTGAGGGAGGACGGGTGAGGGAGGACGGGTGAGGGAGGACGGGTGAGGGAGGACGGGTGAGGGAGGACGGGTGAGGGAGGACGGGTGAGGGAGGACGGGTGAGGGAGGACGGGTGAGGGAGAACTGGTGAGGGAGAGGGGTGGGGGTTGGTGTGTGAGTGAGGGGGGGTGGGGTGTTGAGTGATGGGTGTGGGTGTGAGTGAGTGAGGGGGTGTGGTGAGAGTGGATGGGGGGGTGTGAGGAGTGAGGGGGGTGGGGGTGTGAGTGAGTGAGGGGGTGGGGGTGTGAGTGATGGGTGGGGGTGTGAGTGAGTGAGGGGGTGTGAGTGAGTGATGGGGGGTGTGAGTGAGTGAGGGGGTGGGGGTGTGAGTGAGTGAGGGGGTGGGGGTGTGAGGATGACAGTCGGGGATTGGCTGGTTGCGCTTAATTAATAAGTAACTCGCCTCATTCAGCTTCGCGTCCCCGTTACCGGTTAAAGTGGCGTTTATTCAAGCCGCGTGTATTATTTAACACCGCGTCGCTTCTGTGCCTTTAACATCAATACTATCCAGGCAGGACACAATGGGCTGGCACATCTACAAGGTTATTCTAAAAATCGAATATTTCAAAACAAGCAATGCCCACGATTCAGGTTTGTTGTGTTTGTTGAATAAGCAAGGTCAGTTTCAATCGTAAACAATTTGTCTTCCTCAATCAACTATCGGATGATTGTATTATCCTAGTAAGGGCGAGTGCCAGGCTCGGTAGCGGATACATTTTCGAAGTCGTTGGTTTAACTCGGCCACGGTTTGAACCTGCAGCTTGACACGTGGGAGGCAGGCACGCGTCCGACATTCACGTGTAGTCAAACACGTGTCAAGTGGGTCGGGGTTCGATTCCCGGGTTCCACAACCCATGTTAAAGCTGCATAGTCCGATGAAAGCGTCAAATTTTGAAAACCTAAATAATTATCTAGATTTGATTCTACATATTAAACATTGCATGGTGCACTTATTAAACATTTGTCACCACATTGAAGGGCGTACTGAGGCAACTTAATACAATCTGTTACTGCAGCAACCTATGGTGTCAGAGTTTTGGCGTGCTTGCCAAATTTAATTTAGCATGTGTGCACTTTAGATATTCTCAAAGATTATCCATTTAAAATCAAAGTTATTTCAAAACTTTGAAAATTAAAAAAAAACTAATATAGAAACTACTAACACCCAAACCTGCAAAAGGTTGGCCCGAGAAAGATCAGCTAAACACTCCTAAGTGCCAGACCAGACCAATCCAGTATCACAGCTGTCCAGCATTGAAAACAAGCACCCTTACGGGAGCTTACACGTTATGGGCAGAATAAAAAACTTGTCACAAATTTTTTTTTTAAACTAAAGTAAGGTACATTATAATGACCAACCTAATATATTTATCTCAGAAAATTACAGAAACTCAAAAGCATCGGACTATGCAACTTTAAGTGAAGCCTATAATACAAAATGGAGCATGGCCATTGGTATATATTTATCCTATAGACACCGGTGAGTACTGATCGGCAGGATGAGTACTGAATGGGATATTGGGTCATGGTGCTGGCGGACTGGTCTCCCAGCGGGACAGCACTATAAAGTCACCATGAGTGCGGACTGTCACAGGTCGGTACCTGTCCTGATATGACTTCAGATGTTCCCAGGAGGTAAAACTCCAAGAACCAGCCAAGATTGTTTGTTTTGTTGTTGTTGTTTTACGTCCTAGCAACATCTAAGGTCATATCAGGATGGGTACCGACTTGTGACAGTGCAAACTCATGGCGACTTTATAGTGCTGTCCCACTGGGAAACCAGGTCTCCGGGACCATGACCTGGTATCCCACTCAGTCACATTATCCTGACACTGAGCACACCAGTCCTTGCCATGTCCTAATAATGCTGAGCCCCTGGCTAGGAAGCAACAAGTATCAATGTTTAAGTCATTGGTTTGACTCGACCAGGGTTCGAACCCATGACCCCACAATCTACCAGCACGGGAGACGGACGCTCTAACTCATTCGGCCATCCCGTCTGGTCCTCCTGCCAAGACACATAACTAGGCTACCTAAGTACAGAGGTCACTCCGTCCTGATATGACCTTAGATGTTGCTAGGACGTAAAACAACAACAAACAAACAAACATAGGTCACTATAAGGCCGACAGGTGGCGCCATAAACATAAGCCCCACCGATGGTGCCATCTGGTGTGAGCGGCGAACACCAGTAGATAGCAAAGTAGACTTTGTTTGCATTACTGAAAAGAGCTTAGAAACCACACACAGAGACATCAAGTTGTACTAATGGAAGGAATTGATTCAGTATAATTGAACTTAAAATACATCCTAATATAGCCGTGTAAATATAGTCTGCTTATTAATTCATCAGATAATGGATGACTCATCTGGACTCATGAAATTGTGTCCTCTGTGAATAAAGTATTTATTTAAATTGTTTAAGGTGTTTATGGAAGTATAGGACCGGAGTTAAAAAAAATATTATAATAATTATAATTATATATAATCACTTTGGTATAATTGCCAATGGATATCTAGTTAATATCTTAAGCATAACACTCACATTAAAATATATCTATATGCAGATTTCAATAAACTGATATATATATATATATATTATATATATATATATACATATAGTAAAACCTCTCTAAATCGATTGACCATAGGACTGACTTTAGATGGTCCATTTTAGGGAGGTGGTAGGAAGTTTTTCATTTCATTACAATGGTATTGTATGGGCGGTCGTTTGGCACCCAAATAAAGCGATCAATATATGGGAGTGGTCGATATGTGGAGGTGGTCAGTTAGAGAGGTTTTACTGCAGTTAGACATTTAGATATACTGACACTCTGGATCACGTATCTGGGGCTCTGTCGGAGCACCTGCTACAGGGACATGGAGACCTGCAGGTCTGCATTAAGGTCAGATTAGCAGACCCAGCCCCTGCGTCCAATGATCTGCTTCCTTCATTGGCCCATTTCATTTGAAGGTTTAACTTTTAAAATTGTAATAAACGGTAGATCTTTTCGGGACCAGTTTGAATGTTGACTCAATCAAGTTACTGTCTTGCCTTGTTGTGTTATAACTAATATGTTTTAGTATACATATAAATATATATTTCAGTGTGTGTATATATATAGTATAGTTATAGGAGTCTTACCTTGGTACAGATGATGGATAACTGTTGTTTTACTGAGGTATAAGCCTCGGATAGATGTGGGCTAGGGAGAGGTAAGCACGTCCGGTACCAGCAATCTTAACCTACTTATTGAGGATAAAAATGACTTTCAAACAATGGTACTATTCTTTACCGAAAAGGTTTAAATAGACATAGTAGTTGTGGCAGGGCTTTGTGTAGGGAGGGCCCTAGCCAATCTATCCGAGGTCTTATACCTCGGTTTTATTTTTTTAAACACACAGTTATCCATCATTTCTGTACCAAGGTAAGACTCGTATAACTATACTATTTTACCTCGGTAAACAGCCTCAGGCTAGCCTCAGGATAGGGAGACCTTTACATAATTCATTTTTATCCTTAATATCATTCTTTCTTATTATTATAACATTCTAAATTTTTGTTCTCACCTATTCTTGTTAGTTGGCGAGAAGACGCTTTGCAACGCCGGTAGGCTTTTCTAGTCGTTTATTATAATGTTTTGCAAACGACTTAGCCGTCTTCCAGCCTGCATGCGCTAGTATTCTTTTCACAGAAATACCAAGCACCCGTGCCTTGGAGACCATGGCTCCTCTAGTTGAGTGGGAAGAGTATTTACTCGTATCCACTCCAGCCAATTTCAACACCGTAATTGTCCATCTGGCAAGTGTGTCTCGTGAAATCGCCTTATGTGGCTTTATAAAGCTCACTAATAGTTGTTGTGATGCACGTAAATCCTTTGTCTTGTATATATAAGCCCGTATGGCCGACACAACACATAATTTCCGATCATTCGGAAAACAGTCTAAGTGAACCGTTGATAAAGGGTCACCTAACGTGTTCGATTTAAGCAATTTTTCTAAATCAAACGTAGCTTGTTCCTTGTCTATTTCTAATCCAGTTAAGGATAAAGCAACAATCGTCTGTCCTCTGTGTCCGGTTACTAACAATAACAGGACCGCGACCTTAAAACCTAACTGTTTTATATCTAACCACGAGTTGTGAGGCCAAGCCTGAAACAACTTAAATACTATAGAAACATCCCAAAACCGACTATACTTTGGTTTTGGAGGATTCCTTTGATAAATTGAACGAAGTAAATAACAAATAACATGATGTTTTCCAACTGTTTCGCCATCAATTCTAGGTAATATAATTGATAACGCACACCTCGCCGCATTAATCGATCCAAAGGAAAGTCCTTCATCCTCTAGAGAACGAAGAAACCGAGCTACTTGTGAAATCTTTGGATTTGTTGGCTTAACTTTCATTAACAAACAATGTACACCCCATTTCTTTAAATAGGTTGTATACATTTTGACAGTTCCTGGCCTCCAGGCATCCGATACTATCCTATCCTCAGTAATTCTGTCCAATCCAAATTGCTGTAGCTGCTTCCTTAGAAAAGGAATGCCAATAGGGGCGTCGTTGACACGTCGCCGTGAACCACTAGCGGTCCGTGGTGCGTCAGATTCCCGAGTTTTCTTGGGAATCGTATATGATCTTTTGCCAGTTGTGAAACTGCTGGCAGCCAAGGTTGCGTGTCCCAATCGGGCACCACCAGTATCGCATGTGTCCCTTCCAAGCCGATTTTTCTCACTACTCGGCTGATAATGCTAAATGGTGGGAAAATATAAAAATAATTATTTTCCCAGGTAATAGCAAACGCATCTACTTTCCAAGCATCCGGTTCAGGATGCCAAGAAACATAACAGGGTAACTTGTTATTATTTCGTGATGCAAATAAGTCAACTTCAGGTGTACCCCATTTTTCACAAACGAAGTTAAACAAATGTGTAGAGAGAGACCACTCTAAATGGTCATGGAAATTTCTACTTTTATAATCTGCAAGTGTATTTTGTGACCCTGGAATATGCGCTACAGTCAGCCAGACTTGTTGAGCCTGTGCCCAGTTCCAAATCAGTTTAGATAACTGATTGCAAGACTTTGATTTGGTTCCACCCATGTTACGAATATATGCCATGGCAGTAGTATTATCAGTTAGTATTCTAACCTGTGATTTATTTATCTTTACTAAACTACGTAAGCCCAGATAAATAGCACGCAATTCTAGTGCATTAATATAGTCTGATTTTTCATCATCAAGCCATCTACCTCCTGTTGTGACCCCATCTCGATGAGCTCCCCAACCTTCTAACGAAGCATCAGTAGTAATTACTGTATTAGGTTCCGCCATGCGGATTGGATTTGGTGAACTTGCTATATGTTGCATCCACCATCCAATATCCTGTAACCCTTCTTGCGAAATAAACATCTTTCGCTCAAAATTGCCTTTAGTTCGTGCTAACGCTAAATTTTTATCTATTTCTAGCGACTTAATATGGGCCTTCCCATATAACACAGCAGGTGCATATGAGGTCATTATGCCAATAAGAACAGCAACCTGTCTAATTTTTGGCTTTGATAACTTAATAAGCTGAGTCGCTGTAGTCATAAACTTAATTAGTTTTTGTTCTGTTATCGACACTGTAAGGGACTGTGTATCCAGAATAAACCCTAAACATTTGAGTTGTTTTGTTGGTTTAAACACTGACTTTTGTCGATGTACATAAAACCCCAATTTAGTGAGTAATGCACATAAATCCAAAACTGCATTCACACAACCAATTTGTGTTGATGCTATAATAAAAGAATCATCTATGTATGGAAACATTATGTGACCCTTCCTCGCCATTACCGAGAAAACAGGTTTAAGCAATTTAGTAAATAAACGAGGCGCACAAGCTAAGCCATTCGGCATGCAGGTAAACTCATAGAGTTGGTTATCCCAAATAAATCGAAGAAATTTTCGGTATTGTTCCATTATGGGAAGCGTATAATATGCATCTTGTAAATCAACACTAGCCATCCACGCATCTGGTGTAATCAGATCTCGTGCCGTATCTAGAGAGAACATTTTAAAATGTCGATATTCCACCCTTTTATTAAGGATTGTTAAATCCAGGATCATTCGAACATCACCATTAGGCTTCGGTCTCGAGAAAATGTTTGAAATAAACTGTCCTGAACAGTGTGTCACTTTTTGTATAATTCCTTTCTCAAAGAATTTATGTACCTGTTTAGTTAGTGCCTCTCGTTCAACTGGTTGAATGTTATATGGAAAAGGTATTATACTTTGTACAGGAATTTGTGTGAAGGGAATGTGAACACCCCTAACTATTTTTAAAATTTCTTGGTCACTAGTAATTTTGTGCCACTCAGAAATATGATTACTAATATTACCAGCCACAAAGTTGCTTACAGTTTGTGTGTTTTTAGAGGCTGCAGGGACTTGTAAAGTTTGTGTTTGGACCTCTACTTGGACCCGCCCCTGGGGAAAGGTCTCGACGAGTTGAACCCTCGGCCTATTGGCCGTGCGGTGTTGTCGGTCCAGCCTGGGCGAGCGCCCCGGCCCCGAAACCCTTGACCGAAGTTTGAACTCGGTCTGGTTCCTCTGGTGAACCGTCGTGGACGAAAATCCCTCGTGACTTTTTGAAACGAGGAACTTCCTGTTTCTTCTTGCATCCATGTTTTTGCCACTCTTGGTTGCAGTCTCTACCTCTTATAGAGGTATTGTTATAGAGGTATAGTAGTTGACCGCCAAACATCTGGTGTTATCTAAGGGTTTCCCTTTAATCGGCTCTGGAGCAAGATAAAGCGTAACTCTTCCCCTCATTATCAGGGTAACCTTCTTAGATGCGAGCCACTTCTTGCCAGGCAATCTGTGCAACTGACTCGATGACATTTTATATCTTACGATACGACAGGTTAATTACTGCCGCCGCTAACACTGCAATGCCTTTGTCCATTGTCTTAGCCAAAGACGAGAACTTATTTTCACTCTGCATCCTATTAGCCACAGGAACAATAGCTGTTAGGGTAGCCAACACTGCCATATGCACTGTGTGCAACACATCCTCAAACTTCTTACGGTCATCCGTCATATTGACATCCCGATCCATTTCTTTAATGATGGAGTTGGGAACACCCTTTATGCCTGTTAACTCATCTCCTAACTTGGAGAC